>NNCF01126974.1:704019-806863 GCA_002313205.1 Laupala kohalensis
TTTAATAATAAAATAACCTCGGACATTTGCTTCGCTCGGATGAAAATTATCAACGTTACTCTTTCAACTCACAATTTACTTTGCTAATACTACCAATACCAATTTCTTTTGGGGGGAATGATGTCATTTGTGCAGTGAAAATACGATTCGTAATACTGTAGACGTCGAAAATGAAGTGACACATACCGCTAGTTTTGTGGGTTGCTTTTATTCTGTATTCTTTAAGGATTGCATAATGTAACCTATCAGACTTTTGTTCATTTTGATCATTTTTTTACTGAAAAAAAAAAGACCTTGTTTAATGGGTTTCTCTTTCCAAAACACTTTTAAATTTCAACAAAATACGATTGAGTTAAACAGTCATCAGGTTTGAGTTCTGCATCATCCGCTGCCAACTTTCCCACTCCAAGAATTAATGCAATTTTGCTCCAAATCTGACACCATTACGATTGCTAACAACAGATGACACGTAAATGATGCCTTGACGAATGCTCAGTAAACGTCGATCAAACTTCTACCATATTCTGAAAACTTAGGAAATAATTTTTCCGTTTGTTGTACACCAATGACTCCACGTAAGTCGACCTTCCATAAAGGACTACGTTACGATTATCTCACCTCTCGAATTTCGCGTCACAGCCTGAGTACGAATAAAACTTAAGTCTAATAGAGGAGTGGATATCTCAGAATCGTATTTTTCGCGTGAGTAGTTTATTGACGGGAGTGAAAGGTCAGTAGCGCTTGTTGTCTTCGTCTTCGTCTTCGTCTTCGTCTTCCNGTAGCCGCAATGGTGACTACTCGACGCCGTTCCATGGAGACGGGCGTCGGGGCGTGCGGAACAAGGCGTCTGATGTGGTCGGCGTCTGCCCTCGTCGTCGGTCGTTTCTCCCTCGGGGATGTGTCCCTCTCTGGAGACGTCGCTGCCACCGGTGAAATAACCTAAGAAGATGGAGTGGTACTGAAGCGGAGCTCAGTGTTGCCAACGGGGTGAATCTTCGAACTTAACTTTGATTTAAGTATTGTCAGAGCTATAGAAAGTACCAGAGAAAGAAAAAATTCAGTTCGAACTGATAATGGAAAGAAGACCGAAAGATCATATTAAAACTAACAGCACCCAGCACTCGAAATTCCATTTGTTTAACACTTACTTTAATTCGATCTTTAAATCTAGAAATTCCCGATCAACGTACTTTTTTGGAATCAATGAAATAAAATTAAGAGTGAAAACATATTTTTTGTAGTTGGAAAACACAATTTGCCAAGTCACAAACTTTTATTAGCTTTTAATGAGTCTAGATTTATCGATTTTAGTTAATTTAATTGACTCGCTACGCTCTCTGGGGGTTTTGCCAATATATGAGGCTTCGCCCTATAAGTTGACGGATTTCACCCGGACGCTTTTTAGAGTTTCTCCCCTGCCAGGCTCCCAAGTTACCAAATTTACGAATATAGAATAGAACATTTAAAAATCGACTATTATTTGATAATGTATAGGAATCATATTAACGGAGTCAGTTTCTAACCCTTTAATGGGTCAGGGCTCATTATGCTACTATGACGTGGTCGACGTGTCTTACTTTGGCAGGTTTTGCGACCGAAGATTTAAGAAGTATCTCTTGAAACTGAATACTTTTAATGGATTATATTTCGTTGGAGGAGGTTGGCAAGAGTACAGAGTGGTTGGAGCGAAGATTCATCGCATATCAAATGCAAGGGGTTAAGCTCGAGTTTAGGAAAGTTAAGGGTAGATGCGTCGTTTTATAACAGCTCTTACAACGCGAGTTTTATAAGATGGGACTTGCAAAGAAGGGTTATTTTAACTTTCTGTAAAAACGCCAGCAGCTGAAAGATGAGATCTGAGCATAATTTTTTATCTATTGCATCAAGAAATACATAAATAGATAAATTGGATTTGTGGACGAAATAAATGTGAAGTTATTGAATTTAAAAAAAAAGTTAATTGTGATGTAAATGGGAAAGTTTATATTAATATTCGAATAATGTTGATCTATTCTTTCAAAATGTTGGCTTTTCAAATGCTTTTTCTCATTTTTATTTGATATAGACTATTGACTGGTGCCTCAACATCCAGACTACTGACATACTCAACCTTATGCGAAACGCGCTCCGACCCTATCCAGGGGACCAAAGATACCGGAACATGATGCTCGCCCCATCTTCTCGTACGTGATCACAATTATGGAGATGTACTCGCCTTGAACCCCTAAATATACTTTAGAACCCATAGGGGGAGCACATTAATACACCTATGAAAGGGAAGTCGAATTTCTCACTATAGGGTTTTTTGAGTTTGTAATTTGAGTTGATAAAATAAAGCATTCAAACTTTGTCTGAGTGTAATTTGGCTTGGTTTCGATCGTAGCTGCTAGGGTTTGAGTTACTGCGAAAGCTTGTATGATCTCTCTCTGTTTAAATTTTACCTTATTGAGAGTTAGAGGTCTTTTTTCTTGAAAACGCTTTCAGTCTGTTAAGGCAGCGGAGGGGTTGTCAGGAAATAAACGATGCATGTCACCCTAACGTTCCGCAGAAACAGTCGGGAAAAAATGTCGCTACATTCCTCACGTCTCTGTATGTCACCTCAGTTGGACGGAAGAGTGAGCTAGGAAAGAAGTATCATCTCAGTGGAATATTCATCTCTTTCGAATGGATACAGTTCTCATATAATAGACCTTCAGAATTTAATGTGATTTATATATTGGTATTTTTGGATCACGTGATAATTGAGTCAGCGTGGCTCAGGGGCGAGAGTCATTTGTGCAGAATCCTCTGAGTCAGGTAGAAGGGCTCTCCTCTATTGCGCATAAAGCCGATCTTCGCAGAGATCGGGTTTCTTATAATCGGGTATCTCGAATGTATACCACCCCTGCGTATCATTTACGATATGTAAATAAAAACAAATATCTTTCCACGTGGCTGAGGAATAACTCGGGTGTGGTTTTCGTGTCTATTTGTTTGAGGGCCAAAATGACCAATAAACCGAATATTATGCAACATAAATCAGCGAATAATTACTTTTCAACTAATCATTAAAAAAACTGACAATTTTCAAATACGAAACTTTTTTGTATCGATAATTTTTTAAATTTGATGTATAAACCTATCTTGCAACATTTTTTGTCGAACATTATTACAGAGAATATAGCGAAATAAGATATTCACGTTCTAAGTAAAATTTGATGCATACCGAATTTAAACTTTTAAGGCATCTGGAATAGTTAAAATTAATTTTTCTTCGTAATTTGGTTTATCTCCAAAACTAACCTCGTATTTTATTGAAATTTAAAAATAAGTTTTGCTACAAAGAATAATAACAAAGAATAATTTTACGGGAAGAATATTTGGTTGGAAGATAAAGTAAATGTAAACAAAATAATTGATAACACAGAAGAATGTAGGTATTTTAATTTGTTTAAAACTATTAAGGGTTACCATTTTTCACTCAAACTTCATTATATATCCTATCTTATTGCTAAATGTGTACTTATTTATTTACACAACCACTTTATTGACACAATTTTAATAATAAATGTTTTATCACAGTTTTTAACACTATATAACATTATATTAATAAGGATCATGCACGAGTCTTCCATGAAATTCATTCATGAATCCTAGAAGCGAGGGTTTGTTTGCATAATTCTCCAGAAAGTGAAACACTGATTTACACTTTCTGGAGAATTATGCAAACAAACACTATCGTACACTGATTTATTGTTATAATATTGTACGATAGTGTTCGCTCTATACTGCCAAAGAGCGTGTTATGGTGTGAAAGGCGGATGTTAACAGATACTTTCCTTCCACTGACTACCTATCTTGGCCCCTACGCAATTGAGGAAACCTTTCTTGGACATTCTGCGCAAACGAGGCACTTTCCTCCGCAATTGATTCGCGACCTGGCTCTGCGGGTACAGCTTTAACCTGCTGGTTGGACGACGTGGGTTAAAATTCGGTGAGGATGTAGGCTCGGACTCGAGGTACAAGAATTTCTGGACTGAATGAATGAGTTTTATGTCTATCACAAAGGGTAAAATTGATCGGAAAGTGATACTGAACAGACATCTTCCTTTTGCAGAGACCAAGACATGGAGGAACTCCACTCTGTCTCTACCAAAAAGAACTGTATAGCTGCGAAAATCAGAAAGGTTATTTGAGAAGAACCTATTAGAGCTGCGTGCTTTATGTAAATAAGTAACATTAAAGAATCATTTGTTCTAAAAAAAATCAGTGCTTTAATCACTCAACTATTCAGTCGTTCATTTCAACATTCATGAGGACTGTAGTTGTAAACTGAAAACGCTTCTTTGTGTACACTAATGTTTTATAGTCTTTGTTAATTCAACTAACAAAAATTGTTAAATATTCAAACCGTTATTTGGGAAATTCCCTCGTCTACAACATGATCATATATTCCCGTTGACCATTTGCCAGAATTCCTCTTTCCGTCTGACTTTCCTCCCTCCCACGCTGCCTTTGAGTATGGAGCAGTCTCACGCTCGCATCATGCCCACGGATTCTTCAGAAGTGATGCTGCATCACGCCACTTTTCCTCCACTCTTTATGACACGATCTAAATTTGATGATCGCAATTAAAGTTCGCTCTTATTCGAGCATTTAATAGTTTGCGTATATATATATATATATATATATATATATATATATATATATATATATATATATATATATATATATATATATATATANTTCAAGCCATACATCACAGAGTAAGGGTCAGGGTGCAAATATGGAATAATATTAATGTTTCAAGAGATGTAATTTTACCATATTTTGTTGGTTAACCTTCTGGAAATGAGCAAACGGATTCCCTGGTGTTGCTGAGCACCCGCATGGTTTGTGTTATACCGTTAATAACTGCCACTCGTTAGTAACAAAACAACTTTTATTTTCCAGTAGCCATACACATTTCAGAATATAATAGCCGATTGTCGCAGTTCCATAAATTCAGTAGGCAGTTGCTGTAGTAGCGCCGAGTCAAAGTTCCGTGAATCCAGCAGACAATTGCCGTTGTAGCGCCGAGTTGAAGTTCCGTCGTGACGTAAGTTGCGGCGAGTTCTGGTTCCGATGGGTGGTCCGTTACTAAAGCGCCTCGGTTGTGGTCTGTCTGCCGCTGCACGCGGCGCAGCTTATAAGCGGCCGCTTTCCCGCCGCTCGTAGCCGCCACCCGCCTCCTATTGGTTCTCGCTGACGTAGCACGGCGCCGACATTACTGGCCGCACCCAAGCTGTAGTTAGCGCTGTCTGCGGGTAATCTAGAAACTACTTGCTTCCACGGTCTTCAAACTGTAGAGTATGCTGCAATTTGAATTATATAATTTAAATCGTAAAATACAGCTAAAAATGTTATTTGAAGGACTTTAAAGAGAAGAGGTACATGAGATTTTTATTGTTGATAAATTAAGTTATTTGTAGATACCAACAGAATAACTCATTAAAAACGTTGTGGTCAATGGGAATAAGAGTCCCTCTCTCAGGTGCTGAGTTCTAACCTATTTATGTTTCATTATTCAACAAATAATATTTTTCCTAAAAATATAATGTAGTCATGCAATTCTTCTGAATTTAAGTTGTTTTTGAATTTATTAGAAACATTGTGGCAACGTAGTTTCTTAATAATGACCAGGTTTCTTAATTTCGTAAGTATCTACAAGGTATGCTTCTGAAAATTCTTTTGTACCAATATCATTTTTTTAATCTCATTTTCGTTATTCTCATAACTTATTAGTTTTCCATTTTGTAAAAATGTTGAGTTCACAATGAAATTGATGAAATTAAATGAAGTGGAGTAATCTCCAAGAATTTCTGAAACCTTTGTAATCCTTATGCGTGGGAAGTACATACAAAAATTTTAACTTAGCGGAGTGGTATAAACATTGAAGTTTTGCAATATGTCCCAATTGAAGAGTAAATGTTTGCCTTTGACGTAGATGAAGAGTGTGGCGAGGTGGGCGTCGCCAGGAGGGCGCGGCAACAGAGGCGAACAAACGCGTCGCCCGCCGCTCGCTCGCGAGAAGAAAAACGACGCACCGACACGCGCCGCCTCTTCATAAAGAAGGCGGGCGCTTCCTGAGTTTCCTTGGGAGATGGAATTCGCCAAAGGCTTTGGCGCAATGATGCGCATGCGCTCAGTTATTCCCATCAGACGACGGATTTCTGATTTCCTTAGGGGTTCTGCAGAGATCGATAATATCTATTCAACACCTAAGAGGTGGATATTTAAGGTTAAAATCTACGAGATTATTTCCCTTTATTCAGTAATGCATCACCATTAGAATATATGCCAAAAATATTTAGTATGTTGTATAGTACATCTCTGCTTGATACAAATATTACCACCAACTATCAAAAGCTATTTGTATTCTTAATAATATTATTATCCACATTTGTACAAAAGATGTTGAATAAAAGACAAATAAAGTTTTAATTATAGGAAGATTACATATAATACAAACTAACATATTACATTTTAAAGTAATTTTTAAAAGAATTGATATTAAGAGAATAATGTAACTAACTCAACATAAATCATTAATGATTTCATTTAACAGATTCGTAAATTGACTTTACTTTAATTTATATTTTATTTTTGTGCACACTTGTTCCTTCGTACTACTAATGAAGGAAATTCCTCAGATGCTTTTTTAAATTTTAAAATGAATTACTTTGTTCATACGTTCGTTCGTTCGCATGTACAAATCACCTGGTACGACTGTCAAATCTACAATTCAATGGCGTTTCTCCCCATTTTATCGATTTATATGTTACTTAGATATTTGAGTATACCTCACTAGTAAAATGAATTTAAAACGATGTATGTACATTTTTAACAGACCATTTAAAATTGTAAAGTTGTCATCACTGGACCAAATCTTAGCCAGAATTTCACGTACAATATTTCCCCGCGGTTCACATTGAGATACTAGTAAATATCCTGTGACCTAGGTTTCAAGAGTGGATGTCAAATACAAATTGATTAAAATTCAATCGTTTCTGTTGAGAGATCAAAGTATATTTAGTTATCATAAGAGACAGACGTAGTTCTAGTTTTTCATCACCTTTAATGAATCCGGCTGATGGTGTTGAAAGTTATATATTTTATAAATAAATAAATTGTTTTAATGTGTACCACGAATGAGCTTCAGAATGGCTTACACCTTGGAGATTATGTGAAACATCCTTTGAGAGACCCTCCGTATTGTGAATGTGTGTAGATTCTAGTGATTCGATGAAAAACCTTAAAACATATTTTGAATGTTTTTCAAGAAATTGAGATTTTTCCTTACTTCAATAGTTTTGTGTACTTGTTCTCTTGTTGAGTAGAAAATACATTTCTAGTGGGTTTTGCATTTTGTTCCATGTTTCTATTGTAAAAAGAATTTCAAGTCTCTCCGTTTCTATCTTACTCTGAAACATACAACTTGAAAGTTTTCTTTCGTTGGGATACTAAACGCGAATGGGATTGCCACTTTCGAGAGCGTAGTCGTTTGTTACGTCGAGGCTGAGAACAAACGGAAACACTTTACAATTGTACATTCGGTTCTTTCGATGTGTTTGAAGAAAGAAAAAGAAAATAACTACTGTGCGTCCATTTTTCCATATACTAAATGTCTAGTCCAGTTTCTTTATGGTTTTCGAAGCGGGTTTTTTATTTGACAAATTAGTATTGTTTTTGGTTCGGTTGTGTTGTGTTTATATATAAGCGTTTCGCCCATAACATGCAGGCATCCGGCAAGCCTATCTGTTCAATAATACATAATTTTCGCTTTGTTTTTAAATATATTCCTGAAGATGTCTACCGGTTGTGAGCAAAATGTTGACTTGTTCA
Source organism: Laupala kohalensis (assembly GCA_002313205.1). NCBI lineage: Eukaryota > Metazoa > Arthropoda > Insecta > Orthoptera > Trigonidiidae > Laupala > Laupala kohalensis. Next base: position 711,883 of record NNCF01126974.1, read on the forward strand.
AAGCACTGTGGAGATGGAGAAAAATAAAAACAAAATTACTTCCTTATTGTTCTCGAGATTATGAAACAATTCATTCACGACTTATTATTTTTAAGCGACCCAATTTTCATTTTCTTAAACTTAGAGGTGATGTAGAAGTTTCAAAGCAGATAGAATAGACTACCTAAATTCATTCGAAAACCGAACGTGATCAGCAGATTTTGATCTATATTCACTAAAGCTATTTTAATTAAATTGAATGTTTGAAAATGCATTTCTATCCATTTTAAATTGTACTTATGACATACTTTTAATATTTTACAGATAATTATTATATATTAAAGAAAAACAGCTGCCTTGATAACTCCAACTCTGAGAAACAAAATCATAAACTTCAAATTGAATATCTGAAAGTAAAATCGATTTTTTGTTGAATTTGAAAAAGGTTTTTTACTCCATCTCACCACATCAAATATTTTGGTATTTAAAATAAACGTTTCCACCTAGTGAGCATATTTCTCTTTTCCATTCTTTTGCTGACCATGTTTGAGCCTTCGTTGTGTTTCTATGTAATTTTGATCGCAAACTTCATTACAGATATCGCTAGGACGAGTTCCATTCATGCTGAAGGATGCTCTTGTGTTTTGGCCATTCTGTTTTGGATGAGGAACCAGTGTGCTCCGTCGCATTCGGAAGGGAGCGTAACCGTAACAGTAACAGCAGCAGCACAGAGAAACGAGCCCAGAGACGACAAGAGCATTTAGCGCCGTTGCTTCTCGTTATCCTACCCTCGCCCTCCGCGTTTTTTTATCCTCCCCCCTTCCCCGCACCGCTGTCGTCCTCACCGCCGCCGCCGCCGCCCCCTTCGTAAATATTTCAACGACTCGCGTCGAGGGCGCCTTGCTTGTTTGTTCTCGCGAGGTTAATTTTATCCGCCCTCGCGGACGTGGCACGTCGTGGACTGGGAGGCTACATTTCTTGTGAGACTTCCGCTTTCGTACATCCCAACTCCACTGTCCCGTGTCCGGTCTCCGCTAACCCGTGACGAGTCACGAAGTGGATTCGATGGTTTATTCCCGACCTACCAGTCCTATTTCGTTTGACTATTCTGTATAGTGTGTGATGTACTGGTTAAAGGTTTGCTACTTATTCTAGGCGAACACATTTTTCGTTCGTAATGCAGAGAGCCCACGTTTCGCCCGTAACCTGCGAGCATCCTCAGGGTGCGTTCTTGCAAGACAATCGTCAGTAAAGATGCATTACGAACTCTCATTACGAATGCGACGTAACCCGAGAAATGTGTTCGCGTAAAATATTTAGCAGTACCACCGCGAAAGCCATTAAAATTTGGTTAGCTGCTGTATACTGCAAGAGGTGTCTTTTACAAATTCGTACTCTGCTGGTGGATTGTCAAATTCTACAACATTCTTCCCTTCGACAATCTTTTGAAGTAGGAGATCATGTAGTAGAAACTGTATATTGTAGAATGACGAACTGAATATATGTGCCTCGAGTTTCTTTAAATGTCTCTGAACATCAATGATAACCTCTAGTGTACCTAACTTTTTGGGGAAGTATTCTTTTGTGCACTATATTAAATTGTTACAGTGGCAGAACGCTGCCATCGACCTATCTGTGTGAACCAGTGTTTGAGATCTTGCTAGAGAGGAAGAGAGTGTTCTAAGCTAAACTGTTCTGGCAATTTAAAGTACTGTATACTATTCTCGCCTCATCGCGTTGTTTTTCATCTGCCACTCTAAGAAATTATTCATGTTTCCTGTTGCTTTCTGTTACATTTACTTCCGGTTTGATACTTTTCTTCGCTTTGCACATTCCGTTTTACGTATTATGTTTCGGTTCTTTAATTCTCAAATACTGATTTTATATTCAATTACATTTTATTTTATTGCGTTTGTTTAATTACATGTTATGCTTTTTCCCTCTTAATTTTATTCGTGTATTTTCACTTTGTTCCTTTCTTCCTTTCTTCCTTCCCTCCCTCTCTTTTGCCTGCTTTGTTTTCGGCCCATTTTCCACCTTCACCCTCATTACGAACACATTGATGATCCCTTCCCTCAATCCTCCTCCTTCATCATGACTCTTTTCCTCATCCTGTGCCCATCCCCTCCAGCCTTTGGCACCGCCGCCCTCTCTCTCCACCCTGCCTTCCCCCTTTCGCCCCCGCTTCGTTCTGCCCCGCGCCTGTTCCCTTTGGTACGTGGTCCCTTTTACAAAAAATCCAATCGCGTTTGCGTCGTCGCTTTGAACGCGCGCCCGGCGGCGATCGGAGGCAGGGGAATGGGAGATGGAGATCGAAAGACTTAGGGATGAGGGGTCGACGAGGTGCTGAGGGAATTCCGATGGGGAATAGGGGGAGGTGGGAATGTTAAGTAGGAGAGGCGAAAATTGAATATATTGCTGTTTTTTTGTTTTTTTCAAATTTCCGATTATTTTCAGAATACTGGCGAGGATTCGTTGATACAAAGAACTGATAACATTAAAGGACCGAAAATGGGCTGAAGAGGATGAGGTTTTCAATTGTGGTTTGTCTCATCTATTCCATAACAAATTGGCATCGATATGGTAGTTTATTGTCCTCCACGTGGTCATACGCAGTTTGTACTGTTTTTTGACAATAAATTTATTATTATTAACATCTTACATCCCTGACATCCCAAAATCTTTCTTTTCTTAATTCCTTCGCTGAATTGTGGCATAGCGGAACTTAACGATTTAAACCTTGTCCCATCGTAAATAAGGCATGATTTAAAATGAAATAATTAAAATGCAATTAGATAAAAGCGTATTAACCCCAAAATTAATCAAATTGCTTAGTGAATCAAGTGACGAATGAGTGGAATACCGTTCATGTATGATTGGGTACAGATATATTTTTGGTTACTGTCATGCTGATAAGAATTGATTTTTACTGCGAGCTCTTCTGAACTGTGGTATGTGGTATTCAATGACACTGTATGGATTATCATTGTGTTGTGTATTTCTTCGATTATTCTTTAAAAAGAATCCTTCCCAGAAGCGGTTTGTTTTCGGTTTGATCTATTATACTCCGCGATCCTTGAATTTAATCGTTATTTTTTTGTCCTAAAAATGATAAGCTGTCTCTGTATATTTTACTTGTAATATTTTTTAGACCTTAGCGTTGTATTTTACTCTACACCTATATCCTGTGCAGGTAATATCTCTTGTAGATGCGGAAGTCGAGCGAAGGGAACGGGGTAAGTGGCGCTCTGTTTGACGGCGCCTCTCGTTTGTTACCCGCTTTTTTGCTTCCTCTCTGTTGTTTAGTTGGGGCGGGCGCCTGTTATTATAGCGCGTCTCCCCCAGCGGAAATCGACTTTCATAAAGTCTTTAGCTCGTGTTTGGACTTGAGCGAGTTCGCTCCACAGCTTGGAAACAGTTCTTGGTTTGGGCGAGTTGTTATATGCGAGTAATGCTCAAGTATTTTAAATTATGTTTCGTAAAAACGAACATTTTAGTGTATTCTAAACATATTCGTATACACCAATTTCTTATGGACTTAATTTGAATATGTTACATACACTTTCTCAGATTTGTTCCGTTTTCCTTGGAGGTCTGTGTTCCATCTTTGGGGATTTGACCCTTCACTTTCGTCAGAGGTTAACGAATACATCTTCCAGAAGTTTATTTTCCTCGAATCGTCGAATTTTTGCGATTGTAAGGATTAATTTAATTTTGAGGTTTTTGAGCTTGATACTATTTATTGGCAATTCAGAGGAAGACTCGAATTTATCTTCAAACCTCCCTTGTCCTGGGTGCTGAGGTGGATATGTCGAGCAAAGATGGATACTCGGCGTTTCCCTGGATGAACTGAGAAAACTGCGATAAGATTCGATTTAATTGGTTGACCGATAGAAATAAAGTGTGGAGAATTCAAATATTTTCCCATTACAGTTGAGATATCCTTATTGATGTTTGTGGAACCTTAACTACTTATCCCCTCTTATACTCCTTTCGTGTATTGAGAGAACCGTTGTTTCATCACCCTTTCGTCAAAGCGTCTGACTGCGGTTGCTGCGACGAAGAGATGGATGGTGGGCGTGAAGGAGAAGGCGTGCGGCGTGCGGCGCGCGTGCGCCCTTGATTGGCGCAATCGCTGGCGATGAATCCGAGGCACTTTGCGCCCTCGCCTCCGCTGCTGCCGCCACCGCAGAAGCCGTGGAGAGAGAGAGAGAAGCGGCATCGCTTTGAAAGCGCTCTGCTCGCAAATGAGGACCCTCTTCTCGATGAGGACGCTAAACGAAACGAAATGAATACGAGGACTTCTCAAGCGTCGCGAGTTGGGAATTGGGCTACGGAGAGCGACGAAGCTCTTATGCTATTTGGGAACGATTTGAATACGCGCTCAGAGCGTCGGAGAAATGGACTTTTGTAGTATGATAGTTTGTATCGTTATTCTCGGGAAGAATTTTATGTAGTCTTTACAAGAAATTTCGATATATTTTGAGTTCATTATTATTATCATTATTTTCTTGTCACAAAATATTTTGTCTGTGAAGAATAGCAAATGTTGTATATTTTCTTCTGTTTGATGTTGTTACCGTAGGTATTGAGGCATCCCGGTCAAAACCACCAAATTTCCCCGCCCTGCTAAATTCACCAAAGTTGAAGTATAAAACAACTGTATTGTTCAAAATGTATATGGTAATAAAGTTGTGTGTTATTATCATGAAAGTTTTACTGAATCGTTTTTCAGTAGCTACCTCGTGTAAAAAATGATTAATTATATAGATATTTTGGGTTTTTAAAATTTAACTTTTATCTATCGGTTTTGACATCCCAAGAGAAGAACTCCCGGGTGAGCCTGATCCGCTTGTCCTATCTGGTTACAGCGTGAATAAATTGCTGAGTTCCTCATTATAAATTCAGTGAAATTTATTTTTAAATGCTTGGAGCCCAAATATAAAGTGTTTCCTTGCTCTCTGACTTACAGTTTAGTGCTATTATCCAGAGCCCTCGCGCTTCTAATGTCCTTATTCTCGTTAACAAGCTTTAAAATTGCCAACCTTCGTTCCCGTGAAGCAGTATAGAAACCTGCATCTCAGAATTTGCTACTGCGCCTGCGCTTGTCGAACCAAAGAGACGACCCTTCGCAAAAGCCCTTCATTCTCTCCGCCTATGACTTGCAAATGAGAAGTCTTCTCTACCAGCCGAACGGTTGAACGAAACGAAATTAATGTGAAGGGTAGCATATGTGGGGTTGGTGACATTAAAGTGTAGCTAATATTCTGCTCACATGCCTTCTTTTAATTATACTCAAATGTGAAAAAATAATAATAAAAGTGCTCATGTTGTTTTTCCTTGTTGAATCTAATATTGTATCATCTTAAGAAGAATATGGGGATAAAGTAATAATTATTGTTCTGTAGAAAACAGTCTGCTTTTTTTCTAAAAGTCTTCTAAAATGGTTATTTAAAGTACTAGTTTTCAGTTTCTTACGAAACATTTTTGATGTACTATGGACGAATTTTGTGACCGAGTCTAGATTTTGAATTTCGAATTGTTAGAATAGGATTGAAATGTTACAATAGCCAGAGGTGGAGTGGTGCAGGAGGGGCCTGACATTCCCGAATCGCCTTTATTTTAGAGATTATTTTTATTTGTCATGTTAAAACATTTTATCTATGTGCGGATTTCAGTTGATACTCACCTAATGTCTTATTTTATTCAAATTTCGTACACTCTTCCCATAACACTATTTGAACATCCTTCCCTTTCCTTTCTAAATGGTGTTTTGTCGTGGAATGGTCGTGCCGAGGAATATTGTTTTGTGATGGCGTGATCCACTTCTCATCAAATAAGAAATTATGAAATTGAAGAAATGATTTGTTGGTTTTTTGATGTATGACCTGTTTGGAAAAGTGTTTTTCTAGATTTGTATTTTAATATCGTTATATTTTTAGGATTCAATATTTTAAAAAATTAATACAAAACTCGAATTTATGTCTACTGTTACGGATTAACTCATAATAATGGCTACACACGATAGAGCATCCGCCTTCTCTTCGCTTCAGATCTTCACAAATGTTCTCCATCTAGTATCACTCTCCCGTCTCGTTCCTCTTCACAGCCTTTACAGCCCTCGTGTTGAACACGGAGCTCTCCGTTTAAACGGAATAATTTACGGCCCGAGAGACTGTATGTGCTTGTAGTACGTGGTTGTTTCGCAACATCTCGTCTCTGTATTTCGTTCGTGGGAGTGGGAACGCAGGCGGAGGTGCCTTCATACGTGCGTGAACGGCCGATCAACAACCCTTTGTCACTCCCGTCCGTCTCTTACTCGCAACCGAATGCTAAACACCCTCGCATCTCCTCTCTTCGGTACTTTTTGCGGTTCTTCAAATTTATTATTTCTGAATATTTGGGTAGAAGGTAAGTCGTGCTCTTGTTAAGTGTGTCAATTATTTCTTTTGTGAGTAGCTCTATATCCCGCACATACTTCCGAGATTCTTTCATTTTTTATCTAGTTTTTCTCGTGCAATGAACTGTACAGTGCAATGAACTGTACAATGATATGTGCATTGTTTGTCAGCAGTTAATTCAAATGTTCGTTGAAAATAATTGATAGAAGTCGGGAATAGTTTCTTGGGGAGAGGGAATACTGAACAGGCTATTGCTCCTTCCGGCATGAATTCTTCTAGTACTGTTTTACATTGAACTTTCTTAATTCGGTTACGATGTAGGAAATTGGTTAAAAACAATTATTGTGTAGAAAAATGTGGAAGTGGAAGAAACGGCTAGTTTGTGTTTCGATTGATAAATGTTTTGAAATATTTTTTATATGTTGTATATTTTTGAAATAATAACCATAATTGATTTCTTTGTCAAAATGGTTTGGATCTAGAGCGAATTATATTGGTGAACTTTAACTAGCTTGAAGTATTCATTTAGGTGAAAGGAGTCATTGAAAGTTGAAACCTCGTGGCGTAAAGAATAAATATTTGTGATGTACTCTTACAACATCCTTCTATAATACATCACATGAAGTTGACGTCAGCAAAGGTATTACTTCGGTCAAAAAAGAAGCAAATATTTTCACCGCTCCTTAAGAAAAATAGGCAGAAACTAGGGAAAATACATTAAAAGTACTATTTTTACGGGCATTGTAGTTTCGGAATAACAATATTGCTTAAAGAGTGTTGGCGTGTTCCTGCATACATCGGAAGTCTTGAGATCCCAGCGGCTCCCCCATCTCGCTTGTATAAGCCGTTGGTGCGCGCGTTTAGCGTCTCGGAAAGAGCCCCCCATAAAAGACTTTATGGACACCTAACGCTCGGTGTCGGGGAGGCCTTACAAGGAAGGAACTGTAATATTGAAATGAAGGAAACGAGACTCGGGAGGGGAAGTGACGTGTCGAAGTTCGCAGTTCGCGTGCGTGTCGGCGTTCGTCGCAGTCGCCCACTCACGGCTTCAGTCTCTGCACTCCTCTCCCGTGATTCCCCGTTATGGAGAATGTACAGGTTGATGTCATCCACAGATTTAACATCTATACTAATAGAAGTGAATCATTTGGAATGTTGTTTCATGAAAATCGGAAAATTTAATCGATGAAATTATTTTAAATTTGAGAAAACTCTTCTTTAGGGTTATGGCAACATAAAAGGCAAAGTATAGTCAATACTGATGAATTACAAGAGCAGAAAAACAATTAAAATTGCCTAATCAGTAGAAATGAATCTTCACTCGCGTGAAAGTTGACTATGAAACTTACGTGTGTGTTCGATTGCGTTCCGTGAGTTGTGTTTTTCTTCTGCCGGGGTGTTAAAATAATTCGCAAGTACGTACATATTAGCAAATAATACTGAAAACTGTGTATATTTGTAATAATATTATAAAAATTCTGAATAATATTACAAATTTAAATATATTGAGACGAACCATAATTGAGCTAGCAGAATATTATGAGAAAATGCTGTAAAACTCTTGGTAACATATTCTGGAGAAAGTATACTCGGGAAAAATGGCAATATACCTTTGATTTATAGAACAGAATTTACTGAGATTTGCATGGGAACTGGTAAGAAACTGAAATTCCTGTTTGTTCTATACGAAGTTCTGAAGTTCATTGCACTCATTTGAAATATATTGCGGCTATCAATCCTGAACTCTGAGATACTTTAATTTCAGCTTATGATTTAATGATCTTAGATTGCCTTAAGCTTTTATTTCCATTTATGGTGTGGCCTAGGGGTATCGCGCATACCTCGTAACCACATGTCCACGGATCGAATCCCAAGATTGTCTTCTTAATTTTGTCCTTAACCGCTGACGATTTTCTCTGACATGTAGGGAATATTTTCTATGATATATTGGTCTTTTTTAAAACCAAGATATGCTTTCGTCTCAATATCGCTCAGATTTGTGTGTCAAACACTTTATTTCTCTCAGTGTATGTTGTATCAAGCTGCTTAATAAAAGAAATGATATTCGGAAGTGATTAATTATGTATGTAACATTCAGAATTGCAGACTTCCCCTTAAAAATAAGCTAACGAAAAATTACTAATTAAAATATTAATATATTTTGACCAACTTCGTTTAATTTTTTTATTTCAATGTGTAGCAAATGTAAATTCTGCATGCGGGTCGTGACCAGCGTGCCTACTTTCCGTGCCGCGTGCAGAGCACGTGCCACGGTCGGCGCGACGGCGGCGTGGGCGCGTGCGAGCAATATGGCGGCCTCTGTGCTTCCGGCGCTCCGCTTCCGGACCAGAGCAGCATGCGCGGCGTCTTTGAAGTCCCTCGGGGCCCTTGTACCCTCTCCGTTCGCTACCCCATGCTTCCGCAACCTCTTTGCGCGCTATCCAATCCTCCTTGTGCGTCTATGTCGATCAATCGCATTCAATGGCCCAAGCCATAAAGGAGTCGGAGATACGTCCGCATTTTCTCGTTGAATGCTTACTTTAATACTTGAAAAAGAGAGAAAGAAGATATTTAAATTGAAACACGTTTGGTTTAAAACTATTGTATTTTGATTGAAACACGATTGTTATCTACGCAAATAGAAACAACACAAGTAGAATATTATGAGGAACAAGAAGTGTTCAAGAAACCCATACCGCTTTCATTTTCTAATTTAATTTTTTCAGTCATTCTACTCCAAAATGTTTAATATTGTATAATTCGGATTGAATATATCTATGTTAATGTGTTGAATCATTTTCAGTTCTTAATCAATTATTTCCCATATCATTTTTTGATTACTTATTCGTGATTTTTATTCTTAGTAGTTGGATCCAGATTTTTGAAATTTTACGATATGTCGCTGGATGTATTTTAACGTAAGTTAGGGATTTACTCGCAATATATTGTATATGTGTCAACTGACTACAGCATTACGATTTATGTATCTTGCTGTATTTTGTGTAAGCATTACAGCTTTGTATTCCAGAAGAAATGAATGTTATGTAGTTTTCACATACGTCAAATTCATAAAAATAAACAACGTTATTTCTATTATTATTATAGTTGCTTAAGGGCTTGTCGACATCAGAACCTCTATACCGATCTTTTGCATTTCCATTTCCTAAGACTAAAGGTTATATTTTGAGCCACGGCACCAAGAGATCCTGGATAACATTGATTGTGGCCCCGTGTTGGCTCTCATTAAATTTAATATACAATTTTCTAACAAAAAAAACTTTTTCCTTTCTCATACTTATAGTTGCAATATGTATGTAATGAGGTCGCAATTTATTTAATAATAATAACAGCTGTAATGAGGAAAGATAAACTATTCGAAAATAATTAAACATTGACTGTACATGATCATAAAGAGCGCTGACGAAAATCATCTCTATATTAAGTGAGCCGTGGGTCTAGACTATTTAGTTATCTTTGTCAGTCCTAAAATATTCGCAGTGAAATTACACATTCATTAGAGGTTTCTGAGACTGCTGGAAACTTGTGAGCTCTTGATGTGAAGTGTTACAAAAGTTTCCTCTTCAAAGGGTATCGCGAGGTTCTTATTCCCTTCCTTTTCTACTTTTAACATATTCTCTTCTGTCTGCGTTTCTTAAATACGCAGAAGTCGATATCTAGACCCTGTTTGCTCCCTTGCATCCTGTAGCTTCTCTCCCAAAGGGCAAGGGGGAAGCTTTGCGTCCTGCTTCTGCTTCGTATTTCTCTGCTTTCTGTCGTTACCTTTCCTCGGCCCCTGACGTCCGTGTGTCATTCCTTCCTTCCTTCCTTTTCTCCTCCGCCGCACAGGGAAGGACAACTCTCCTCTGATCTGGAGGCGCTTTGGTCAGTATCGAATTTCTCCGCTGTGCTTCGCCGTCTGCGGTCGTGTTTAAAGCTTCATGTTCTCGCATTCTGCCTCAGGTGGCGAGACTTGCGCTGCAGTCGACTTTATCCGCTCTCGCTCCTCCCAATATAGTCACTCCACTTTCCTGGGACACATAAACAATAGATAGACAAAGAAAGTATTTTCTGAACAACATAAAATTGCTCATATTTCTTCCCTTTATCGACGCATGGAGAAGACAAGTGATAAATTTCGGGCAGGTGAAAATGGTGACGAGTCGGGATTCGAACCCAGGAGTCCTGCTTTGATCGGAGGGATATTAACTCCTACATTTCCACATCTCTACACCAATGGCATTCAACCTGAGTGGAAATGGTGGACAGTTCTGGAATGCGAACGGGTGGTGAAGGGGTTAAATACCCCTGAGATTAAAGCAGGTGTCCCGGTTTCCATTCCTGACTCGTCGCCGTTTTCACCCTTATTTTTCTTTTTTTAATTACCACATTTATTAAGTTTTCAGTATTATTTAACTCTGTTATTGATTTTTTGGTTCTGCGTTATTAGAGAAGATTTGATTAGTTATGAGAGAATTTGCGCCGGAAAAATATTTCATACGAGTATTTTTTGGTTTTTCTTTTATCTTTAATGACACTTTAGTAAAACGAACTCAATGCTTTTTGTTGAAAACCCTTTCTATGACACTTCAAGTTATTGCTAGTTCTGTGAAACTCCAATCCGAAATATCGGGAAAACCAGAGGAAAAACAAGACAGATGTAAGAAACATATTATAAAGAAATGCAATAATGTATGTTACCTTCTTTTAATTCATATTAAATCAAAACACACATTTCGTCAATTTCAAACAAATAGTTTATTAATATACTACATCACAATCACGACACTACGTTGCGACAATTGCTGAGAGAAACGCAAATCTCTTACGATTTTAAACTTGTTAAATTGATAAATCTGAAGTGGACCGTGTTCATTGTTGTAACTTTGTGCTGTGATTGTGATGTTTTTTAATAAACAATATGTCTCAAATTCGCGAAGTGGGTGTCTTACGTAATCAATCAATTCAAACAACGAATCCGTAAAAAAAATTATTTGAAGAGTTATTGATATTAAGTTCTGTGTATCTTATATTATAACTGATGTGTTTTCTTGTCTAATCATTTTTCTTTCTGTTTCAGGTGAGTATCCTGGTCGATGGAAGTTCCTTTCTTGTGAGTTACTAAGTTGAGTGTTTTGGAGATGTAATTGAAAAATTCTGACACACAGTCAACATATCTCCGTAACGCAACATTTTAAACAAATTTGAAATATTTTTTGAATTTCAAGATGATGTCAGGATTGTGTGTTTTACATCGTAATATGTTCAATCGCTATCCATTATATTCTTCTCTTTCGTGTTTGCTGATATTGCATTCCTGTTGAAGTATGTGGTTTGAAGTAACGGTCGCTTCGCTCATTTCTTACCTCCGTCAATGAATTCCTGCGTTCTTTTGAAAGCCGTTCTTGAGAATTACGATGAGAAATTACGGTAATCTTTACACATCATATACCATCGCAAAATGTTATTCACGAGCGACCTGCAGTGTGGTTTTCCCGATTCCGTTTCTTAATCCTTTAGACATAACACCTTTTTTATAATTCTCTCGATTGTAGATGTAGAAACAATTGATTATGAAAAACAAACTCTACTTATTGTTGTCAGGGTTTTCTTATAATTTTAAAGGAAAAGCAAAGAAGATGTGAGATGATCTCACTTGCGATGTCACGTGTACTGCAGAATAGTGTTTCGTCCTACTCCATGAAGACCTTGGTAACAATATAAAAGGTTTAATAAACAAAACATTGGGAATGACGTCAGGAGTTGTTTGGTTACGGATTAAATATTGTCGATTGAAAATTCTACTCCACAACTTTTGTATGAACAACTGTAAATCGGTTAACTAACAATAAGATAATAGAAGAACACGGTGTAGGATTGTTTCTTCCAACCATCTGCTTTGTGTTCATGAGTATTATTGTCCTCCACGTGGTCGTGTGCAGTTGTAACTGCTTTTTGACAATAAATTTATTATTATTACCTGTTTCCTAAATCGCGTGGATAATATTTCTTAACTCGCTGTTGATATTCAGTTTAAAATGTTATTCATTTATGTTGGTCGTATTGGTGTATGTTGTTCATCAGATCCTTAATTCCTTTTTACACTAACATAATTGTTCCGGGGCGACGTACAAATGATTGGGAAATCCTTTGGCGGATGCCACGGAACACAACAGATTTATGAAGACGGAGGACCAGCTTCTAAGGAAGCAATTTGAGGGATGTTAAATAAGGAAAAGACCAAAAATAACCCTCATAAATTTAATGAATTGAATTTCGTCACAACATTNGGTGTCCCGGGGCGACGTACGAAATGACAGGGAAATCCCCTGGCGGATGTCACGGAACACAACAGATTTATGAAGACGGAGGACCAGCTTCCAAGGAAGCAATTTGAGGGACGTAAATAAGGAAAAGACCAAAAATAACCCTCATAAATTTAATGAATTGAATTTCGTCACAACATTGTATGTGATAAATGAAATAAACATTGAATTCACTCTTGACTTATTAATCTAAAAAATACATAAACAAGAAACAATTGAGCAATCAAAAATTNACCTAAAAAATGCATAAACAATAAACAATTGAACAATCAAAAATTGGATTAAGCAGAATGGTGAAATACGAATCTAGGTATCACTAAATCAGTAATCTTTCTAGATAATTACACAATTGGCACACCAATCCATCAATTCACAGACTACTTGTGTATTTTAGTATTACATAGAATTACTGCTTGATNGTTACTGCTTGATAAAGTGAAATAAATATCCAAGAGTCAACAAGACTTATGATTAGAACGGAAATCCTTATATTAATCGTGCATTTTGATCAACACAACATTGCGTATTTCAGTATTGCATAGAAGTACTGTTTGATAAAGTGAAAGAAATATCCAAGAACCAAATGACTTATTATTAGAATGAAAGGTTCTTTATTACGGGTGCATTTAATCAAGTGTTCAAGATCATGCCACTCCGTAATGTTTTATATTCTATTTTCCTTCTGAATTTGATAGAATAAGTGGGGATTTGTCTCTCAATAAGAAAACTGTTCTGCTCTAGATTACACTGACGAGACCATTTAGAGAACTATTGAAATAACTGATAACAAAAGGAACACACGTAACCAATTATTGCGGAGCAGTTCTTGTTTCAAGTCAATTTGAAATAACTGATAACAAAGGGAACACATGTAACCAATTATTGCGGAGTAGTTCTTGTTTCAAGTCATGAACACCCACACACATTCAATACGTGGATTGTCACCAAACACAGTACGTCAAGAACTTAAATGGTAATACTCAATCTTTGGAGTCCAGCTGGCGTTGTCTTCGGTCTGTAGCTCGATGTCTTGAAGTGCCGGGACACGCACTCGCATGGGAGTACAATGATGCACACGCTAAGTTGGCGGGCGCGAATTGAAGTATAGTAATAAGAAGCATACGCGCACACGAATGGAAATACAGAATGGGAGCAGATCCCGGTCGCGTGCGGCAACTTGTGAAGGTGCTCTTAAATGTAATTTAACAATACGACTTGATGTTACTCGCTCTATAATAAAATAAATAGAAAATTAAATAAAAATAACTGTGATCAGACTTAGAAAGGAAAGACCGACTTTGAAGTCGGATGGCTGCTGGAGCGAACTTGTATGTCCGTCTGAGTGGACGAGTGGTGGACAATTGAGACTTGGTACGAGGGTGAAGAAGGTCAGGTGGGGTGCTGAAAAGGTGAAGGGATGCCCGTCTACTGACACTATCTTATGGCGGGCTAAGGAAGCTCAATGCTAATGCGTGAAAATTTGGGTAANTAAGAAATATCCAAGAACCAAATGACTTATTATTAGAATGAAATGTTCTTTATTACGGTTGCATTTAATTAAGTGTTCAAGATCATGCCACTCCTTAATGTTTTATATTCTATTTTCCTTCTGAATTTGATATAATCAGTGGGGATTTGTCTCTAATAAGAAAGAAAAGTGTTCTGCTCTAGATTACACTGACGAGACCATTTAGAGAACCATTGAGCTAACTGAGAACAAAGGGAACACATATAACCAGTTATTGCGGAGCAATTCTTGTTTCAAGTCAATTTGAAATAACTGATAACAAAAGGAACACATGTAACCATTTATAGCGGAGNGTGTGTGCCGAAACAATAATATTGGTGAATTTCTTTTTAACTGTGAACGTAAAGTTTCAAAATGTCCTTGAAGAAAAATAGTTTCCGACCAATATTGATTGTCCTACAGGACCAAGAGGTAATTTTGAGGTACATAATAAGAGTATTTACAAGTGTAAAATACTAAATAATGAAGTTTCATTTAGATCATGAATATCAAGGATTCAGATCAAGTGTCTTGTGTGAAGGTAGGAGTGCTCCAGGCTCTAGACAAGCATATTACCATTTATGAAACTTTTAATAATATCTATGATGTTTATATTTAAAATAGTAATTGTAACTGTAATTCCTAAATTATGGTGTTTTTAAAACTGCGAGTCATACTGTAAATTTGAAATAATGTATTTTATCAATGGTTTGACTACAGTTCTTTGGTTTTGTCACAGTTTTTGTTGAATAATCTTGTCATCCGAGAAGGCGAGGGAAACTTCGTACTGAATTTTTCTATATAAAACTATGATGACACGCCTGATATTATTTTATATCGATTCCACTACTCAATATAGGAAATTACATGTGAATTTATTTAAAAACTGTCCCACTAGGGGCTTTTAACCATAAGAACCCGTTCAAATTCCATATGGTTTTATTCAAATATAAGCCCTGCAAAGTAAAAAATGTATTAGACCTGTTGATAGATGATTGAAAAATTCAGAACATTCAAAAAGTCACCAGAGTCTACTTCAAGTGCAAGACTCTCGTATGTACTACGTGAAAGCCACCGTGCGCTGCTCGCTAGTCTCCCTCACGTCCGTCCTTTGGGAGCTCGCGTCTCCGCCTCACGCAACACCATGCCATGCCGTGCCAGCATGCATTCCCTGCCTGCTTCGCGCTCCTCAGAAGTGCCGCTGTGAATCTGCCCTGAGTGGAAGCGCTCCCTTGTGACGCTCTCTCCCTTGTGTCTCATCCTTGCATTTCTCACACTACGTGTTCTGTGGAGTTGTGGTAGTCTGCGAAGGAGAGGGTGAGGACGCGGGTTTGATAACGCGTTCGAGTGGAGTGGCTGAGGATTGCGTCCTTCGTATTCTTCAGATGAATGCCGATCCCATACCTCAATCTCCTCAGCAAAGTATCATTTCCAATTCCTGCAGATGAAATGGTTTGAACCTCTCCAAAACTTTAAATTAATATACAAATTACTTAAACAAGATGTTATTTTCTCAAATTTGATTTGTTGACGGATGTTGTATGGAAATTGCATTGTACTGAATCGTTTTTACGCGGTAAAAGAATTTTAACACCATAACGAACAACCTCTCACAGGCGCGTGTATGCAACCCGCAAATCAAATTAGAAGCGACAAAGGTCGTCGGTATACTTTCAGGTTCGAACATCTTATGAAGTGCATGAATCGATATATTTTTTTAACATAAAGGACATCACTCCCAGTCTATGATATGATATGTTATTGACAACGTAGAGTCACCAAATTATTGACGCATATAATATTCATGTGTAACACAGAAAATATAATTTATATTCTGTTCCTCCAGAATCCTTAGGCTTCGATCTCTTAGTTGTATTATCTTTTTTTCCCCTGTTCATCTGTTTCTATAACTTTTTCCTTGTCTCTTTCACTCAGTATTTTCCCTATATTGGATTATCCACCGGTGTTGGTAAACTTCGTAACTTAGCATTGATTACTTCATTGAAAAACACTTTCTAATTTAATTAAAACCAAAAGAAGAAATTTTAATCAACAGTTAGAGTGAAATTCTCAAAAATAAAATAATGAAACCGATTGTGTGTCATGAATATGCGATATCTCTCATTTCTTCCGTTATCTCCAAGTACATGCACTAACTTTCGGACGTCTCTACAGATGCAAATGAAATATGTAATTTATTGAGAATTCTGTCTCTTGTTATCTCTCGATTTAGATAATTTCGAGGGAGAAATTTCCTAGTTAAACAAGTCCAATGAGATGCCTCTTTTCCTTTCAGATTGATGGAAAGTTCAGTACCAGAGAACTGTGCATTCACGTTGGTCTCTGACAAAGCAAACATTACTCTCTCCAGTGTTTTTTATTCCCGCGAGTAGGTCTGTTCCAATTTAACCTGAAGCCCTTCCACCCTCATCATGACTAAAAGCACAGCCTTCTTCCATTTTACTGTTTGACCTCTCCCTTTGCCTTCACGCGTCTGTCGTACATCCTCCCTCATATCTCCTCACGTCAGCCCTTCCTCTTCCTCCTCTGTACGTCTGGTCCCGGGGACTCGTCTCGTTGCTCGCTTGCGCTCCGCTCTGGACCATTTCTCTTCTGGCACTACCACTCCAATTCCCAGCCCGTGCTATTGGAAGTCCACGTTAATGTCCATCCCTCGGCCCTTTGTTTCCCCTTGATCTTCGCGTGGCAGCGGCTCGAGAAGCTTCTCGACCCTTTGCCTGCACTCAAGAACCTTACCCTCTCTCAAACTTCGTCCCCCTTTCCACTCTTGACCTTTCCTGAAATTCCCTATCTTGCGTTCGTCTTTTCTCCGGAAGGTTATGTACTCGTTCCTGCAAAGACGTCACGCGTGTCAAGGTCTTTAAAATTTGCTCAAATTTTTGAATAGTTTCTTTCTTAATTTCGATAATAGTCCTCAATCCTCCATTTTCGTTCTTTTGTCCTCACTCAATCCATTCAAAATAATATCTGTAGTTGGGTTGGGTTGGGTGTGGTGTAATTCGAAAAAGAAAATTTGATCGTTACTGTTGTTGGTGTTTTGATAGGGGCGGAATAAACAGTTGTATTACTTTTATAGAATTTAAATTTGTATTTTTTTAAAAACTTTTATATCATTTTTTTTGTTCGAATTACATAAAAAATATTGCTTATTTTATGCAATTGTTATGTTGTTTTCAGTACGATAAGGTTTCATAAATGAAGAAATTGTGTTGATTAAAGAGTCAATCTGGAGAAGTGCCTTTTTACGAACGTGTTCTACTCGTCCTTGCCGTCCGTCCCTTGACCGCCCATCCGTCCCACCCCTCTCACGGCAGCGTCTCCGAGAGCTAGGAGGGCGTCGCCCACGGCGCATGCAGGCCCTTTGCCGCCCACGCGATGCCTTTGCGCTGCTACCACGCCCGCCTGCCCCTCATTGCCTTTCACCCGTCGTCTCGAAATGGATTATTGTATTACCATATATATGGAGTTTTTTTCCATACTTTAAATTTCTTGTACTTTCTAGAAAGGGAATTATTCCATTCATATGCTGCTACTTGTGACCCGAATAAAAATCACTATATTGAAAATTACTGTCATCCATAAATACAGATCTAGAAAAAATAAGCTAAGAATTTTATGCTAATTATGTAAGAGTTAGATTCATGATTGAAAAAAATACTTTTTTAATTTACGTTTAAAGTAAGGTCTCATTTGCAATTAACAGAAGTAGCCCCGATGCTAGAACGAAGTTTAGATTGGTTCAATACACATTTGTTAGTTGAAACATTCTCTGCTTATCGTGGTACACTCCCAAAAATGACTCCTGAAACTTTAACCCTAGGAAATTTAAAATGTAAATGTTAAGACCATACTTAACCATCGAGTAAGTAAATTAAACATTCGTCCATTCTTAAGCGATGTTCTCCAAGTTGATGAGCCAAGACGCGTTTCTTTTGTTTCTTGTGTCGACGTAAGAGCGCATTGCGGAAGCTCGTAACGGAGATACTGGAAGCTCCCTCGTTCAGCATCCAGCAGCGGTGAGTCGTGGACCGGTTCCTGTGTGTCGCCACGCCCGGAAAGGCGCCTACAGCTTCGATGTCAACGGCCACTCAAACACCGACACGTGTGGCGCACCCAACTGAGTGTAAATGTCACCCATTCCGCTCTTTTTCATCCGGAGAAAATCAAATAGTTTTTACTGAAACAACTAAATATGAAATAAAACATGAAAACTAATGTCATATATGTTGAAGTTTAACCTGTCTCTACTAGAGCGTTCAGAAGTGTATGTTCCTGGTGGACGTTCGTAAGAAAATGATAATTGTAGCCACGTGTAATGTTTTGTTCACTGAAACATTGTGTGGAATGATTATTTAAATCGTCCTTCCGTGCTATTCTGTCTCGAAACATACCAAATCAGATGTGTTAAAAAATGAATTTATCAATGTGATAACTTCGGCCGGGTGAAAGAGACCTGGAATTGAACGGTCTTCAGAGAACGTCCCTCACTTTCATATAGATAGCTTGGGTTCGATTCCTAACGCGTCGACGTATTCCCCTGACAGCTAAGGATGATATCTTCCTTGTCTTTTTTTTTGGGGGGGGGGCTTTAGGGCTCGTCAACGGCAAGGTCATGACAGCCCTAGAGCCTTAGAGCAAGGTCATTACAGCCCATTCTTTCTTGTCGTAGAGTTAAGGCATGTAACGAGACGATCGAGTCTTAGTGAACTGTTGGCTTCAATATATCCGGGTTTCGTAAAGAAGGAAATAGGAATACGAATAATATAATATTTTATTCGTTTGTTCATTTCAGTTATATTTAAACATGTCTAAAGAATAATAATAAATGAGAAAAAAGAAAATCATTATTTGAAGCCTACAAGAAAGCACATGTAATAAATTATATCATGTTTTCATTTTCGTCTGTTGCCCACGCCCCTTTACCCTTTTTTGGGAGAAATTTTTTCGTCTGACTGTGTAACTAAACGACTGGGGGCGCAAGTTAAGTGACCGATCTATTGCCAGGTGTACGTGAAAATACCCCAGTCTAGGTAAGTGCGGGATTGAACCTCATGGGACTGAAGGAGCTCCCCCGCACTATGACAGTCGTAGTGTCTCCTCGTTCATTTTGCACAGTGAAGACGTCACCCCATTCCACGCGCCACATTCTTGCGTCGAGATGCGTGTCTCCGGCGCGTCAGTTGGCGAAACGAAGCGCCGTTTATAGAGACATAGGAGTCCATCCTGGCGGTGCGCTCGTCGACGGCGATTTGGATCCCAGAAAAAGCCTACGGTCGCCCGCATTCCCTGGGAATTCCTGCTTGCAGGAGAACACAATGCGCGGAGTGAAGAGAGAGCGGCCGTAGAATGAGAGAAGTGCTGGGTCTTGAATGCAGAAACGAGTTTCGATAATGGACACTCCGCAGTCTGAGGAAGAAAAGTGAAACGACTTCTTTGCGCTTGTGTATCTGAAGGTATGAGGAGAAATAATTTGGTTCTGGAGATCGTCACGTGTGAATTGGTCAATGGTGTCCCACAATGTTCTTACATAGGTCGCGACAACTGATGTTCCTCTGGGGGTTAGGTGGAGAAGATATTTAATATTTGTTTGCAACCTGTCGGTATTTTTCATTTCTCTGAGACAATATATGGTAATATCTTGCGTGCCTTACTCACAACTCGGCAATCATCATCCTGGTGCATTCATTCCAGCGAGAATGTGCGCCCTCTCCTAACGTTTACAAAATTTATGGTACCGCAAGAATAAAACGGACCTCACTGTAACAGAAATTACTTCTTTATAAGTTATAATCTTTGTTCTGTATGGTCTATAATGTAACAAACATTGTAAGTAACTACGTAAGATATTTTATTTTATAGAATGTCTATTGTGAGTTCACATAATTTTACCTCAAATCCTTTACAGTATTTTCCTTGGTTCATGTTATGTCACTAAGGCTATGGAATGATAACTTAGTGGCTTGTCAATGCTTAAAAGAAATTTCTTTTTCAAAAACTTTTATGTCACAAAGTTACTGTGTACTTGAATAGAATTCTGGCTGAAGAGGCACCCGAAAGGTTGAGAAGCCTCTAGTCCAATGCATTTTGGTGAGTGAAGCGACGACAATGTTGGCGGCGCGGCACGATGGCGAGCGCAGGGTGGCGGTGGATCGGGGAAAGGCGGTTGATGGAGGCGGTGACGCAGATTGGGCGTTCAGTGGACGCAGCGGCGTGTGTCGGCTGCTGCTGTAGGGCATTGTGATGTAACCTCTTCCATTTCTCTGACATCTACGGATCGATCCAATTCCCTCTTTACAGGTGAGGATTGGAGTCTCACAGTCGGATTGGTGACTGGCAGATTTATTCTCGGAACAACTTGTTAGATGGGCATAATGAATCTGAAGTACAAATAGAGGATCAATCTTGGTTGTCACAGTTGAAGGTAGTAGAGTGGGAGAAGTATGTCTAATTCTTATGTTCCCAGAATATACGCTCTCTCGTGACAAATTGTACGTGATTGTGGACATTTTATTTTTGTCAATTGGTGTGGTTGGTTCAAGGTATGAGACAACTCGGCAATCATCATCCTGGTGCATTCATTCCAGCGAGAATGTGCGCCCTCTCCTAACGTTTACAAAATTTATGGTACCGCGTTTCTCAATCAAATCGACTTACTCGTATAATTTAAAATGGTGACAATTTATTTTAACTTTTTTTGAGAGGACTGTTCTGTTCCCCTTTTCGCAGTGTCTGCGTTCGTACAACGTATTTATAATACTGAAAATTCGTGTTACTGGAAATGAACGAGTATTTCTAACATTTTATTTTGAATGAATTATAATTGTGTTTCGTGACAAATTAGTATAATTTTTTCAAGTATTAGAATTCGGAAACATTGGTGTGTATGCTCATTAATAAATGTACCACACTACTAAGAAATTTTAATTCCCAACATGAAAAGTTTTTTCTTTTAATGTGCCTTTCAGATCTTCCGAGATGTGTTAAAGTTCTCATGCAATCTTTTAGTAAAACTGTAAAAATGATTAAGTAGGAAATGTTAATTTATTTATTATTGTCTTACATATATTTTCTTTAGTGTGAGCACTATGCAATACAAAACATTTCGATGTTGAACATGATCCTCGTAGACAATTATTACGTCTTCTTGTGTGCAATAAGTAAAAATTGCGTCGTTTTTTTCCCCAAGTGATCGCAGCAACATACGGTAAGATGAGTGAGTATACCACACACGTAAGGGACTCAGATTCCGAGACTCAAAACACCTCTCGTACATCAGTTGGGAATGGGTGTGGTCATTAAAATCGTCACTTTGTGGGTGCTGCCTTTGAGTTGCAAGTTAGAATTTATGTTGGAATTCGACGTCAGTTCTTTTTTACCAGTCCGCTCTGAAATAACTGGGTGATTTCAGTAGAATGTCAAAAGGTTTCAACATTTTATGGTTTTCCTGGGACTCTGATATATCCTGTAGAGATCCTACAGAGCTAGGAGGGGTTCCTATTGCTTCGTAATATAATCAAAATAGTGTTTCCGTCATGTAGTTACTTGAGAATAGTTACGAATTGCATATTTAATGCATGTGCTTTCGAGTTTATCTACAGAAAATCGTTCTTTTGATCTCGTGGTGTGCGATGCTTTTATTTGAATTGTTATTTGTTCAGTGTTCAAAAGTAGTTCTAGTTTCTTAAAGTTTAAGTTAATTTTCGCATTTCGTTGGAGACCGTAATTTTTCGTGTATTGTTCTAATTGTATTAAATGTTTCTGAATATTTTTTAAATAAATAATTTATCAATTTGAGAGTTATATATCATGAATATCCGGCGTAGAAACGCACCCCGAAAGGTTTGTTCGCGAACTAATACTAGCTGGCTCATCATTATTTTCATGTGCTTTTCTCGGAAGCACTTTAAAACCCTCAAAAACCCTAATGCAAAGTAAATAAATAAATAAATAAATAAATGTGAATTTCGGCTCCTTTATTTTCAAAATCTAAATTATCTTAAATTTGTTATTGATCAGCAAAACAACGTCACACAGTACCATTTGATTTTAATGTACGTTCTTCAAATCATCCCACCAATCATGAAGTAATATGAATGGCTACACTTTAATTTTCTTAGCAAATATGGATGTGACAGGTTTCAGAGGTTCTTACACATCACTACATTTTGGGTTTTGGGGAAGGTTCACATGTTCGGTAGCCGAGGAGTTATATATCAAGAGACGAACTGACGTGTTCGTTAGCGGGTAAAGGAAACCCCTGCAGAAAATCTCTTAGGTCAGTTATGTTGGAAACAAACTTGCGCTATCGGCTCAACAGCGAGTGCATTGAAAGCGAAGACGTTACTAGTGTTAGTATTTTATCCTGGAAAGAGATCCTGGATATTTTGCCTGCAATTAACCACTCCAACAGTTCTAGCAGTAAATGTGAACTATGATATTGAAGCGAGAACGAAATGAAAGATGCCTGCGAATTGAAGCACGTGATTTTTTCATGTTCATTAGACAGAAGCTTAATTAGTACTTCTTCTAAATCCTCTGTTGGATCACATAATTTACTCTTTCTTGTGTTTTGTCATGGAAAAGCACAGTAACGCTATCGCTTTTATGTGAAAGGCATCGTTTGACAACTTGTTTTGCGTTGCATTAATGCAATGCTTAATTAAGGAAGCTTGAAAAGGCATTTTTAATACGAGAAATAAAGAACATAGACATTAATTTCCTGTAAATTATGTTCTCTTCTTAATAACGCCATTTAAAGGCCATTAGTCTCTTGCGAGTTAATTAAATCAGAAACCTCTTTTCATCACTGCTTGGTTAATTTATTGATGATCTTGCAATAGTACAGATGAAATAATGAAATAGAAACAAAGGACTTATTTTTCTACCTTCATACGAGATTATCTGCTATTAATTTGTTTTTTATTATGTTTAACTGTAATAAATACGAACGATTTTTATTTGTTATTCTATGTTAAGAACATAAGTTCATTAACAGTTTCTCTGTTTGTTTTATTATTTTTAAGGTATTGTCTTAAAACAATATTTTGATTTAAGAAAGCGAAAGTAGTCGACATCAATAGGCTGGATAAAATAATAGATATAATTAAATAATAGATATAAATAAAACAATTGATATGAATTACACAGATTGATTATGAATTTACGAAATATTACAATAAATTAATTATAAAGATGTGTGTGATAGTACTTATCAACTAGTTTAAGAAGAAGAAAAGCTTAAAAAGAAAAACGAATGAGTATGGTATGGTACTCGTGACGAAGTGATATTATACTGTTATTTCTAACCAATGCGTAGTAGATGTATCTTGTAAATATTGTTTCTAATATGTAGTGTCATCGTAAGTATGTTTTCGTTAATTTTAGTACGTCCCACCATTTGGTAAGATGCGTAAGAGTTATTCATTGTATTCCATCACGTAGTAATTGACGTTTCATTGTTTACATGCGTTCGATTGGAACGTTAATCATCGTACGCACGTGCTCGTGACGGAGCGTCACGAGACTTGGTAACGCAAGGACACCACGTTCCCCGGTGCACGTGGGAAGAATCGAATCTCGATTGTGCTAATAGGATTCTGCGCGAAACACTTTTCAGACAAACGCCCCTTTCAATTAAAGGCACGTCCAGTACAAGCGCTGTCAGGTGCCAATTACTAAATATTAATTGGATTAGCAATATCTGTCCATAACTTGTTAGCGGTATATGTTCAAAATCTCGCGAAGAAAGAATGTTGATCTAAACGAGTTGCCGCAACCATCTTGCACCAATTACTTCTCTTAAATCTAAACGTTTTCAAAACATACTCTGGAATGAAGTTTTGTAAGTTTTGCAGCGAGCAAGAACATAGTCGATTTATTTTACTACCAAAATTATTTCCCCCGATTATAGTACTCGAATGTAAATATAATTAGTATTTTATTTCTTTTGTAAATAATTTACCAGTCTTGGTTGTATTTTTAACACTATACCCTTCCAAAAGTTTGCTTCGTTATTTTTTAAATTTTGGTTTTGTACTAGCGTGTAACACATGTTCCAGACTGAAATACATCAGAAGATTCTTTAGTCGCAATATTTGCAAACCCTATATGCGACTCCTCTTATTTGATAGATATCGAAGCTGCTTTCTCGACAGTCATGTGCAAATCGTGATGCCATTAATTGATTTTAGTTTATACCTCAACGTCCAGACTGATTATCATTCCTTCTCGGAATAAGAGAGCTCCAGGTTATGAAGGGGAGCAAATCGACCGGAGTATGATATTGGTCTTCCTCCTACTACTTCGTGCCGATACATAAAAGTTGAACTATATTCGGCAGACCTGTGGAGGGAGAGTTAGACCTTATATACTTGAGTTTATTTTTGACACCTTCCACTAACGTTTTGAGTTTATTTTGTCATCCTAATTCGCAGACCTGACAGAAATGTCGCTTGCATCCTTTCACATTTCAAACCCCACAATTTAGATTTCCTACTGAGTCGCGTTAGACGACCACTAAAAAGTCTGTGTTTTTAAGTACTACTAAAATCTCCGCCTTCGTGTTTCCCGTACGAACATGAGATACACTTCGCTTGACGTTTCTGCGGCGGAAATCTGTTGTCGAGGAGAAGTGATAAAGCGGAGCTGTGTTTTCGTCTATTTCGCTCGCTTTGTACAAGTGAATTGCTTTGCACGAGCTGGAGTATGGATAATGTTTGTATTATCAGCTAGTTTTACGTGCAATTCGAGTTCGATGTGCATTTGAAGCACAATCATGCTGTTAATGGTGTTGATAACAAAAATGTTTATATTTTAATGTACGGACTGGTATTAAGGTTACTGGTGTATAATAAGATGAATCATTGGATCTCATATGTTTAGTATCGAATGTTTTTTATCTTTATCGTATCGAGAATCTAAAATTGTGAACAAGAAGTAATGTTTTACGTGGGAGAATGTGCAAAATATTTTATCACCATGTAAGAAGTTGTATCCTAAGTATTTTCTTTTTAATTCTTTCCTAGATGTATTGGTGTAATCAATATTTTATGAAGGGAACGTAATTTACGAAGGACTGACAGGGAGACTAAAATGCCACCCTATTCTTGTCTCAGTTGGTACCGCGTCATTGAATTGAAACTTAATGTCTCGGTTGCGGTGCAGCAGCCTTCCTCGGTCGGAGGTTACGACCGAACCCACTTACGAAGACTTCGACGGTAGCCGGTACGTTAAGTTTCAAGTAAATGATGCGACACCAACCTGACAGTCGAGAATTGCATGATGTCGACTGCGGAAAAGTCTAAGTACCTACACGAGAAAAGGCTTGGGACGATTGCAGCAATGTAGATTGTCTGACTCCAATTACGGTACTGAATATGAGGGACTTAGTGAATATAGTTGATATAATATTCGGTTCTATTCCTCTAATTACACTAGAATCCCAAATATCCGCCTGAATCGATTTTAGAAAAGGACTATGTATGTACAACGAAAAGAATTACACTGAGAAAATTACAGCGAAAGATCTGTATTGTCGTTGTCTGTATGCAAGTCGTGTGTTTTTGTTTGCAGTATTTGTAATTGGGAAATGTAGTGGGCTATTGAAGTTTACCTATTTATTTATAGGATGTAGATGGGTAGGTAGTCACTCGTTTGAACGTTAGTAATTCTTAAACTTTGAATATTTGCATTGTACTTGTAAATGGCACTGATGGCATTACATACGTACTCTTATGTATGTACTTATACTTCATATTTCATTAATAATAGTGACATGTTTTCTTTCTTGCGCATTTTTTTCCTCTTAATTCTTGATCAACAGATCCAATCGTAACGAATTTCTGCGTAAGTGTCTCGGTCCCCAATTAATTTGGATAATTGTAATAATTATTTTGCTCCTCTCCTCAAGCGAAGTATCCAATATGCAACAACATGTAAACTCAACGTTTCCAAGCATTCTTGTGTTGTCTGTTTGGATTTATTAACTTCCGACGGATGTTGTGTTTTTCTTCGTCCAGGGACAATGTACTGCGACGTGTATTCTCTTGTACTTGGTATTTCAGTCTCCAGTGGTGGGACAAGAGATACCCTATCGCTGGCCGCCTTCCATGAACATAAAGTGTAAAACGTTCGTTCTCGAGTTACGGGGCGGATCCAGCAGGCGAGTTGCTTTGAATCTTCGTTGTTCTCGTAGATAAATGCTTGTGATGGAAGTTAATAAATCCAAGCAGGATTTTCCACGAGAGGAATGGGATCGCAAAAATTGCTCGGTCTCTGATTCCAATCTCCAAACTTAAGTACACGAATTGAGACCATGTTAGCGTGCCAGACACTAATCTAACCCATTTTTCACGTTAAGCATTATTTTTGTTATTTGAATTCAATTATTATTCCAAAAAGTAATAATTGTTGAAGTTTACCAACGTACTCTCCATTTAGTTTACTTTCTTACATTTTAATAATGTGGAAAAATAATGTCATATGTTTCTATGTTGTATGAAGTATACTGATTAATGGTTGCCGAATTGCGATTACCGGGAGTTTTGTTATAGTTTTTGGTTAGTCGTACTAGTCAAGACCTTTCTTCTTGTAGTGCTATTCTTTATTAAATTTGCGATGTTATTTATTTATCATCGTTACTGGTTCGCACCTGGGAAAAGTAAAACGTATCAGTCATTTATCTTAAAATTTGCTTTGACGTATTACATCACTGGGTATATTATTCTTATCGAGCGTACTTGTTTTTCACGCTTGATGTATGACGTCACTGGTGGTAATGACCTTCAGGGTTTATACCCTCAATGCGCTGGCCTCGACAGCGTCAATCCTTTTCGTTGTGTGTGCGTGTGAGTGTATGAGTGTGCGCGCGCGCCCTGCCTTGTCAATCAACATGTCCGTCCTAAAACGCTCTCTCCATCTCGCATTCTGATGCTCGCACGTTTTCCTGCAGCAGTCGACGTGCTCAGTGTGCTGATGAGCGTTTCCACAGCTGCTGCTGCCGCCGCCTGCGGCTGCTCTACACAACGCGTGTGCGATTCTCTCTACAAAGACACCATCGCCCACGCCTGATTTTGTCTGTACTTCAGTTTTGGGTGGTGATTAGTGTCCTCTGAACTACCACTATCAATGACACCCCTTACACCTGTTCTTGTTATTAAAATTAAATTTTTAAATTGGTCAATCCATTTTCAGCTAAAAATACCTTCGTAAGTTAAGGGTCCTGTTTTATTTTACCATTTACTTTACCCAAATTCACATAGTGAATTGGGTAATGAATTACTAAGTAAAATGAATTCGTGACATCTAAAATAAAAAAGCATACATATTATTTATAAATGTCAAGAGTAAATGGGTTAGTGTTGTATGGTTTTACCTCAATATTTTCTGTCCCCAAAATATTAAATTAAGGAAATCACTCACATACCGAATTTACCTCATTCACAAACATTCAAGTAAAATACCCAAACATGTTTTAAATAAGGATATCTTATCCTGAAATGAGTCCAAAGTAGATATTTTATGCCTTATAGTTTGGTGAATGGAATAAAAGCTAGGAAATGTTATTTGAGATACATATATAACATAGGCAATACAAAATGATCTCATTACGTGCATCAGTGTATGAAAATAAATTGAAAAAGTTCTACGTATTACATACGTCTGTCTCGCACTCTTCATGTTCATTTACCAATATAGTATGCATTTCTTGGGGAACTCTGTCTCCACACGAAATATTAAAAACAGGAAACAATTTCAAAGTAATTGACTCTGACTTATTTGGTGAACCTAAAACCAGTGAGATAAAAATAAACAAATTAATTTTACGCTATAGCTGTCAAATATTTTGTCCCCGAATATAATGCCTTATTTTCTCTATATCAGCTGTCAGATACAGCAAATATAATATGATTAGTAATCATAATGCGTTAATACAAACTCGTTTGAACGAAATATTTCTTCATTCTAAATTTGAATTGTCGATTATTTTCTGAACACTGTACTGTCAATTTTCTGTAAAGCACAAATCCGAATGGTCTTCACTGAAGAGGTAATAGTTGCCTCTTGCTCCGGTTGGAGCGCTGCGGTCGGTGGGCACGCGCGGAGTGTCCGCCCCGCACTTGGATTGTCGCTCTGCGCTGCTGCCACGATATCTTGCGCGTCTCCGCGGAACTCCAGAAGCGCAGTAAGGGCGTTCCGGCATCCGCTAGAAGGCGAAGGAGACACTGTACAGGTGGAGGAAAAAAAAAGATCATGGGGCGCTGGACGGGACGGTGGACGTGGTTGTAGCCGTATTCGCCGTGGAGCCGAATTTGAGTGGAATGTAAAGCTGACGGTATTGAGGTTGGCGGTGTGTGTGAAGGAACGTGAGGTTTAATTCAGAAACGTACCCACGTTTTGACCGAAATGAGAAATTCAGCGCTCTAAGGAGTCACGTTGCCCTTACGAGCGATTTTGTTTTGAATGAGATTCAATATTTAATTATTTACACTTGTACATAATTTGTTTCAAAGTAATTAATTTTAATAATATTTATTTCATTTTGATTCAAAATTTTCGCGGAATAAATTTTCGCTTATTCTAGTTCTGCATTAAATTATTAAGTACTAATAAAATCTAAATTGCCTGAAAATGTTACTCAAATCGTTATGATTCGCTAGAGATAAATTTCTCATACACCTATCAACCTGGGTGCGAAATCTGTACGCAGTACTCGGAGGCGATGGCTGAGGCGGCAGCACCTAAATCCGGCGCGTCCCTTGCGGCCTGCTCGGCAGCGCCGGCGATGGCGTTGGCGGCGGGCGGCCGCAACGGCGGCTCCGCTCAAAGCCCGGCAGATAGCATCCGATCCAATCAAGGAGCGCGCGCACTCTCCCTCTCACTCCCTCTAACGACCTGTGATGTGTGAGAGCGGCGGCTCGCTTTGTGACGTCATCGCACCGCCCACCGCCTCCATCGCCGCCACCATCCAAAGAAGAAGTTCCGCTGCTGCTGCTGCGCGCAGCCCCCGCGGCGGTGGCCACCGCCACCGCGGACAACCGACGAGGAGGGGAGATGGAGGAGGCGAATGTTGATGGTGGTGGACCAGGTGCGGCCGAACGGTCGGTCGTCCCCGTTGTTGCCTCCTCCACCAGCGCCGCGGGGCTGCGAACGTTCTGGAATCCGCGGATGGAAGAACTGATGGATTTGGTGTTTGGTGGGAGTGGGGACGGGTGGGGTTATGGAGGGCAATTTGGTCTTTTCTGTTGTTGCCGCCTTGTATAGAAGTATGGTACGCGATTTCGGCTTATTGTTGGCACGGAACACGATCACCTGAATTGCTTTCTTGTTGGGGAGAATATGAAGGACGTGTTTGGCGAATTAAAAAATAATGCATGTGTGGCGAATAAAAAGAAAAATAATCTAAATGCTGTGGTGAGATTGGAATGTAGATTTTTTGAGTTGGGAGTTCAAGGATGGATTCAAAGTAGGTCAATATTGAGGTCTCTCTTCCATTCCGGTATTCAAATGGATGTCAAAAGAAATGAACAATAATATTTTGTGCGACCTTGTGACCTCGCTGCACACTGGTATTCGATCGCGACGGCTTTACAGATCGCGATTTACCCATATAATCTTTAGGTATTAGTTCACGAAACTTTATAATTTCATCATCTTCGCTATTTTGGTTGCTGAGTCTTGAAAATGTATTAGCTAATATGCGATCATTTACAAAATTGTGTTTATCATATCATTCAATGTTAACATGTGTCTCTAGTGTAGTGTATAACCTGTATTTAATTTCCATATTTTCATTTCTTCATATTTTGTAAGATGAATGAAAGGATTTTATGAAAGGTCAGTTAAAAGCAAACTAAAAAAGTTAAGGTTAATTTTAGTTGTCTTCTAAATAGCGAGTGAAAAGAATGTACAACAGAGGGTTGTATAAATAGAAAAAAAAGTGGTGAAACTGATAGGAAAAGAGAGTGTCACTTCTATGAGTTTAAGATAAGTCATTTATTTGTACGTCTTGGACCTTTCTGTTGTATGAATTATTCAGTTTTTGGGGGGAAGAAATTTCCCATTCGATATTATATAACTTGGAGTATCTAGAGAAAATTTATTTGATGCTCACAATTTATTTGGGGATAGTTTTCAGGTATTGTATGTATCATAGTTCATGTATTCCAAAAATGAAAACGCGTTCTCAATGCTCTGGTTAAGTCCTTTTCATGATAGTCGAAGACTAATACCAGTCATGTACATGTAGAATCCAAAGAAAACAATAGACCTCGTCATTCTCGCCTGTCTACCCGAACACAAATATGTCTTGTATGCAGTTGGCAGGTTGTTATCTCATACAATATAGTTACTCCTTCAATAAAATACAATTCACTTTCTGATGAATTACAATTTGTTGAGATTATTTAATATATCATCTTATAATTATATAATGACGGTACAATGTCCATGTTTATCAGATCAAAATGTGTTCTCCAAGTAGATTAGAAACGTCCTATTATACAATTATGTAGTCACAATATATTCAATGGATACTTCAAAAATATATTCAATGGTTGGCTATAAAAGTTATTAAAAATTTTTATTCGTGATATTTTCGACTTTCATAGTAAATAAATAAATTTATTGTCAAAAAATAATACAAACTGCGTATGACCACGTGGAGGAAAGAAAACTAATTTACTCTCCGGAAGCAAGCAAGGGACCATCCCATCAATTCCGATCAAGGGCACTTTTAATTTTAGTAACACTTTTAATTTTAGTAACACTTTTAATTTTATATTTGTCCTTTTACGTAGGCTCATAACGTGTACATTTTTCTCAAAGTTTCGACCCCACTATTTTGATTATCAGATGCATGTACGTATTATAAAATAAATAAATGAATCATCGTTTCATCATATCTCAATATAAATTATAAAAATTACGCTTAATTAAGTTTAAAATATTAAATCGTTCCTTTTTATTGTAATATTTTTAAATAAATTGGGTTGGTTGAATATTTGGGATTTTTGTGAAGACATCGAATGCATTCTGAGTAATTGATTCTTATTATTTAATATAGTTAACTTTTGAGTTTCTGTTAACCCACTGTATCAGATCGTTTGCGCAAAGATTTTCTTATCGTTGGTTCTGCTTTATGCAATTCGTCATAAATACTTAATTCTGGACAACTACGCGGATTCGGATGCATAATGTAACTCCACTTCCATGTATTACGTGTGCCTACGAGGAATCTTTATTTACGGCGTTCCATAAAGTACTGTTTTTGTGTGCTCTCTTTGTGACGAAATGTAATTTTGAGGACACAAAGGGATCTTCGTGGACCATGCACGTCGTGAATTGTCTTCTCGTCTCCCTATGTGGCGTTACTACCGACTCTTTCACGACGGTGGCAGCAGCCGCGTTACAAGTCGCTTAGGTTCTTTTAAAATTTAAATTGGCTCGGCGGGAGCTGCAAGAAATCTCATTGACGCTGCAGCCTCGGCATAGTAAGTGCGGGCAGCGATGGCGCGGCGCGGCGGCTGCTTTACCGGCGACTCCGCTGCTACGCGATTGTAGTGGCCGCGTGTATGTGTTAGCGGTCGGGCGATGCAGGTTGGTGTATCAACTTTGGTGGTGGAGGGGATGGCGGGGACGAGGCAGTGCGAGAGTGGGGGTTGTGTTATCGGTGGAAGCTGCATTCGATGAAGGCGGCGGTGGCAACGGCAGACCTGTGTATCCGGGTCCAAGGCAGAAAATTGAGAAAATTGGTGGCCCGACCCCTTGCCTCCCCAGACCCCCCCCCCCACTCACTCCTTCCACTACCTCCCGAGGCGGAGCTACGAGAATTTATCTCTCGGAGGAGGGTATCGCTGACAGGCTGTTTATGTTTAGGAATTTGTTTAGTTTTGTTTTTAATATTTTAGCGGTATTAGATTGTATCAGTGTATAATATTTGAGTTAGGGGCGACTGTTGGTTAAGAGCCGGCACGCAAGAGAATTAACTCGGAGAGTCCGTATGGATTTCTTTGTGGCGGTTGGTGATGGCTGATATGGATGACAAGTAGTAATTTGTTTAAAGAATTAACTAGACTCGCCATAAAAGGAAGGGAATGTAAATCAATCAGAAAGTAATTTCGATAGTCGCAATGAAAATAGGTTTCCGTGTGTCACGAGATGGTCTTAAACTTTAACTACCAAGAAATTTTTGTGTGCCTGTGTGATGTACATTATATTTGTTAAGCGGCTTGTAAATAATGTTTATGTAAGTTCGCTGATTTCCTTTTTAATTGTAATAAGGCCGAATTGACTCATTGTGAAAGATAAAAATTTTTGGATTTCAAGAATACTTTTCCTAGTTGAAATTCTTACGTATGGTAAAAGTAAGTTATTTTTGGATCGTCTATGTAATACCACTCTTGTCATTAATGTACTTTAAGATGTGTCAGCAAAATTGTGAAATGACCATGATTAACCTGAGAACAGTATATTGTTGGAAGACCTCTTTGATAGAAGAGAAAATTTTGACATCTGCGAGCGCTTCTCACATCTTTCACGACTATACTGAATAAAAACTTCCTCCAATGAATGCCTGATGACCCTAAATTTCGTGACTGAGCGAGTGTGGTATTGTGCTGTAAATACGACAGTCTTCAAAGGCATACGATGAAAAAAAAAATGATGCATCCATCTNGCTAGTTATTTTTACGAGATGTGAAGACATGCTTCGTCACTGTCTTTCGGTGAATTCTCCTGTGTAGATTTTCGAATTATTTATGATTCTCCGCGAAATGTGAACCGTCGGATTTTAGCTGTGCATACAGTCGCTGTAATTTGGCTCCGTTAAGCCGTCGACGATGGAACATTCATTTTTGATTCGGGAGACGTTTTGAAAATCTACCGTCGGCGCTTTCCCACGAAGGGATCACAGATAATTACAGGATTTAGGAAACAAACAGGTATGTGGATGAAGGAGAAAGGGCAGAACTCATCAGACTGCGTTTGGAATGAACTTCTTGTTCTTTCTGTCCGTTTAAATTTTTCGCACAGGTAGCACGATCTCGACGGCCTCTGCTCGAATTTAAATTATGGAAATCAATTTAAGGAATGCCTGATCCGAAAGAGACATTGATAGTCATAGAGTTGGTTTACCGGGTTGCCTACTTGCGCTTAAAAATGGTTCTCTCTAAAAAAACATCAAGTATCATAAGATACCATCATCGCCTGTTACTGCATCCATTGCACCACAAACACTGTGAATTTGATCGCAATATCTTGAGTCGTATCCGAGATCAATACCAGACAGGGATATAAGGATGGGGTATCGGAAACATTTACCTAAAATATTTCAATGTAATGATTATATCGCGGCTGTTTAGTTTGTTTTGAGAGAAATAAATTTTGTGGATTTTGCGTGAGGTGTCCATTTCCTTTTAAATGTTTAATTTCTTTTCTACATATTACATTTATTAATCATTTGTTTTCTCGGACACTGACCATTACCGTGTGCTTCACTATTTTAATATGATAATTCGCTGTTAGGTGCGTTTTCTATCCCAACTAGAAAACAAATATAGTTTCCTTTTCCATGTTAAAATTGTGGAGGAGAAGTAGTTCTCTTTATTTTTTAGTTCTTTGGTTGTTTGGTATTTGATTCAATTAAACTCAATGAAAGCTTATCACTTCGGTGATATATGAATATACCCTACAAACAAAACTATTATATTGCAAAAATAAAAAATAAAAAAAATAAAATAAAATCCAATTTTATCCTATAATAATCTTTTGCTGATATTTTCTAGAAAACTCACGTACGGGATGCTTTTTCTCAGGACCACAGACATACATGTAATAAACACAGTTTAATAATTATATTCTAGAGACGCCTTAAACCTGCTATCCAGATTTATTTCGGAAAAGAAAAAAATGTTTGTATGCTTCGACGGTTTTATTACTGTCACTTCAACATGCCTTACCTCTGTTTGCGCGTGCGATGCATTATAAATCAGCGCTGCTTTCTCTCAACGAGGCAAGCGTGTGTCCCATGCGACCGCTAAAGATATTTCACATGAAAAGGGCAAAAGTCTGGGGTTCCTCCCTGCCCCCGTAGACCTATGAGTAGGGAGGGGGTGATTGCAGAGGGAGAGAAGGAGGCGTTGTGCGGCTTCTGGGTGGGCACCCCCGGAGGCCGCAACGCCCGCCGCCTTCGCTCCGCCTGTTTACTTAGCGATGCCTTTTTGTTTCCTTTGCCCTTGTCAAAACGATGTCCCGACGCCGTGGAGCAGGCGTGTGTTCTTGGAGCATGGCGGTTGGCTTTTCCCGCCGCCGCCGCCACCACCGCTACGATCCTCACCTTTGTGGTCACCTTCTCTCTGCTCTTCCACCACCAACTGCTGTCATGGCCTC
Source organism: Laupala kohalensis (assembly GCA_002313205.1). Classification (NCBI taxonomy): domain Eukaryota; kingdom Metazoa; phylum Arthropoda; class Insecta; order Orthoptera; family Trigonidiidae; genus Laupala; species Laupala kohalensis. The sequence goes on from NNCF01126974.1 coordinate 746,499, forward strand.
CGTTCTCTCTTCTTCGTGGTTCCATGGGCTTGGGAGGTGTCTCCACTGGCCGAGAGACTAATGTGACGCTGTCTCTGGTGAAAGAGAATTACTATTTCCGGTTAACTTTGATTATTCTGTTTATAACGCGAGTAGAGAATTTTTTCGTGAGGATTGAATTTCACCTATTACTTTGTAGCTTTTATTGTTCATGATGCTAAAGTATTTGTAACAACGGCATATTTCGAAGAACAAGATTTTTCGTCATGAGTTTTTTGAGGCGTTGTGCCTGCCTTATTTCTGTATCACAACTGATGAATCTAATTTCGATTTCTAACCATTATTTTTTGCTTTGCGGACGAACGTCCTAATGCGTGATTGTCTCATCTTAAAAATGACAGAAGAACTAGAAAAATTGATAATGTATGTGCATAAAACTTGTTTTCAATGTCAAAATGTATTAAAATAATTAAAACGAGAATTTTTTTTTTGTACAGTGATGGGATGTTTGAAGACCATTTAAATTATCGCCAATGAGCGATAACACAGAGTATGGCATGAAAGGTAGTTGAGTTTGAAGACACATAATATATCTCACTAGCATTGTTTTTGACTTGGACTTTGGTCCTCGGAGTATTAATTTATTTTATTCTATTTCGAACTTGCCCCCAAAATTCGAACGTATTCCCCACGTTCTATTTCGACGTAATTTAACATCGTGTTTTATTTCTTCTGTATCTAGACTTTGTTTGTTTTTATTACGTTTGGTCCCTTTTTTCTTTTTCTTCTCAGCGAAGCCAATCTTTCGTGGTTAGGTGCAATTGTTGCTCGTCACTTGTGACATCCCCCTGTTCCCTCCTTGCCTCCTCTCTCATTCATCTCCGCCGCCTCACGATTCTAGGAGTCCCCTCTGAGAAGCGCATCCACGGACATCCTCCGCCTCCAGTGCCCTCGACACCTCCTCAGCCCCCGCCCTCATCCTCATGCCCCTTCCCGTTCCACCCTTCCCGCTCCCCCCACCGTCTGATTGACACGTCCCAGCACCTCGTTAAGCAAGAGAATGCTTACGAGATTGCGGCAGCGGCGGAGGCGTTGGCGGAGGAACCGGCTGGCGGACCGACCGACCGGTCGCTCAACGCTGTGTTGGTGGCGAGGGAGGCTGCAGGGAGCGGGGAGATAGATGGAGTCAAATTGAAGGTTTGGGCAAGGGGAGTTGCGGCGGGGTGTTGTTGCCTTTTTTTGTGGCGCGCCTCCCGCGGCCGAGGCGGCACCGGCTCGGCGCCGCGCCGTGCTGCTGGCCGTCTCCGTGGTAAGCGGCTCAAGCAACGCTTTGCCGCCCACCCCACTGAGCTACAACCTCTGCTGGCGCATCGAGGAACGATGGATGGGACTTGGACTGTGGTGAGATCGCTCGCGAGGGCGAAAGTGATGGATGGCAAGGCTTCCTGAAAAGTAGCGAATTCCATTCATCCAAACATGCTTTTTCACATTCGAAGATGTTTGGGGAACAAAAATTGTGTATAATCCTGTATTTTCTTTCCGTTAAGGTCTAAATTGATTTCTTTGGTATTGCGTTTTGTACACCAAGATTATTTGACGGTTTTATTTTCGTGCATTTTCTCATCAACACTCTTTACCTCTGGTCTCTTTCCCTCTATCTACTACCCACTTCCCTTCCTCTCTCGCTAGAGTCTCTTGTTGTGATTTTCTTCTTTGTCCGTTCCAATTTCCCGTTGAAGATTACGTTATGCTCGAAACGACCTCTGCCATAAGCATTCAGAGGGCTGTTTTCATGAACCTCGAGGCAAAAAAGAGATATGGCCTAATTATAATTTTTCCGTCGTAAAATGATATAGAAACTTGTTGGAGCTTGTTAGCATGTCCTCAACTCACATAAACGTATTTATGGTACCATTACCATATAGAGAAACTACATATGTAAATTAGATTTCTGAGTCAATAACGAGATGGGGCAACTTTAAAAATTCTTCTCCTCACATTCATTGATCGTTGGGCTTTCTTGTTCGTCACTTTTTAAATATATGTTACGATATATTTTATTGTTATAATTATTTGAGCTTTATTTCTCTCTGACTTTTTGGAAATTAATTATTAAAGCTGTGAGCATGGAATGAGTAAGGGTAGCAGATGCCCTGGGATCCGCGCAACCTCTGTGGAACGCCCGCGTGCATGAGAATGCCTGCACACCCGCACCTTCCTCACCCCGTGGCGTGCGCAGCCCATCCTGTGCCCTGTCACCCGCCTAACAACTCGCTCTCTGCTCACCATCCGTCCGTGCACTGACTCGTCCGGATGCCACTGTCAATGTTTCACAGCTTTTTGTGAGCGCCGCCGCCGCCGCCCACGACGCAGACCGCCGCTCACCACCCACCTATCTCGTGCATCATTCGATATTGGAATGATTTACCGCTCCAACGCGGTTTACATATTGGATTGGTTTTTGGTGGTTCTGCGCTTCGAGAACCGCGATTTCATTTCGAGCGATACTGTAATGGAAGTTTTGGAATCTACTTGGATGTATGATGTGAATTTATATCATGTTTGACGTTTTTGAAATGAGTTCATTGTTGTAAACAAACGAGAGCTCTATGAAGGCAATAACATGTAAAAATCTGCCTTCGAGATTTCAGACATCGAAAAATCGCAAGTTATACGTTTGGCCACCAAACTCGCCGAGGACAAAATCCCTTAACATTGATTTTTGAGCTTTTTTTTACAATAAGCTTCGTGCTATGAGTAAGGTGTCTCTGAAATTGCCGTGGATTCGTAAACATTATTGTTATAAACTTATTGACAATTTATTGGCGCCGGGAAAACTTTATGAATGTGAGTACCTAGGATTGGATGTGAGATCCAAATTTAGGGGAAGGAAAGGATTTCTCCAAACTATTGGATATTACAACCCAACCTTATAGTTCGGATACTAAAAGGTTAGGATGTCACACCCAACGATTTGGAGAAATCCTTTTCGTCTTCTGAATTTCGATCTCGCATCCAAATCTGCTCCCACAGTGTCATTGCCCCATGCCCATGAGCACCATGCCATTCTGATTATCGACAGTGGAAATGAGTTATTTTGATTTAGTATGTTTATGATTTCACGCAATTTTTCAATACCAGATTATTGAAATGAACGTTCTATTACTAAAATAACAGTGAGTATATCGAAATGGCTCCGGGGCCATTGGATGATGCTTCCGCCCTCTCTTTGTTTTGATTGGAAGACAGAGCCGTGGGTAGGTGGAGATCGCCCGTTTGTTTGTGGATGTGGGAACGCAGCTCGTTAGCATATCGAGGCATCGCATCGTTGCCAGTGCAGCAGGAGTAGCATGAGCGTTCAGCTGGGTGGCTGCGGTGGTGGTGGTGATGGTGGTAGCAGTGATGGTGGGCGTCGGTGGGGAATAGACGAAAAGAGACGAGGTGGGCGGAGAGCCGAGGCGGTTGTTTGTCCATATTTTGTTTCGCTTCATAATTAACTATTTATCTCGTTTCCTTAATCACCGCGTTTTTCTTTTGAAATTCAAACAACAAATTAAAAAAAAGGATATGTGGTTGATGATCGAGGAACAATTTTCACATATTAGCGTTGCACAGTGGAATGGAAATTATAGTCATGTGCGTTTCGTCAAATTGAATTAAAATGTATGCGACACTAGAAGCTAATTGAACAGTATGTAATTGCACAACTGGTCACATATCCGGAGGTTCATTTCAATTTGGAGCGCGTGAAAAAATATTCGAACATATTATTGTACTTAATGACCGATGTCGTGTTTTGAAATACATTTTTTTTTCAAGAATACGAATAAAAGTAAATGTGTATGTAATAAACTATTATAGCTTCGTAATTTCGGAATAGAATTCTTTTGCGTTCTAGTCCTACTAAACAACTAAGTTGGGAAACATTTTCGAAAAACTTTTGTATCCTTTGAGGATGTGGTAGTAGAAATTTACAAGAAAATGAAGGAAAGAAGAACCAGTTCCGAACACAAATGGAATCCCAGTGCACTGCTGAAAGAGGAATTATCTGTGCGATGAGTGTCCGAATGGAAGAACACGACAAAGGGGCGGGCGTGGGCGAAAATGAATAGGATGACGAAGGGGTTCCCCGTAGCCACGTGACACCGCTGATCGGAACAGATAGTCGAGAAACATGGACTACGGGTGCTTGGAATTTAAATGAACCCCCCTTCCCGGCCCACGGAGAGCCACTGTGCCATCCGAAGAGACTTCAGGTAGTAGCAATCCAAGGGATTTGGAGTCTTGTGGAGTGGTCACAATATCATGACAGTAAGATGCTCGGTGCTCTGGAGTAAGACACTGTGAGAATGTGATCTTTTTAAAGCAAATCAAGCATTCTACTTTTTTATAAAGTAGGCAACTTGTGTATAGATTGCAAATCGTAAAAAAATTTCTACATCCTTTTTTACGAATATACGAATCTCATTTAAATATAGCAGTAAGTTTGTATGATATTGTAACAGATATTAAAAGGATACGTTGTCTGTATTCAGTTCTAAGAACTTGTGTTATTTCTAAAAGAAAGTCTTGGAGTGGTTATGGGATGTCAAATGTTTTTAAGTATGTGGGAGATTGCAAAAGATTCATGTTAGATTATTAAATGTTGTCATTAAAATCATTTCAGAATTAAAATGTGAATATTCCAGAAAGGGAGTGAGACCACACAGCTAGTTCCCATGAAGATTAGCTGACCCGACTTTTCTCGAGACTTATTAAGAATATTATTCTGGAAACTCGTATCCAGGTAGCCTTTTAGAGCTCCAGCTTACGACAGCATTCCCGCAATTTCACTGAATTTACGTATGGCCTTAACCTTCTTCGAATACATCATCCTTCATAATTTGAATGATGGTTTTCTACCTAGATTTGAAAAGAAAATGTTAATGTTGTTAGTAAACAATTCGGTGTATCTTAAACGCTATTTTATGGTGGCATGAATTACTTCGAAAATACCTCCTCTCATGAATTCTTTTTAGTCTCACGCATAAAAAAATCAGTCCTTGTGATGGTTCTTTTATTGAAATGATTTTCTTTCGTTTTGTAGTTTGTGATTTTGATTTCTCATTAACGGGGCATATTGAAAGGACTGTGATCATAGAAACATTCGATCATCTGGTTTTGACGGAAATAACCGTTTTGGTGGTCCTTGATATCGAAATGTGATTTTAGAATAACATGTCTGTCTGTCCGCCTGATCGCAGTGATTAATACTAAACGGATGAATAAATTTAATTCACATTTCGTATTTAGGGTATAATTTACTTGTTTGTACAGTTATATGTACAATTCTGGTTGTAAAGAAGACAGTGTTAAGCCAAAAAAGTTTTTTTTTTAATTTTGCTTTTGTTCGCGTAGAATTGTTTATGAAATTTGTTTATGAAGCTCAGACCATGCGGCATATTCGATCACATGACCACGTTTTACAGGGAATGTTCAAGAAGCAAATGTGTTTATGTTGCCGGGCAACGTAAGGTACTGAGCCAACATGATCTGAAATTTCCCCCCAAAGGACGAGGGGAGGGGAGGTCAAACATTGTTTAGCTAACTCCCCAGTTTTTTTCTATTCATATCCATTTTTTGGGGGTGTTATTTAATTTAACCAATCTAACAAGGACATCGGATGTGCATTGACCTTTTTATGGTTTCTGTCGCAAGTGTTAGAGAGCGGTGATTTTCTTTATTGTTCACTTAACGGCTTTCTGGCCAGTTCTTGGATGTGAAACACAACTGTTTCATTGAAGTATAATATTTACTTTCAGCAAACACTTGACTCACGGTCATAATTCAAAGCTCAACGTCCCTCTCGCTATTCCTGCCGCTATCTCCTGGGTTATTTTAATGGCCCATTCGGCATTCATATCGACTGCAGGAGTGTTTTACGAGCTGTCAAGAAATACGACTGTGCTAGGTAGGCGGTGAATACGAACAGCAAAATTGGTATTCGGATGACACGACAAGATTGTGCGCCTACCTTGCCTATTCTCTCAACCCTCGTCTGCGGTGTAGATGATGAAATGTTTGGATATTTTGTACTAGGCACGGGATAGGGTGAGTGGTTCCGTCTTTGCTCGGGTAAATCATAAATCTATGATGTATCTGAAACAACAGTTGTTTTTAGATGGAGGGAAACGTGTATGTAACTCTGCCAAAAGAACACGGAATGTCTTTGACTTGTAGTGGAGTACGTATCGTCCATAACTTTGCTCGCCAATTACAGAGTCAATAGTAAAAATTAAAGAGTCAAGCTTTCGAGCTCTTATTTCTCAGTTAATTCTCCTTAGTCCGTTCTGTTTGGCTACGTCGCTGTTCGACTAACGGGAGTCTGCGAATCTTCATCCACAGAATTGCGTATTTAGATTTTTTTCTACTTGAAACGGATTGTAGATGTAGGACTGTCCACATTACTAAATAGAAATATTAAAGAATTAAAACTTTTTGTTGCGATTTTTAATCCAAGCGAAGAAAGTTCAATTACACTGGAAGATATTGGGCTTATTTAGATAGTAACTGTGCTCTTCTTGTACGGCACACTCGTGGCAAAGGTGTTAGCGTGCAGGTCTTGGAACTACGAGGACCACGGGTCAAATTTCACTAGCGTTTGACGACTTGCTTTTTCATTCTTGTTATTGTACGATCAGTGTAATACTGTATTTTTATTTGTTGTTTATTAATTGTTATGTTGCAGAGGCCGTTAAGATGTGTAGTGTCATGAATTGTTAGAAGATTGTAGTGATTCGCCCCGTATTCAACTGTACAAGTCACGAAGAACCTCTATCGTAGTGTACGGAATGAGAGCATCACAATTCAAAGTGCCATGAGAGCTCATGGAAACGAGTAAGGGTGAGGGATATGGGAGGGGTGCGATAGCGTTTGCCGGAAATGAGGAAGACGTTTCTTGTCAACATGGCAGCGCAAGTGTTTGTTGTGACCCGAAAGAATCAATAGTCTCCGCTTTGAATGGATGATGAACGGGTGTCGAAACGTCTTGGTGATAGCTAACGCCATGCACACACGCCCCCTCCCCTTCTCCCTCAGTCTCTCTCTCTCACTCTTTCGTTCGACTTGGAAGTACTTTTACTACACGGGAAAGTTGAATTAATTTGTACGATCCTATGTTGGCATTACCTATCGTGTGAACCCATTTCAACGTAGCACAACGTTTGGGAAAACTCTTAATTCAATATCGTGTCTGTCCGTTTTCATGTTTGAATCGCACCTAAGTGTACATGCATACCGATGTACTACAAGTCTCGAAGCGAGGGGACGCTACTGCTTCATAAGAAGTAGACGCGTGATAGGTACCTAGTTGTGGAACATAGTCACGAAAGTTAGCCGCACATTGAGGCAAAGGTATGTGGATAATTGGGCAACGGATAAGACAAATGGAGTATTCTAAATATAGAACGTGACGATTGGATTGAGGATAAGCTGAAAATTCAGTGAGGCAGAACTTGAGAAGAGAATGAAGGAGGATAAAAGAAAGAACCAGGGAGGAAGAAAAGAAGTAGATTATTGAAACTTGACAGAGAGACGAAATACTGAATTGAGAAAACAAATCCTAGGTAATGGTCATTTGGCCGAGAAACTGGGCTAGGAAACAAAACCAAAATGAAAAAGAAATGTCACTAAAGTCTCCCATATTGAGCGGTACAAAAAATTAACATATTTTCTTTCCTCATCCAACCCACTAAATCTTCTAATTGCTTTCTCCGTAATATTTGCCCCTCACCTTGTCTTCTTCCCGTCCTTTCTTCTTTTCTATATTTCTTCGTATCCCATACAAAAGTACTATGTTAGGATGTGTGGACAAGCATCGTCTTTAAAGGATGAATTTTGTGTCATGCTTTGCTGGTCCATATGAATTATTAATGTTTATTATTTATTTTGTGTTAGCTGTATGCTAAGCAGCTTATTAATAATTCACAATACAAGAGAATATTCAAAATATTGATATTTGTTTACGAAAATCATCGACATATTTCATGGAGTCTACAGAAGTGAGAGAAGTGTTTTTTTTCTTCGTTGAGTTCTTATTTCCTGTTTTATTTTCTTCCTCACACAATCTCCCTATACCAAGCAACCGTCATGGAACATAGCTTCGGCGAGGAGCTGTCAAACACCACATGCGGTTATCTGCTCGCTGTCAGCTGGCGATTGATTGACTCGACGTCTATCCGATTCGTTGACCTGTTCGGACGCGCCCGATACACTCCCACTGAAAACATTGTGTGATGAATGCAATGTAATACACGTGGCAAGGTTAAGTATCCTTCAAAACTATTTGATCTCTACTGCACGAGGTATTTAGTATTGAATTTGTATACTTTACGTTGACTCCTAATTTTCTGTGTTGGAAGTCATTTTCATATGCATAGTTATATTCTTTAATTTCAATGGATACAAAATTTCTTATTATTCGCTTTGGAAATTCCTCGTTACTTCTGTATCACCGTCTCCGAAGTATATTTCTCTGTAGTTTGTTATCGGATTAAAATTTAACTTTAGAAGATTCAGTGTTTAGAGAAAATATTTGGTTGCGCAATTTTAGAACCAAGTTTTTTTTGTAGCTGTGGCGTAATGTATCTGTACGAACCGGATTGCGAGTGACGTTTCCATCTGGGTTTTCCCAGACAAATTCGGTCTGGTATCTTTTGTTCTTCTGCATCCTTTATATTTCCTTCCCGAATCCTTTATCGTACCCGAATTATGGGGTTAGTTAGGAAAGTAGGTAATAACTCGAATCTTCACACTAAGGTATTATATGAGAGATGGGATAATTTGAATCTATCTGAATGTTTCCTTATAAACTCGGGGAAAATGTGTGTATTCTGTTTTCGTGAACAGTTTCACAGAATTCTTAAATTATGTGTCTCGCAGTTGCAACTTGCCAACGAACTTCTGCAGAACAGCAGAACTGTTCGCGAGTCACGAGTAATAATAGTTGCTGATTACTTTTGTTGTTGCGATTGGGTTATTTCAATTGAATGCACGGATCACATGTACTCGCGCTCCTTTAGTACACTTTCAGATCCGCAACTTTTTCTTTGTTCTGGATTAGAAACCGCGTCCTCTGGAGAATAGCGCAGTTGCGTTTAGTCTGTCCTCGACGTTTCAAACGCTGGAGAAGCGCGTCAGTCGATTGAAAGTGTTAGCGGTGGGAGCGTGAAGCGTTGGCGCGGGTCCATGACGCGGCTATCAGAATCTGTCAGTGGGATTGATGAGCGTCGGCTGCCCTGCGACCCGCGTTACAACTCGCCGCCGGTGGAGGAGAAGCGATAGTCTTGGGAAGCGGGCGGGCTGCGCGGCGTGCGCACGACGCGACGGGAGGCGTCATGTTGGAGCGGCGGGACATCGCTGCGTCGTGATGTCATTCGTTACCAGTTTTCCATCTCCTGTATTTAAGGACGATGCTATCTTAGGTGTTTAAGAACGATTTTTCATTTTGTCTTTTTTTATTCGTTTTGTTATCACATTAAATAATCCACACATGAATATTCACACATTGCATCTCCTTGACTCGGACAATACACTATTTGAACAATATATCTGTGTAAATTCATAAATTTTCTAAGATTTTACGTTGATAAAAGAAATTTTGTATTTATATCTGGACTTGAAGGCTGGTTTTCTTATCAATTTTTCCGCATATTAATAGTTGTATTTTGCCGTAAAGGATTCATGAAATTTTTTAAATCGAACATGTCTTAAATACAATGCGTTTTGGTTTTTTCTTCTTCGTAAAACAAACTTATAAAGATTGCATTAGTTTCCTTCAAGATCTTCATAAGTCTTTTTTCTGAGTTATTTATCCAATGTTTGTTTGTACATTCGTAAACGTTCAGGGCAGAATACTTCTAAAGAAAAGTTGTCCGTTCTTTATTTCTTCTAGACATAAATATTATACTTTTCGTCTTATTGAAATATCTGGAGGATTAATCAACTTCCACGTCTCAACTTTTGAGTTATATTGTTTATGTTACCTAACGTTGTACTTCGTCCGGTAGTTCTGAACGAGAAACATGTTTTTAGATGTTCTTGTGTTTGCTCGGCTGCATTCTTTTTCGAATTTTATTTGACTTCCTCCAATACAAAAAGATCACACTGTCCTACAACAGGCCCTAAGAAGTTGTGGGATTTGCGGGTGTTGTAGGTAGAAGGTATTCAGCTATCCAGATCGTATCCTGTCTCCACTAGTCCTGCTAGTCCTGATAGACTTATACCATTCTGCAAATGAAAAAGTTGAACCTGTATCCGTAACTAGTATTTTTTTGTCATTTGAGCCTTTGATTTTTTTTTGTAAACAAATATAAGTAATATGAACTTGATTAATGGTTTAAGACCCGCGTCAGGTATGCACGTTTGTAATTTCAAATTTACGCTTCATTTTATTTGAACATAATTAATTATCACGACAAATTCATCAAATATGCGGTGTGTAAAACTTGTTGAAACGTATATCATCTAGGATCCTTTAAATACTGAAAAAGAGACCCAGAGAAAAAATATATAGTTGAAGTCTCTTCAAATCTAGTGTGTAAGAGGTTCATGGAATTCTTTTGCGTGTGAGCAGCCTGCAAAACTGTACAATACCCGAGCTAGCGTTGCGTATTTGCCGTGTACATCAGAATTTCTTTTGGTTAGCAACGGTCGCTATATTGTGGAAGCGAGTGTGAGGATGATAGTAAACAGGGATGGGTTTGTTGCTAGAGTTATCGTCGTGGCGATAGAATGACGATGTGCGAGTCGAGAACGCTGAGAAAGGCGAAATGGCCGCTGTCTCAAGACCGGGTGACAAATACCAGGCGCATATGTGCATGCCTGCTTACGAATCGGAAGTTTTTTTCTTTTTGCGATTCACACACAAGCGCTACGAAGAATGATGAGATATATTTACGACGCGATAAATTGCGCATGTTTGTTATGATTCACATGTCGTTTAGTTTTTCTCCCAATCATAAACAGATTAAGAAGCTATGTGAAATAGTATGGGGAAATGATTGATGATGGAATGGAAGTGTTAGCATGGAAGGGATGGTAAAAGAATTGAAGGAATATAATTGATATACGACACTACACGATGGGGTGTGTTTAATTTTACAGCTGTTCGTAAATAAGATCCCACCGAAAATAGTTCTGTAATCATTATTTATTTGAAATGTTAGAAAGTAACAAGACTTGATCCGATTTAGCAAAGGATGAACAAGAAAAAGCAGAGAAATCTGGAGTAGAATGGCCATGTAAGTATTAACTATGTTAATAGATAGTCACGTTTTAGAACAAAATAGACAATAACTTATTATATGAAGTACTTGATAATGATAACGTATTCCACAGCTTGAATCTTGCCTTTGATTAAATGTTACATTGGGACTGTAATTCAAAGCTGATGAATTGCCAAATTCATATTCCACTGGCGAGTGGCGAAAATGAGTTAGATGAGGAAAAATGTAATTATTATTGTATATATGTTGCAGAAAGTTCATTCAAAGTTCAAGAAATTTGAAGCATTTTTTCACGAAAAATTACTCATTTATCTTCTTTGTATATATTTAGTACTTGAATGTTCATTATTGTTGACTTCAAACTATTGTAGGGTGACTTATCAATTTATTTTGAAATCGCGTACTGCCTGACATGTTTTCCTGAATGCTAGGTGTTGGGCCTGTGGTGAATTTTGAACTACAGCATTTCCTCTCACGAAGGAGATAAAATTTTCCACGATTTGCGCATGTCCATAGTGACGGTAGTGATGGTTCATTGGTATGGGTACTAAAATGTAAAAAGGAAAATAAAACATTGTGTGATTAAGAAGTTTAACATTTTTATAATCTCGAGTAATTTTCTTCAGTTAGCAATGGGAAAGTGGCGGAAGTGCTCGACATTTGGGAATCACTGTCCTATATTATCTCTGGATTGCAATCCTTGGGGTCTCTAATGTTGTTTTCGTTAAAGTTAGATAGAGTGCATAGATGTTAAAGTTGACCCATTGCTTTGTAGTTTCTTGTCACGTGTTATGTTTTCGTTAAGTCTTTCGTGTCCAGCAACGTGACCACGTACTCGTGTTGTCGGGAGCTGACTGGGAGGCGTGTAGCAGTGAGGGGTATAGCATGCCTAAGCATGATTCTATTTCAGTTTAACTTCCGTACTATCTCTCTAACAAAACTTTTTTACCAGCTGATGCATTAGCTTGTGCAACGGTGGGATAGTTTCTCCTTTACCATTGACTCCTCACGCGCGCCTTCCAGTCAGTTCCCGACAATACGGTTTCTTGTACTCCTTACAGGATAGATTGATGTTAGGGAAATGGGTAATACGTTGTTGCTCGTCGATCGTCTGGACGAACGTGACTGCTAGCAGAGTCGTTTCTGGAACTCTTCTCCCTTCGCCTGTGGATGGGTGCTAAGGGAAGAAGCTCCTCTGTGGCGCCCCACTGCCGCCGACGCTGCTGCTACTTCTGGTGGCTCTGGCCTTCTGGCCTTCGTCGAGAGACCCCTCGGCTTGTCTCTCAGCCTCTGCTCTAGCCCTCACCCTCTCTCTTTCGTTCTAGCTTTGACTCCATCGTCACTATCCCGTCCTCCTCATAGAGACACGTGCACAGAAGCTTTTGCTTTTTCCTTCCTATACCACGGTCCTCGCTTTCATCTTGAATTATATCCCTGGTTTCTTTTTCCAACTTCGAATAACCACGTAATATCCCTGAAAGTTCCATGGTTCCATATCTCCATAAGTGATAATAAGCTTATATTTCTGTCATATGAATCCAGAGCGTTTTAATAGCTAGGAGAAGAACACCATAAGAATATCACAATTGAGGAAATCGTAGGTATATCTACGAGTTCCTGAACGGGGGCCAAAGAATTCCGCATTACTAAGTGCACCATTCACAGAGCTTAAAATCAGTTTGTGTGTCCATGATCTTGAGTTACAAGATTTACTTCTAAATATATATTTAGGCATATGGAAATGTATTTTTCTTGTTATTATTTCGTTATTGGTGTGTACCAAATTGAGGGCAATTTTCTCTAAAGAAAATCCCTAGCACTGGAAGTTTAATTTCTCCAAGTGTTTCTTCACTACGAGTCGTTTCTGTCTTGATAAATGAATGATCATATTGGTATCCTGCCTGAATCGATATGAATACTTTGAGTTTTATGATATGTGTTTTACTGAGCTTGTTTTGTAGATTCATGTGTTATCTAGCCAATAAATGTCCTCGCAACATATTGAATCCACTATTATAGATTTATCCACTGAGTACTTCGGCTTCGTGCACGGCGATTTTTGAATTTTTGCATTGTTATACTTTCTTTTTCCATTGATATCTTATATTTTATTTCCTTTTAATTATTTTTATTTTGTGTTATTTTTGATAGAATTGTGTGCTTTTCAAAGATTCCTTAATCTTTTCCTTTCAATATAATACAAAACTATTCGTTTCTCGCAATCGACAAGCAATTATCATATGACATCTGTTCACATAATCGTATTTTTATTACGGGATTATTGATCTATGCACCAAGGGGAATTCTCTAGAATTGAAAATGTTAATGACTTTTGTCTTATATCACAACAGATTCAAGTTCTTGTATCTTTTATCCTCTTGCTGCACATTTAAATTATTACGTTTCTAGTAAAATGGATCAATTGCCGTTCGCGAATGGCGATAAGAAATGAAATAGGCATGTTCTCGCGACTTCTCAAATATTTGGGAGTTATGTACAAGTTATCTTTTCTAAAACCCTGTTGTCGTTGTCATCAGGAAATGTTTTTCATTAGTGTTGCCACTGCATTGCATTATTTGTTTACGTCTATATTTTTCTCTCTCTCAATAACTTGTATTGACGTATGCTGCCATATCGGATATAGCCTTCGGCCCCTTCTAGACTGTTTCATACATTTTTACTAAGTTTGATAATTATCATCAGAAGGTATGGATTTGTTTAGGAAACCATTCAATATCCACCTTAACGTAGATAGATTCTTCTCTTCTTTTTCTGTGGCGCTACAGCCCAGTGCGAGCCATAGGCTCCTCTATTCGTCGCCTTCAAAATTCTCGATCCTCTGCCTTCCTCTTGCAATCCCTCAGTTGTAGCAAATCCCAAGCATCCTTCCGAACTGCATCCTCCCATCTGTTTTTAGGTTTTCCCCTCGGTCTCTTCTAATGTATTCTTTCTGAGAGTGCTTTCTTTGGTTTTCTATGGTCAGACATTCTTTGTACATGTCCAGCCCATCTTAGTCTTTGGAATTGTATGTATTCAACTACCTTGAACATGTCCCTTAATTCACTATTGTGTCTTATCCGCCAAATTTCCCCTTCTTGTATTGACCCGAATATCCTTCTTAAGATTTTTCTTTCAAATACCAATAACTTTTCTTTCGAGTTTTCTCCCAGAATCCATGTCTCGCATCCATAACGTAGATAGATTACATTAAAATATTCCCAGACATGTAGCTATTCGCTCATTTTATGGTATTCAGCTCTCGCATTACGAAGTTTTCATTTTTCATTTGCTTTATCACGTGTATTTCGTTCACATCTACGTAATATTATTTAATTAATTATGTTATGTTGAATGAAAATTAGAGATGGGACCGAGATTCGAACTCGGTCTAAGAGATTTCTGTGTGTTTGTGAACCAGAATTGGAAAATACTACCCAAAACAAAGTACTTCCTAAGGGAGTCGCCTCATATGAGGAGCATAGTCTCTACGAGACCACCTCAGAGGTCTTTGGGTTTCGCAAGTTGAATGAGGATGGAAGACGGGCCCGGGAGGCGAACGGGTTGGCGCAGACGGTAAGCGCATGAGCGCGCTAAGCTCCAGGTCCCGAGTTCGAATCTCGGTTCCGTCTCCCATTTTCATTCAGCATAACATAATTAATCTGTTACCTGGCGGTGAGGTTCACCACAATCTAAGATATTTCTGTGTAATATTATTTATTACGATGTTTAATTTGTTAGGTATGTATAAAATCATTTGTTGTGAAATTTGGTGATACTGAAATAGTTGTTTGAATTAATTTCTATTTTAATGAAAATGTAATGTGTCCTAAATCTCTTTTGTCCTTGTTTCAGGTGAGTTTTCAATTTTCTACAAATTTTCAAACGCGAGAAATGCCCCGGTTGGTAAGTTAAACCTTCAGGTGTACATTTAATGAAGCCAAAAGAATGAAAATTTACTTTTACAATCATTGCATGAAGGAATTTTACAATACTCCATTTTGGTTATCTGAAATGGTTTTATTCACGTTTGACGGGCAAAGAAATAGGTAACCCACGATTGGAAATGCGTATAGATTTGCTTTTTTCTTCAGGATTTAATAATGGTGTCGAGAAAAACATCCTATATGCCTACTTTTGATGTTTTGCATGTTAAAATATATTGCGTCGGTGAAAATCTTGGGCAATTGTTCCATTAAAAAAAATCTTAATTATTACGTATGTTGTGTGACTGTAGTAAAAACTCAAATAAAAACAGGAAAACGGTTATTAAATATTACGATTTGTCTTAATTTCTTTTATTTTTCCAAAATAATCCGACAGGGAAGAAACGAATAAATTATATGATGATGATTATACATGTGTTTGTGTGAGTTAAGATTCACGCATCTTCATATTCGTATTTTTCCCCTCCATAAAATACAGTTTTAGAAACTTGTTCTGATTCACTTACGGGAAATTCATGTTCTGTTTTATTGAAAAACATAAATGAATGCTGAGTGCTATTATATTGTGTGGGTAACACTTTAAATCAATGAAAGCTGACTTCTAGGCATCGAAGCAATCTGTGTCGTAAAATATCGAAACGAACAACAGGAGAATCATACGAAGACATTAAATACGTCTTCGCTTGAACCTAAATTGAACATCGTATTTAACATTAGTCGTGAATGTCAGTACCCGTTCTCTTATTCATGAAGCAACCCGACCAAATTGCGGAGCGCCTGTTTATCACTTTCTTCGCGGATGCTTCTTTATATAAAAGAGAGAATTATTCTGTAAGATGAAATGAGTACGAGGGACCTCATTAGCGCTCTTGCTCGCTGGATCCCAGAAGTGCGTTGCCTCCTTGTAATACGTACTTTCAGCGTTCCTCGGGCAATTAGTATCAATCACTGGTACGACATCTGTGAAAATTAAAAGTTGTTTGGAGACAAGTTAAGTATTTATGAAGTACACTTGGTGAGTGCAAAGTATGTGTGTAATTATGATGAAGCTAGCCTGCTGTCAGGAGAGTTCTGACACTGGCGGTAACTTATTTCAGGAATTTATGCTTTAGTTATTTTTATTGGGTGGCTGGTCGTGTCATCCCGTTACCTAACTCGTGGCCATGTTATTTCTCTGTCTTCTCACCTGACATATCTTGCGGCATCTTTTATCTCAATACTAAAATTATTCATTAGATGCATTGAGTGTTTTTGCGTCTCGGAACATTTCATGTGTAGACGTATTACTCTATTACAAAAATTTTTCTTTTCTTTCACAAATTTCTCATAATTTTGAAATGCACATATATATTCCGTAACCCATGTTTTCTATCATATCTCGTTTTCCTCGTCTACTGTACATCACGATAAGGCACTGTCCAATTCATTACACGCTTGTTCCTCTAACGAGGCTAAGCTAATAAATCAAGTCTCAACATCCTACTTCACGCCTAAAACGGGTGGGATGATAATATTTCTTTTGTTGTCTAGGTACCCATAAATGCATAGTTATGGGCTCTAATGACCTCGATGTTGGCGAGCCCTAAAACCCCACAAAAAAAATGCATAGTTAAATTTCACTTGTTTGCTGACAAAAAAATTGGTTAATTCGTAAGAAAATTATCTTATAGGATCGTTTCTGTCCACATATGTGTTGACGTGGGATGTGATGATTTGCTGCTGGATTTAATGTTCTCCTTTCTTATACAATTCTCTCAATCATGAATTCTGCTGCACGAGAAAAATTTACGACTCAAACTCTACTCGTTTCATGACGGACCACTCCCAGCATATTTGTATTTGACTGTTTTGGTCCTTAATTTTTTGGGTCATTAAAAAGTATAACTTTGTTGTGCGTTGTATAAAGAGAGTACAAAATATATTTCCTGAGAAGTGTTGAACGTCATACATTGAAAGAATTGAGTGCAGTTTAACTAATGGTAGTCTCCACCTATCCGCACCGACACCTGGTCACCGGTTCCGTAAGGAACCCTCTATACGCACTATTCGTTCCGTTTAATTTTTGTTGGCTACGATGCAGTGTCGAAAAGGACGTTTTCCCAATTTTTGGATAAAAATTGAATAGAAATTAAATAATTACATTTAAATGCTTCAAATTTACTTATTGAAATTGAATAGGGCTTGTGCTAGGAGTCGCCTTACGGACGATGTGCGGGAAAGTGTGTTTTCAGTTGTATGCGGTGTGGGTGTGATGCGATCCAAACCTTAGGCGATTAAAAGACAGACGTCAGTGGAAGTGTAATGACAGTGCGGTTGAAGTTGCCGTGGATCTGAATCTCTGTCGCTTTTGTCCTTCCCGTCGTCCAGTCTGACTGTGGGCATTGATTTTCCAATAGCCATTTCGCGTCCGGTGAGGAAGAGCCGTCGATCCATGATGCCATTATTGCTAGTGTGATTGGTTTCATCAGCGTTGGCGGGGAAGTGCCCATGAAAATGGAGGTATCGTAGAGTTTTTGTGAGAGCAGTGCTCGCTAGTGATTGTAATGCGGCACCTGCTTTTTCTTGTTGGTGGTCACTGAAGAGGATGTTGTGTCACGGTTAGTGATTGTGTATGGGGGTTGGTCACGTGGGCGAATGTCGCGAAATCTCTAGGGGACCTTTTTTCAACGGCATTGATGGCAATGGCGTCGCTGGAGTCGCGGCCAATGGGCGGGCGGGCTGACGGGCGTTCGGCGACGTGCCGCGGCGGGGCGGGCGGGGCGATAACACGGCCTCTCCGCGGAACATCAAAGGTGCCGCCGCCGTGCTGCCGTAGCCGTTGCCGCTCCTCCCCTTCCCCTCCTCCTCCTCCTTCGACGACGCCACCCTCCCGATTTCTCCGCGGCGCCGCGCCGTACGAGGTCGCTGCAATCACCATCTCCTCCTCCATCGCCAACTCCATGACCTCCATCACCGGCTTATAGTCGCTCATCTCACATGTGCTTGGGTTGCATCTGCATATTTCCCGACGAGGTTCACACGAAACAGTTATCGAAATGCGTTCGCGAGAAAATACAACCAAATGTTTCGTTGTTCAGTTCTATCAAATATGAATTTCGAAAAATGATAACTTATGAGTAACGACGTACCAAATAATCAGAGGATTGCCTTGTATCTGTGAATTTTTATCAGTTATTATAAGTTAGGCACTGCTATTTTGATCTAATTAAATCCTGGAAACATAGCGATTATCATCTCCGAATTCCTTCTTGCAAAGGATTTTCCCAATCACCCTCTTCGTGGTTATACCCACAAAAACCTCCGCGGGAAGACCTAGGGCGATCATGACGACTTGAGCTGCAATCGGGCGCGATCTCGTGTGCTCGTCCGCCCGCCTGTTGGTTAGAAACTACCGAGGCGGAAGGCAGCTCTACAGCCACCGACCGCCATTGCATCGGACGAACCCGTCGCCACCGCCCCTTTAACCACACTTCCACCATCTCTATGATCACGACCACAATTACCTCCACCCCTCTTTTCGTCGGTGGCGTGACCTTGGTTGGCGAAAACCCGCGAGCATCGGCGGTGTTTTTACGACGAGTATCGGGTGATTGAGAAGTTATCGATGGTTTGGAATGCAAGTGGAGGTTCAGCGGCGTTCAAAGCGCCCGAAGTGGAGGTTTCTTCCTACGTTTTGATAAGACGTTCGAAAAATGTTTTACAGTTCCAGGCTTTGGTGATCCGTCGGAAACCATGTCGTCAATTTTGTTTGTATTGCTGTAACGTTACTTCAGTTTGGTCAGTGCTCAGGAAATCGATGAACCCATTATCTCAGCATATGTGCCGGTAATCCCACGTATCGTTAAAATCAGTATCTGATTTTACATTCATACAAAAACATCTGTCGCTACGTGACATTGATGAATTTTAAACGGAAAGATGTCGGTGGATTGTTTTGCAATGTATTTAGTCCTGAATTTAGGTTTAAATGTTTTAAGTTTTGAAATGTTTTCCTTCGTAGGTTTTTCTCTGGCGCGACAGTTGTGTCTTCAAGCTGAAACACTTATCAGACTTCTGGGGAGATATGTCGCCCAACTGATCCACTAGATCAGCAAAAAATCATTATGTTATTTTATTCTCATTTTAATAATTTCAAGTTCTCAAGTACTCTGGAAATTTATGTGAACCTTTCTATGTATATGCAGCCATAATTATACACATCACCCGTCCGTGAATTTTGTGGATTCTTTGTGGTCTATTTTGTGTTGATGAAAATCCTTCTCATCGGAACGGAGTATGAAATCGCTTTTATTCTTTTTTCATGTTTTTATTTAATTATATCGGACTTATTTTCTGTACGATCTAGATTTTGCTGGACATTATTCAACCTATCTACGATTTGTTACTCGGAGGCATTAAGATGGCTGCAATACGGTGTTGGATTGACTGCAATGCAGTAGCTTTTACTCGGCGTTTGGTATGCGGAGCATGTTTTTATCTGCGGTGCTCGTAAAATTCTGTGGTTATCCAGGCGAGAGTGACGTCGTACACAGAGACCTGTTAAATTCGAAATGTTCTCTCTGCTCTACCACTGTTTTTATATCGCGTTAAAAGAAATATAGGAACGAAATGAAAATGTAGATTGACAGAGGAAATGTAAATGTTAACAAACGTTTGAGGGTCATTCTATGAGATTCTTTTGTCCATTTTGAATCAGAATTATTTGCATAGTTTTTGTTACAATTTGGAGAAGTAAATGCGGATGTTATAGTTCGCACTTGACATTTCTTTTGTTTCTGTGAAATTCGTAAATTTGAATTAATAGTATTCGTTTTCTGTGTCAGTTTGTAATAGGATTTTGTCACATTTTTTAGATATGTATTTTGTTTTTAAGTGTATTAGGTTATCTTGTGGCTTTCGTGGCATCGTGGCGTTCACATTCCATCCGCGTTATATACCTGGAATAATTATTTTCTTCACATGTTACATATCATACATGCATGCATATAAGGCCAACATCAGGAAACGAGTGCGGCCGTAAATATGTACCAAACCAATATGGAAGTAATCAATCGCAATACGGGAATTAACCTATTTATAAAACTATTTAAATTGTTAATGTAGAAGTTATGTGCAATCAGTCGGTCAGTAAAAAACGACACAAATACAATCTCATTAAATAAAATTTTTCCTCTTTTTATTTTCCTTAAATTATTTTGAAATGCGAATTTTTTACAAGAATAAATCTCTTTAGTTGAACATTTGAGAGAATGTAATTTCTACTCGATTTTTGTTACTCCTAAAAGCTGGTTACTCAATAATGGCATTTTTTAGAAAAATTCCGTTATTTCCATTACGATTATTTGAAATAGATTGGAAAAATATCTCGATTGTGATTTAAAAAAATGTTCCCACAGTGAAAACTCTCGCTCTCTGTGGCGCGTAAAACGTAAAAAAAAAAGCGATGAGGGAATTGGAGTTGGTGCGGTCTCGTGGAATGTGTGAAACCAGTGGACGAAGACCGCACTCAACAGCAAGGCAATGCAGTCGGAAGTCTTTTCAGCAATACTTACTTTTTCTTGTTTTTTGGTACGAAAATGTTAGATTATGAGAGCGGCTATATTTTTATATGGAGATAAAAAGCAAACATTCTTTCTTCTGAGAGATTGCTAGAACACAATAGGGACCGTAGAGAAAATATTGTTTGAGCTTTTGCAGTGGGATGCAATACGTTCTTTTTTCTTTTACTGTGTTCCTCCGTGTCCCTTAAATTTTCTAGTTTCTGTGAGAGAATTGCTAGTTAGGATGGTTTTTATAATAATAATTCACTAATCTGAAAGTGAGCAATACTTGGTGGTAGATGGAGAAGAAGACATAAGAAAAGTATACATAATACAGTAATAAGAAGTTAAATAAAAATCTTCGCCCGTATATCTATAAAATACACGATCAAATGGTATAAAATGCTTAGACAATTAGTACACAAGAAACGAGAAAGAAATTACATTTAAGAAATATATTATCTAAATGAGACCCATATACTTACACATGCAAATACTTACATAAACACATTTTCGCTTACAAATCCATATTTTCTGGTGTAAGCCCATATTTTCTGATTTTCTTAATAATATAAATTAAAATACATATATTTTTAAATAAAATCGTAGATATTATTATTAAATTATATAAGAAGTAAATTATTGACTTATTTCATTCTTCGCCAGTCGGATGAATTTCGTTATAATTTTTTTGGACGGTTGCAGATAAGTATCCAAAACCTCTGGAGTCTGTCTCTCTTCTCACGTAAAAATTCAACCTGTCACTGTTATTTAGCCTCATATCTTTTCCAGCTTCTTTATAGTATTGGGGAAAAATATGTGTTGACGGCGGAAACGTTAGCTACAATGGGAAATGAAAAACATTTGACGTACGAGTAATAGGTTTTAAAAAACTCGTCCAAAATCCTGTAGTATTTAGCTAGGAATAGTTGTGTGTTTGTGCATACTTATATGCTGATGCTGGATAATAGCTCTGACGATTTTGATTAAATTCACAGAAAATATGTTTTGGGAGGAAAAATCGTTCTGACATGGTCTTAATTTTCGAGTTGGTTGGTTTTAGTGTTATTTGTTTCGTATATATCACGTTACTCAAACTGTTACCAGAGGTTAAAAGATAAGCTCGTGTAGCAGTTAATATTATTACTGGATAAATATGAATTCGTCTTATTTATTATTAAAAAGAAACTAGAGTGGAACCTTCCGCCAAACATCACACATTCATTTTTAAATGAAAATGTAGTGAATGGGGTTTCATGGACGTCTTTCGTAAATAAAATTAGTAATAAAAGACCGGCATATTTTATTCGATTTTAAAACGTGTCTACCGAATTATATAATGTCATTTATATGTAAGTTATAATAAATTATATCTTGTGTGTAACGGATCAAGGGGGCTATAAGTGGGAGAGAACTGTGTGAATCCGTAGAAACGAACCCGTATTTCATTGCTCTGCGTCCGAAGAAGAAATTACTGGCATCGTGACTTTATTTCCCCTACAGCTACGCACTCTGAATTGCGTATTACTCAAGAAAAAAAATCCATTGCGTTGCTCTTTAATTCTGCGTTGCGGGACCGCAAGGCAGATAGGTTTTATGATTATGCAAAATTGTATCGATGAGATGGTTCGTTTTGTGTTACTCCGAGCTTGTCATTTCTGGAGATGAAAATTTGTGGGAACAAACTTTTCTGTAGGGGCTTTTTGTGTTCGTGACGCGTAGTGAATGAACTAAAAATCTTTGTCTATTTTCGTCGTTTTTTCTTTCAGTAGTTTGTTACTTTTAAAGAATAAGTATTATTGCACTTTTTAAAGAATTACGCTTCATTTTTAAGTAACTCTTTTAAGCTTTATGTTAAGTATTATGTTTTATTATTCTTTACAATTTTTAAAGTATTTTGTAACCTTACAAATTGTATACATTACTTAAGTTATCAGTATGATTGTATCATTAGTTGTATTATTCGCTTCATCTACCATATATCAGTTTTATTTCCAGTAAGAAAGAAGGTTATTAGTTTTAACGTGTTTATTTCCCTCTTCAATTATCTCGAATGAGGAATGTTGTAGCGTCCTTCCACTTTATTCTTCTTCTAAGGTTCATATGTTAAATTTTATATTTAATGTTATATTTAGGAATTATTCACAAAAATTGTTCCCCCAAAATTAACTTGAAAGTTATGGACTGAAAACACACCCAATGTTTGGAGACTTAAATTGTCATGTAATACCGCAAGCATCTACGAAGATAATGTGTTATTGAAAAACTGATAATGAATAAAATTGTCCTTAGTACAGTAGTGCGTCGATTTTTCGAACTGTTGTTTCGAAATAGACACCGACGTTTACTTAGATGTTGCATTATGTCAACCTTGTAATAGTTGTAGATCTCCGGCGTTGAATGCGATAAGGAACTGGAAATAGACCATTCCGTATGGCGGGACTTGAAAGAAGAAGTATCTGTGAGAATTGTGTAGAACGTGCTGGAATTTTGTCTTTTGATGCCTAGTTCTTGTCCGTAAGCGCGCCAGTGAAGGAACATCAGTGTATTGCGCCTTAACGATCGCTTTGTAGTCAAGAATAGACTTGTAGCAAACAGTTTTTTTCCTTCGTATTTTTAGTCATTTGGTTGCGACGGGGTGCGAGTTGTGCTGATGTTTGATGTGATTCTGTCATTGAAAGGGAGATCATGAATATCTGTAACTTGTATATGTTGAGATAGTATATGATGGATGGTTCATAATAGCCCCTCGTCATTTGAATATTGTGTTTGTCTTCTTAATTATGTAAAAGCGATATGAGTATTTTTCATGATGTGTTGCACCAATTCAGTCTCTTTGCTTCTGAAATGTAATTATTGTGGAATAATTTTTGGACGAAGTGCTTTTCTATGTCAGTATTTGTTATTGTGAAATTTAACGTGCTATTGAAGCTTATCTTCATGGAGTAATAGGAGGTACGACAGACTGCGGCATGTTGACTGTAAAGGAATTTACTGGCGAAACGTACTCATTATTTTGTTGCCATACAAAAAACGAACAATTTTTTTTCGTGTAACTGACCTACTACTGGGTATTGGTCAGTATTCGTAGAAATACTGTATCTTCTTTTGTAAATGTGATGATGGAAATAAATCAATATTATTATAATTATATTTAGGTAGGAAGAGGGTGGTAGGGCTATTGTTAGTAGGTGGGCCGGTTAGCTGGTATTACCAACAACTTGGCCTCGTGGAGGTGTTAGTAATAGTTAGAGACACTAGGAACAGTAGAATGTGAATACAGCAAGGACGGTTCGCTTTTCAGTAGCCACAACTGTATGAACTGGAACATTAATGTGAAAGGCAACAAAAAAATTTCTGGCCTCGTCGGGAATTGAACTCGGGAGTGACTTGGTGGTGAACGAACACTAATCCCTTGACCACCGGACAAAGTGGTAGGACTGAAACTAACGAACGTTAAACAAACTAACCCTAAGTTTATGTGGGTATCAATGTACATTATTTGTAAATTATTTCAAAATTAATTTTACTTTGTAAGTTTAAGAACCAAAAAGAACACCTTGCACTACAAATTTGAAAATTCACTTCAATTTTTTAAAATTCAACTTGCGATGCATGTTTCGGAATTTTTTCTCGTCGTCTTATAACGAAAATTATAAAATGTTTATTAGTGATTATTCATACAACGATTTAATCAATGTAACGAAATAATTTCATAATATTTTCAATGAAACAAATCTCCCAATAAATATTTTAATAAAAAAATAAATGGCTTTCTTATTTACCAAGTCCATTGCGGTTTCCCCTGTAATTTCATTGAGATAAGTCTTCATTGATACTTATATTTTTCGAATCGCAAATAGTAAATTATGTCAAGTTTTGGTGACATTTCGCTATTAATTCACCTTAAAATGTTTATGAAAAATATCGTAACAATTATCTGATGTTTTGTATGACTTGTAAACGCGACATATACTTCTGTTCTGTATTTTTAGTGTTTTAAATGGAAACTTTTTTTCTGAAGAGAATGCATTTGATTGAGATTTGCTTCGTAATATCATGAAAAAAAAATTGTTTGAGATCATCTGTGAAAGTATAAAGTATTCCATTCGGATGGGCATTTATTTTCTTGTTTCGTCTGTCCTTGTCATTGAAGTGGAGAAGGTGGTGTCTCAAATATCGGTGGAAAATCAACTTATAGCTTTCGCGAACAAAATCCCTAAGAGGACATTCCTACGTTGGTTCTTCCGAAGCCGGTTCTGTCCCGAAGATACAAATCCTCCGCATCGCCAAACAAACCTGGTTCGAAACCAGATCGGACGGGAGGAGGGTATGCGTCACGCGGGGGGACCGTGGTTCGAGGCCGATCGGCTGCTGCGACCTGGCTCTGCTCTCCCAGCCGTCGTAGGTATGTGGTGGAATCGGTGATGAGCAGAACCGGTCGCTTCGACGTCTGAGGAGACCCTTGGCGGCGGGCGTCTGCCGCCTCCTTCGACTCGTGCTGCCCGAGGAGCTTCGGAGGCATCCCGGGTTCACTGGCTGAAATGTGTGAAGTAAAGTTTGATATGTTCCAAGCTCATGAGAGAAACTCATTTTACTTTCTCATATTACATGGCGTATTCCAATCGTCGAAAAATTAGACTGAAGTTATTATTTCTTCGGAAAACTCCTGTCTGAAGACACCCCAAGTCGTATACTTTTTTCTTTTGAATTTTCGCTCGCGCGTGTGAAGAAACTCAAATATTTGAGAACACTTCTTCTTAGTATATCCAAATTTTTTGTACATTCTGCGAATAGATTGGAGAAATGAATTTTGGTTAGGGTGTTTTACTACAAGCAACAATAGACCTAAAACGTCAATAAAAGGTGAAAAATAATATTAAAAAATACTACTTTTTGTACATCACATTGTTGGCATTTCCGATTCAAAGAATATACTTGAGAAAAAACTAGTTCATTTTTCGAGAATTTTGCAATGACTTTTGAATTTGGGGTCGTAGCAATGATGACACGAGTCGTTACGTTGTTGCCGGAGTATGCTATGGAATGATATCCAATGTGTGAGCCTACGGGAGACTCAAGATGAGAACACTACTTTTTTTTACATCGTGGAATTGTTGGATTTCGATTATGACTAGAGGAGAAAAAGAATTGACAAATAATCCTTCTTAAACGTGTGTCACTGTTATCATAGATTACTGCCTCCCAGGTTCTATCTTCTGTGTAGTGTATTATGTTTATCACTCTTCTGTATTTTTAAAACATCGTCTTTCCGAAATTACGTTGGGTTTTTTTAACCCGTGTTATATTTTTTCTTTCATTTTCACTTCTCCAACTTCTTGAACCGCAGACTACGTTTCATGCTACCGAGAGCGAGCGCCGGTGGCTGTGGACCTGGCGCGGCGGCGCCAATCGCGTTCGCCTACAACCAGCCCCGGTTTTCGGTTGCCCCCGAAGACTGGACTTGGGTTACTTGGAAAGAGGACTCCTCGTCGCCCACAAAGAAGGAGAGGACGAGGTGCTGATGTGATGGAGTTACGTGAGGACAGACTTGCTTAAGGATGTTTCATCACGTAGTTTTTGAATTCCAGTTTTACGGATTTGCAGGAAGAGTTGATCTAATTTGCTGTGAAAAGTATATATGATCGTTATTATGTTAAATGTTGATTGTTGTTACTATGTTCCACTATCGAAAGCTTAGGCTATATCTTATGGCTGCACATGACAATGAGAGGGGATTACGATAAAAATCTTCATATCTTCATCATGCGTTTGTTTGGCTGCAGGTTCTTAAGTTTTCTGCTGTACTCGATACTTATGTGTGGCAGAACCGAATTCTTTTAGAACTGTGAGACAATATTAACCAATATATTAAATTATCAAATGTATAAAATTTATTTAAAAAATAAGATACTAACGTAAATATGGTAAAAACTTGCTTTTAGTTTTTTAGGAGTTTGTTAGAAAGTATAAATTGTAATATAGTGTATACCTGTGAAAAATATATACATTTTTTTTTTTGCCGTGCCCCAAACAGAAAGCTTGAAGTCATCCTTGTCTAGAACACGAAATGTGCGGGGGAAGTTAGCCCTACATGGTAGTGTAGTGGTTATTGCAGTTAATGCACTGTTGTCGAATCCCCTTGAAAGTCATGATACCTAACACTGTACTTTATAAAGTGCGTATGGAGAGTGGAGTGATCTGTTCGTGTATGGAAAAGACGCACGAACCGACGCCTTTGAAACGTATCAGTTGCACTCACACTTCATCTTTCCACGTGGTCTCTTTTGCGCGTAACCGCTGTTGCAGTATCTGCTTTCGGCGTCTCACCATTCCTTCGCTTAGGTGTCCTTATTCTTGTTTTTCTTTTCTCGTGAACGTTGTCGGAGGAATTATCTTCTCGCTATTTATTTTCCAATGCTGCAAGAATTATATAATTTCTTCCTCGGTTCTTGTGGTTTCACATGTCATTGAATCAAATTGAAACAACTCAAAATTGATTGATACATACTGTATTTATTTTATTGAAATTTGCTATACTCGCATGCGGAAAAGAATGGAAAACAGAAAATGATTAAGATCTATTAAAAATATTTAAAAACTTTTTTGCATTTGTGGGAAAACAAAATCGAAGGGAAATAATTAACCCGACTAAGTATCGTGATTACAACCTCGGATTGGAAAGTTCATATGATTGATCATGATTCGAAATGGATATTAACGTACTGTATCTTTGATAACTGTTGAGACCGAAACTTATTTTGATTTTCTCTTGAGCAATGATAACGGTCGCCTAAGTAACCGAGTAAGATTACCCTGTGACTAAACGGCGGTCTGCTGGATGCGTTTCCTGCGAGAGTACCCCAACAATAAAAAGTTGTCCTTTTGAGTGGTGATGTTATTAAAATAGGACACTAAGTAATATTAGGAGAGGGATGAGGAAGAGTTCATTTGTAAATATACTATATAAGTAAGTTATTGTAGGAAATGATATTGTTGTACAACAATGTGTTCACGTAGTTGAGATATATACAAAATACACTCCAATTGAACAACCAAATCTTGTAGTATTATTCACCAAATCTCAAATGTAAAGGTCTTCCACGACAAACAAAGGCTATTAACGGCAGTGTTCAAATAAATGAAAAAATCGAAAGAAAAAATTCAGCAACTCAGTAGTTGAGTGCCACGTTTCGTAAACGAACCTCCCGAAAACGATCAGTTTCATATTAGTTTTTTAATGTATTTTGTCAAATTGTTGTTTATCCAGATATGAAGAGTAGTTTTTCTGTAACGAAATCTATTTTCGTGCTATTTTTGGAAGAACATCTGGGGATACAGAATCATAGGCGTTAAACTGAACTACAACTGTACTCGAAGAACTCTCATTAGCGTAGTTCGCAGTGGAAAGCTGTAAATACAATGTACGAGTACCCTAGACTTGGATGTGAGGATCAAATTCTGAGGAAGGAAATGATTTCTCCAAAAATTGATAAGTCTTCCCATTCTTTTAGTTGATACTAATATGTTGGAATGTCATTTCCCAATTTTGTTCATTTATTTATGTCGTGTTTCCATCAGTAGACGTGCCACGGCAACCTTTACACTATTTAAATAGATGCTTAACTACAATTCACTACACTTTATTAAAGCTCTAGTCCAGTTTTTATTTCTTTAATAGTGTCGGTATAGTTTTTGTAATATTGTCACGAAATAACTTGAATTTATCTTTTTTTGCTATAATTTTTTTAACTCGTTTTCGATACAACCTTTTTATCTCGCATCCTTGGAAGGTAGACCCTTTCTTCTCCATGTAATATACAATACCGGAATGCGTATTCTCACGTTTCCATCCCTGTTCCACGTTTACACATATCATAGTCTTTTAAATGGAATCTCTTCAAGTATTCTCCAAACGGTTGGAGAAATACTTTCCTTCCTCCCAATTTTTTTAATAGCACATCCAAATCGGTTCTGTCAGTGTCTCTCTCATATGATTCTTCCTAGTGATCATGTTCATTTTGATGAACGATTACACTGATGGAATCGTCGCAATCCAGAATTCCGTAGTTCGACGAAGCGTGGAGGTGACGAAAGTTGCTGTGGCGCTAGTGTCGCGACTTGTTGTACTCACTGCGCCTGGCGTTTTTGTCGCGTCTTCTCCGACAGCTGACGGCGAGGACTATAAATCGTCTGCTGTGAATCACCACCACTGCTGCTGGATCGGTGCGTTCGCGTGCCGCTAAATAGCTCGCGCTCGTCCGACTCTCCTCCGCGTTTGCATTCCGCCCCCAGGCGACGCTGCGGGTCCGGCGTCGATCCCAAGACCGGTCTTCGTTCTCTGACTCCCTCCTCCGCCGTGGCCGCCCTGTCGCCAAAGCTTTTTCTCTCATTCTTCCACTCGAATGTGTCTCACATGTGACGGAATCTGACGCCGTAGCGGATGGAAACGTTTTTAACTGCGTGTTTTGCTCTTTTTCCTTATTTAGCTAGCCTGTTTTCCATGTCGTTGGTTATATTTAGAGCTTGCACTATGTTAATGAATTGTTCTACAGGTCATTTGAAATTTCTTTGTATTTCAAGAAAATTGGCGTAATTTTTTGTGAATCGCTTATTTCTTTATACTTAAAATGTTCTAAGTTTAAGTATTGGGGAATTGGAGTTTCCATCCTGTTTTTTACTTTAAAAAATTTATTCTGTGTTGAGAAATGCTGCTTTTTATCTTTTACTCATCTCATATTTGTTACGTATTTCGTCTGAATTGAGCTGTATTCTTTTTTCCGTTCATTGTTCCTAATTTTGGTATCGCTCTAGCCATGGGGAAATATCCCCCTCCCCCCTCCAGCACTTCTAATGATTAGTATTCGAACATTTTTCGAGTTAATACCCTTGTAAACGATCCGACGATGCAAATAGTTCACAAATACTAACTCACCTGTACATGACTCTTCATCTCCCGAGGTAATTTTTTGCTGTTATCAGATTCTGTTCAAATTGATGGGAAACGGCTGGAGCACTCTCATTTGTAAGATCGTTGGACGTTGTTACGTCGTTAACTAAGTTTTTTGTTTCTTTTGTAACTCCATTATACTTAACCAATCTCCAACTGAGGTATGTCGATTGAACTTGCGCTGTTTGCTTTTCGCTTCTTTGTCATGTTTCCGACACTCTCTTGTTCAGAAACCAGAGTTGTATATGAAAGTAATTTAGTACTTTTGATGTACTTTTATATCACTGGTTCCATGAATTTTCTAGTGACTGATGGTCCTTGAAATTACTTAGTCCTTGGGACCAAGAAATGGATCGAAACTATATTTTTTAATAGTTTTTGCGCAAGAGTTTTTCGTATTTTTTTCAATATTCTGTACAATGGTCAATGTTTCTTTGAAAAACTTTTGTCATGAAGGATTAAGTATACTCTCGTGTATTATCAATTCTTTAGGAATACTTTATTTCCTTTATTTAACAAGAAAACAAATTAATTTTTCTTGACAAGAGCTCTAGTTTTATCTCATTTCAACTGGAAAGGGACAATTTCTATATGCACGTGGAAAATAAATTTCTGATTACATACTTGAGTTGAATGAAGTGTATGTCCTGGATATTTTTCGGTCCTGCAATAATAAGTCTAAGAAAATGAAATCACTACTTCCTTCAATTTTCTAAAATTTTATTTGTCCACTAGTCCATGGAGAGAACTATTGTTTAATTACTAATTTTTGAAACTTTTTAAAATGAAAATTGAGTTTTTGCTGCCATTTTGGGAACTTTCTTGAGTTTTGTGGTCTGTTTAACACGGCTTGGCAGATTACGTTTAGCAAATTTAACCAACTCCACGAGGGTGCGCACGTACATTATACACTTGTAATCCAGTTTTAAGTTAAGAATCCACAAAAATTGAAGAGCCAATCTTTCGTTCTCGTATAGCTTAATCGGTTTAAGGTTCTCGAAAAGCAATAGAAGAACGTTTAACCACCGTACGTAAGATTAAATTTCACCCAAGTTATACAGCTTTTCAAAATATGCCAGGAAACTGGAACAACTCTTTGTTGATTCATTATATTTTTATTTATATTGCTTTAAATATTAAGTCCCTTAGGCTATTTGTGAAGTATGAGGTTGCTTTCTTTATTGCTATCCTGGAAAATCTATTTTTTTACTACAATTTTTCTCGGGGTCTTTGAAACCGGTTATAGTCTTACGTGTTTTCCCTTTCATATCCATCCCATCGTAAGCGTTTAACTCTTTATGTAAACGTCGAATCCTCACATAGTTACAAACAAACCAAGAAACAAATGAACGTAATAACAAATATATACCTAACTCAGATGAAACTAATATTGTTCATTTTACCCGTGTCCGAAGTATTATTTCCCTTTTCCATGCACTCGTTTGTCAAGTGTTCTCTTTGTGTTAAACGCGCACATGTTTCTTTGCTTGGGATGAGCCCGTAATAGTAGCTCTTCATGGCAAATAACGACTCTTTTGCTCCTTGGGGCGATGTATTGGCGTCTTAGTTCTAGTAGTGATGCCCGGCTGCGAGAGAAGTACACGAGAGGCTGTGGCAGCGATGGTGGTGGCGGCGTCGGAGGGGGGGGGGGCAACCGCCTAATCGAGCGTGTAAGCACATCGTACGTTGGTTGCTCGTTGCTTCCACGTCGTCGTGCAAACAACCCGTGAAGGATGGTCGGTTCCAGCGGAGGCGTCGTCTTCGTCGTTGTGTGCAGCGTGTGCACGACTGCGATCCTAGAAGAACCGGAGGATGTGACGGAACATGCCCCAGGCGCGTACGAGTAGTGACATGAATGGGCTTAGGAACGCCAGGGAACGTAGTTACACCTTCACTTAATGGCAGCGACCCTGAAGTTTCTTCCATTTCAATCTTTTTACTGCGGCTTTATTTTACGCAAGAAATTCTGAAATTCGCGTATTGCTTATTATTATTATTATGTAATTTTTTACGACTGAATGGCGGTGTTGATTTCACAGTAGAAATATTGCGAAAGTGACTACACCGTTATATCGACATTCTATACTATTTCATGAGAACTAATTCCTATATGACAATATGATAATCTATTCTTGGTTTAATCATGTTTCCTTCTTTGCCTGAACTTAACTCTTTGAAAATGCTCTTCAATGTTCCCTTCTATCTTCCAATGATATGTAACTTATTCCTGCTTTGTACTCTGCTTTATGCTGTAAATCGTTATAAGCGAGTGTGGATAGTTTTGATGATGGTGATATGTATAGAATAGTATGTGTGGTGCGGCGGTTGTAGTCCGATAATGATTAACATAGGATATACAGCCCTGATGTAGAAAAAATAAATTTTTCGAAACGTTGGCTCTATAAATAATTTAATAATGTTTCTTGACTTTATCTCAATAACTCCAAAATAATATGGAAAACGAGGTCAATAACCAATAATTTACTTTCTACCCTCCCTTCATATAGACATACTGTCATTTCTATACAACAACCTGCAACATTTCAAAGCGTTTTGATTTTGTTTTCTTCTTTCTTCACTTTCTCATCTGTTTTTATTATATCTCAATTCTATAAGATACTACTGGACATTTGCTTAGGAGAGCAGCATTGTTTTGGATGATGTAAATCTGCGTTCTTTCTCGGGTCAGACGTTGTCGGATTTCGAAATCAGACCCATCAGACACTGTCACATTGGTCTGTGAAAATATCAATAGAAATTAACGCACCACTCCTATTGTTGGTGCTCGTCCCCTTTCCTTTTCTCCCACGCGTCATCCGATGGCCTTGTTGAACTTATTCCGATACGTCGACTGCTCTTTTCTCCTCGCTCGTTTCCGCCATCATCCTCCGCTGCTTTCTTCTTCTCCTCCTCCTTCCGACTGAGCCTTCATCCACATCCACCCGCACTGCCCGACGAGACGCCGATCTAAATTGCAGCGCGGTGATTACGTACCCCGTGTGCTCGCCATCGCGGCCGACGAAGAGCCGACGAGGGACCGAGAGGAGAGCATGCTTATTATAGTTTTTCGAAGCCGCGATGCTATCAACAAGGTGCTCTTCGGCGCGGCGCGGCCCTGCGGCGGTTTTGTGGGCGCGTCTCCCGCTCCGCCTCTCCGCCTGCCACCACCTCCTCTTCCAATATCCCCGCCCTTGACCCTCGTCTGAGCGAGAGTCAGACGCTGTTGCTCTTGCTGCTGCTGCTGCTGCAGCGTCCGCCATTGTTTGCTGTTG
This sequence comes from Laupala kohalensis, assembly GCA_002313205.1. Classification (NCBI taxonomy): domain Eukaryota; kingdom Metazoa; phylum Arthropoda; class Insecta; order Orthoptera; family Trigonidiidae; genus Laupala; species Laupala kohalensis. The sequence goes on from NNCF01126974.1 coordinate 779,448, forward strand.
GGGCTCCGATGCCGCCGACGAATCGAAGTGTGGTTCCTGGGAAGAATTCCATAATTCGATAATCGCGTTCGGAAAGAGACCGCGAGCGGCGACGAGCGAGGCGCGTTTCGGTTCGTTGATCGCGAATGGCGTCTCGGTCCCCGCCTTTTCCTTCCCTCCACCTCCTCCTCTTAACCCTGGTTCCGTCGTCGCGAGAACCAACACTTCCATCCGCTGGTGCTTCCGATGTCCCACGATTGACCTCACCAAGGGATTAGTTGGTAAAGAAAATATCGGGACTCTTTAACAATTCGGGAATCTCTGGATGTGCTCGTAGGGGCTCGTCATGATTATTCACTAGAAGTCGTAAATTGACTTCGATTTAAGAAATCTACTGACAAGGAAATAGTGTATGTTAGGTATCATCAAAATGTTCGAGTCCCTGATTATTTCTTGGCATTACAGTGAGTCCGTACGTACTAAAACCATCTGTGCAGACACTTTTCCAAATCCTGATCTCCGGAGAAGTATATTCTCATGTCAGCCGCTGTTTGGATGGTAGCACTCACAATTCCGCGAGTGTTTTTCCCCGTTCCTCTCGTATTCCCCATAATTGCTTTTCATTTACCTTTTAATTTTCCGATGCATTTGCTTCCGTGTAAAACATGTGCTGTCGTTCTCTCTCAGAAATCTCAGAGCCCGTGTCAAGATTTACCACATAATCTCTTACCTGTACTGACCCTTGAAACTCGTTATCTGTGCTGTTTATTTCCTAACATGGTTTCAACATTCCTACTCCACAGAGCTTGTTGGTATCTGTTTCCATATACTATCTTGAGGGTTTACATTGTCCCATTACGAATATCTTCCCCGCATTCTCTTTTCAACTGCCTAATCTCGTGTTTCGATCGTCCTCATCCATTTTTCGCCCAAAGGGAGGACCTCTTCGTATATTTCCATAGTTGAACGTGGTCATCCCGTCTTGGTCCATGACTCCTTCCCCTCTACCTCTCACTCTTATTCTCCCGCTCTGTAGTGATCCTCACCTCCCTTTGGTTTCCGCTGCCCGACCACTGCAGTCGCACACACGCTCGGTCTGTCCCACCTCCTCTGCACCAGAACGCGCATCGTCGCCGTCTCCTCTCCGCCGCCGCCGCCGCCATTGTGTTCTCGGAGGAGAGGGAATGTATAAGTAAATAAGCAGACTGTGAGTCGGGGAAACGGGCCTCGGTCGCCGCCTGGTCGTCGTTGCTCCGGTCGGCTGGCTGCTATTGCTACCTGCGCTCGCCTCTTGACTTTGTGACTTCCATCCTGACTGGTTGTGTGTCTCGACGCGCCGGAGGAGCTACTGGGCTTGCCTTTTAGCGATTGTAGCTGCCGTTGCTGCTGCCTCTCTTGGGATTGTTTCTCAAGGGTTGTCTTAAGAAATTCTACGGATTAAAACTAGTTAATACGAAATGTTCCTAGTCAATTTACTCCTACCAATTTACAATTGGTAGATGATTTGCGCTTTTGAGAAAATACATTACTTTAGTGTTACACTAAATGTATATACTTTAGCGTTACACTAAAATCCGAAACAATACCATGCATTGAATTACCTGTTGCGTTTTATTATGCATTACCTCATTGATTATAATGAACTGTGTACTGTCCCATTCACGCGAGACCTTATTATGCATATATTACTAATCCATTGTCAGAACTTCCTTATTAATCTTTCGGGAAGTTTACCCACTATTGCTTGGAACTTATCCCACAATTGTTGAAGAACCGCTATAGACCGTGATAGACACAGAAAACCAAAAACAACAACAATAATGATAATAATAATAATAATAGTAATGTATTACATCTTTCATGTGACCTTAATTACGTACTTTAAAATCTTGGCATTGGTTTGAACTATACATTCCAAGTATTTAACACCTTTTGTTTATAACTAGGGAGATGTGATGGAAATATTTCACCTCTTGCGTTGAGCTTTACTAATTGGTCCCGAGCGTAATGAGCGGACAATCAAAGAAAGAATATAAGAATAATTCTTTCCAGCTTTGATCTCGTCTTGTTTGTCTAAAGGTTCTTGTTTCCAGTTGAATCTGACTCGTTTTAGAGCAGAGAGAATGAGAGATTTGGGTCTGTCTAGGAAGCGATCCTTTCGTTAGTACTGCTTCTCGAATGAGTTGACGCTGTGTAATAAAAGTTTCGGAGTTTGTTTTAGCTACATCTCTCTCTCTCTCTCTCCGCAAAATGAAGCAGTTATACAGAATTAATGGTATACACTGACCTATTACGACGTGTGATCTTTATCGTTTTAGTACGAAACAGTGTTGAATAATAATGAGGAAAGTTATAAATGGAAGTAATAATCGAGTTTTAGATTAAGATCTTAGTTCCAGGTTCTATTTCATATAAATAAATAAGACGATATAGTGCGGATTGGTTCTTTGAATTTCAATAGGTACTGGAAAATAAGAAATTCAGTCATTGAAGTCTTATTACAAAAATAAATTTTATGTAGTAGAAATATTTCTAGTTCATTGACATATGCTCTTGAATATTTTTACGTAAAGTTGATATGTTTGTTGGCATGTTGTCGAGGATGTATGTGGAAAGTTTAGGGTACCCGGGCCGTCTCCGAAATATTTTGTAAGTTGTATTGACAATACTTTGATAAAATGTTAATTTTCGATTTGTTAATAAAATTACTAAAATTAATAAAATTACATTTAACAAGTAAACGAATTTACGATATTTTAAGGATAAATAATATACTAATTAACATTAATAAATTGTTTCTCTTGAAATGCAAAGGATCTGTAACTATGCCGAAAAAATTGAAGTGATATATCGTTTAGATTTCAAAGAGCCGTAGAATAGCTAGAGAGAGTAGGCATTTGGAAGTCATTTCGATGCGCGGCTCGATCTGACAGGATCATTTGATTCATCGAGCTCTCCCTAGATGGTTTCGATCAATCGATCGCATCGCTGTTCTCGTCGATCCCAACCCGTCCCGTGTATTTGTCGATCTTGGCAATGTGTAATGCCTAAGCCTGCGACAGAACCTAAGCGTCCCTTACGGTTTAGCAACCCTTCTGTGAAAGGGAGAGATGAAATGGAGCGGAAACGGCGCTTCAAACGGAATAGACGCGAAGGGATTTAGCGACAATTCTTTGAGATGGATCTGTAATTGCGGAGTCGCCGCGACGCTCAAAGACCGAAAACTGGAAGGAAGTAGGGGAGAAGAAATATGAAGACTGCTCAAATAGCCACTAAACGCGGGATGATTCTTCTCCTGCCGCCAGCGAGGAGGGATCGCCGTTGTTAGCGATTTTCTTTTACTTCTCTTCTGCTCAATTCTTATTGTACTTCAAAGGTTTTTTGTACTGCGGGACACTTTGTTCCTCGGATTTTCCAATTACATTAAAAAAATTTCATCTTCTCAAATTGTATTTTTTTCTCGAAAACTTCTTTAACATGAAAACGTGTGCCCAGACCTAAATACGAAAAATTATCAAGATTTTTTTTTATATTTCGCGTATCATGGTTTTCTTTTGAATTTTATTGATAAACTAGCTCAGTAGCATTGGCTCTTTACTCGCGCGAAAACTGGTGTTTTTAAAACAATCCTTGCTTTATTTTTAATAACTTCTTCGAAAATTTATTATGTATGTCACTCATTCATTTGGTAAATTGTATTCTCAATGTCAGCCACACTATTTACTTGTAATTGGTGAATTTTCCTTCCCTTTATAATTTGTGATGTTCTCACCTTTCTCTCAACGATTGCTATAGGGATGTTAAGTATTTTGTCAAGTAGTAATTAATATATGTCCCGAGTTAAATTGTTTTTACACATTGCTGAATAAACCGACTTACACATGCTTACAACTATTTTAATTCGTATAAAAATGAGAAACTTCTTCTCTGCTGTTTGGGTGATTTCATGTTCATGTGGTCTTACTCTCTTTAGTTTTAAGCAATATTAGCTCAGCTCTCATTTCTTAGAGGGTGATAGGTTAGGTTGCGTCTGGATCTGTTGCTCAACCTTTTTCGTTAATTTGGTTACATTCAGGTTTCTTATTTACTTTTTATACAAGTTTATCTAGGTCGCTACTTTATTTACCTTCTTAATTTCGTAGCTTTAAAAAAACATTTTTCTTTTGCCACTGGTTTCAAAGTTTAATACCTCTCGTATTTTTCTTTGCTTTTCCATGTTTTTTTTTTCATCTGTAATTGCACGTGGCAGAGTGGAGTATTTTATGGAGATGGTTCAGTCAAATGGGAGGAACATGACGGGAACCCACACACCCAGAGGCTTTTCTTCCAAGAGAAGATGGATTTTACGAAGATGAAATTTCTGAAGGGAACAGATAAAATCCTGAATCCATTGGATGTTACTGCATGTAATTGTTTGCTGGCGGACGCAGCGTAGCTGTCCCATGAATCCAACTTCTTACACAGGTGTTACGTGCCTTTATAAAGTCGGACACGCGAAGGAGAACTGTCATTTGTGAAACGTCCCAGAGAGATGACTTCCCTGGACCACTCAGTGTTGAGTGTATAACATACGGATGTTTACGACTAGGTTGGAGTAATGGATTTGTAATGATGTACTTGATGGAGCGTCGGGGCGTGGTATACAATTGAATCTCTCTTAAATCACATTGTAGAACTAGATGAGATTTAGGACTAGTAAAAAGGAGTTTTATGCCTAATGTTTTGTCCTACTTAAAATGTAACTTGTCCTAAGCATATTATTACATTTGGGAGAAAAAATAAATAAATTAAGCAACTCGAACTCATTGAATTTATCATTCAACTTATCCGTTATATTTATGCTGTCTGAGATTATTTTTATCTCGTTAAGGGATTCATGTATGGAAAATGTTTCTTTCTTGTAGGCTAGTGTTTGGAATATTAAATGCGACCATCAGTTACGAATTCATGATCTGATGATAAATTAATATTTTCATTGCGGATATTTTCATTGGATTTTCAAATATTCTGATATTCCATTTGGATTATGCGTTCAGATGTTCTTTTAAATTTTTTCGATTTAAAATAATATACATATTAACACTTGAATATTTCAAATTAAAACATTTTTTTATTAAATTCTGAAATTTCTTTGAATAATCCATATAAAACATCAATAATATCAAACAAATATTGCTTTATCAATCTCCCAACATTTAAAACTGAAAAATCGGACTTGTGTTTCCAGCAAATCAAGATTCACACAGATTCAAGGGGAGACAATCATGTTAAATATCAAGAATAAGGAGAATCGAGCCATTTCCTGTGTTATGGCTGATTTTGGATGTAAAAATATAAACATATGTAAAATAAAACTTATTCCGTACTCCAAACCTACTAATATATCAAAATGTTCAACTTGAAAATCATGATATAGCCATAAAGATAGGGAACGTTGTAAAAGACTAGACGAAGTGAAATTGTAATATGAGTACAGATTCATAGTTTTTTAAAAATATCAGAAATTAATGAAAAAAGAAAAAAAACAACCACAAAATATTGTTTTTGTTGTTGTTCTTTTAAACACTTCTCCTCGAAATCCTTACTCTTCACCAACTTGCTGATGCATCCGAGCCCCCGCTGACGAATGCAGTAAAAATTGCTCGCAATTAAAGCGCGCTGCCGTGGAGTTATTAATCTAATTTCAAGTTTTATGACCCTCCATAATCGGAACGAGCATCTTAAGTTGTGCGAAAATTTCGAATTATGCAAATGTGCCGCAAACGCGGTGAAAATGTGTGTGGAGTGCGTCCCCTTCTTAACAAGTGAGAGGCGGTGGTTTAGCCACGCCCGCCATGATGGCAGAGCGAAGATGCGAGAGCATTTGAAAGTAGTTGAATGCACTCACCTTGAGACTTGCATTTTTAAGCGAATAAGCTGTTGGTGTTGCTTTGCTAATTGGAGAGAGGTGCGAGTGATGGTAGTAGGATATCTCGTGCCAGGGCGGATTTAGGACGGCGAAAAAAAATATATTTTTTTTCAATTTGGAAAATTATGTTTGGTGCGCAGACCTATTATTGCGTTTGGTAGTAAAATTGTATTGTTACAGAATCGTAAATCATATCATTTTGCACCAAACGTAACCAAATTTTCCATACCCTCAGACCCTTCGGAAATCTAACTCCTCCAAGACAGTCTCCCACCAGTAAACAAATGATCTAACATTTAATGTTCTGATTAAACTCATGACTGTTAACATTTTTAATAATCCTATCATCTCACGCTAATTTAAATTCAATTTTTGAATATTTAACAAATTTAAATTACATTTTATTTTTAAGTTTTGTGTGTTACTAAAAATTTCCTTCCTCTGAGACATTTGCCTCCCCACCTTCAATCCGACAGGTAAGTAACCTGGTTCAACTCTTACCCGCTGTTAGTGAATAAGTGATGGTGTTTATTCTCACATGATTCATTCATATTACTATCAACTGCTATATAAAGAAGACTTATGTTTTAGAATTAGACTTATTTGATTAAGATATTTTGCGTATATCAATTAATCAAACATGTCTGCTTTATTTTTTACAATTAAAGAAATAGATAAGGACAGCAATTTAAACGTGGATGCATACCTATGGATCCTTGACTTAGTTATTCGTAATTTTGTGTGTCAAGTCATCTTGTCTTCGACATCAGCGAATAGTGTTTCTTGGTAATTTAATTGTAAATAATAAATGAATCTAACAAACAAAGTTATGTTAAAAGTTAGTGGGAAGAGATTTCTTTTCAAAACCACAAAGCTATTGACTTTTGGTTTTTAAAACATCCTTTCTGGTGGTTCTATTGTTTTTCTGTAGGTGTAGAAAATATTCTATTTTATTTGTTCTCTTACTGTAATTTCCTGTCATCAGTACTAATTATCGTAATTTCGTTGTTCACTTTTACTTCTGCCGAATAACAAACACCCGTATGTTGTGATAAAACCCTAAGGTTTGTATTGCGCTAACAGTTGATTCTCAATTCCATTTATTCAACGACGCGAGAAGTAAGTGCTGCAATAAAACTGTTAATGCTCACTGCACTGAGAGAACAGGTTTAGATGTAAGATCCAAATCCTCTGAATTTGAATCTCGCATCCAATCCTACGGTGCTCCCATCAGTAATATTTTATCTGTCTAGATATAGTGTGTTATGTATTTATTGTCCCTTTTCTCGTACCCCGGTACCTCATCACTAGGACACTTCCCGGGTTTTTACCGCTTTTCGTATTCCTCTATTTCACACGCTTACTTTAATGACTAGATTTCTTTTATTTCGTTCTGTTTATTATCGTAAGTGCTTCTTTTATTGTCTTCCTCACTAACATTACTATTACTATTTCCTCATTATTATTACTATTTCTTCTGTTACTATTACTATTTCCTCAAACTCCTGATATACCTTGTCGTGTTGTATAAACATATACCAGCCCTGCTTCAAGGAGACTTCTTTCTTCTTCATAAGTCATACTTCCATCTTTCCTGCCCATTAAAGTCACAATCTTATATATGTTCTATGTCCCCTGTTCCTTTCCCACACGAAAAAAAAAGAAGTTAGATAGCTCAGCCTAAAGTTAACTGTGATAGCTCACGCGTTGGCTGTCTAGCGGACAGACAGTACCATTAGCTGCCACAGTTTATGCTGTAGCTGCCTTAAAACAGTTTTCGTCTGATCGAGACCAATTTTCTATCATGGCGGAAACTAACGCTGTTTTGTCTGGGAGGAAGAAAGTTACATCAACAGCTGTAGCTTATAAGTTTTGGCGCAACAGCTCAGCCCAGCTCAAAAATCCGACATAGCTACAAGAACTGTTGTTTGTTCCTCGCCGTGGTGTCGTTAGTAGTTGCAACTAAATGACACTCGGTTGCGCTGCTTTCTATTCATTCGGTTTGTTGACTCATGACTGAGGCGGCGCAGCGTAAGCAATCGTTTTACGAAGTCAAATCGACCATGGATTTCTCAACTATGGATAGTTGTTTACTTGAACATACATGTATTCGTACGACATACATGTCGATGGGGAGACTACTCAAGGCAGTGTTCTATCGCCGTTTACTTGAACAAAATGGTTCATTACAACGACTAAACTCATCCCGACGTTGCGTAGCCCGCAATTTTTAAATCTAGACGAAAATTACAGTGTTTTCTTGACATCGAGCAGCCGTACACTGATGATATTTTGAATTTCTGAAGATTTCTGAAGACATCGACTCACGTTGAATCAATATTGCATGCTTATTGGTCGGCAACATCTTCTGCTATAGGTTCCCTTTTCTTATCGTGTATGTTAGCTACTTGAGCTATGAGAGCTAATGCTATACGCCGTGATATGGAAGGTCGAAAATTCACGTCATATCAGACGGGTATTAGCTCTGCGAGCTCATGTGTTGTCTGTCCGGTTGGCAGCCAATACATCAGCTACCCCAGCTCAGATATTTTATTCAGTGCACATTGACATAGCTATCCACTGACTTCCGATATAAATATCCTCTAAAATCTCCATGTCCAGTAATAACTAGTAAGGCTCTCGAAGGTATGAACCACTTCTTACACTGCGTAACATATCGTACATCTTGAATGAAAGCATGAAAATATCTCCCTTTTACTTTCTGCCAACGTAGTATCCAACTTAATAACAACTTATTTGTTTACTTTTTTCACCATATTTTATCGGCCTCTGTTATCGTCTCTCCATCAATTATCAAAGTACATGTATTCCATACCTCCATGCCATCTTATTGATTCAACTGGTAATGTTCCAAATATTACTTCAGGCGCTTTTGTGGATAAACTGCTATAACAATTACTCTAGTGTCTTAAACATAAACGCTCGAACGATGCCAACTTGCGTTCAACATGTACATTCTTTATTTTATGCTCTTACACACTACAACAATATGTTTTAATTGGCTGTAATGCACCTACTTAAAGATGTTTTAACTCTTTTTCCTACATAGTATTTACTTATCCCTTCCCTCTGTAGACCGTAGTATACATTTTTTACCTCGGTACGTGTTATCCATGGATCAATGACAGCAGCGGTGAAATTAAATAGTGTTGCGGACGGATGCTAATGTGCCGATGACCACTTCGCGCCTTTGCGTATTGAACACGGACAGAGTGGAAATCGTGTTATATCCGAGCGGATGCGTGGGCGTGACAGGCGTGACCCTTGCGGTGAGCGCATGCGCGTGCGTGGAACTCGCGAGAGGTGATGACAGCAAGTGGGGAGTGGTAATGTAGAGTAGTTGACTGCTGAGACCACCGAGCCATGTGTGTCTGTTGCGGTATGGTGTTAGATGACGGAGCAATTCCAAAATAAAAATGTCCCCGTCTCTGTCCTGTTCCACGTATACAGTTTCCATCAGTTTCTTTACATATTCGTATCAATAACTTGCATAGTTTCCGTGGCCTGTAACTATTTCCATAGTCCGTCTTTTAAGAATAGAAGAGGGCACATTGATATAAACAAAGAATAAATTCAAAATAATCCATGAGTACACTTGTAAAATGTGTGAAAGAAAGGATATAATGAAATGATGAAGAATGGCATAGGTATAAGATTTCGCCCGGATGCGCGTGTTGGGGTGGGACTGCAATTACCTCCCTACCCGTGAAATACGAATACGCATATTCAAGTAGAGGTGATAATTATAAACTCGTAGTTAACTAATACGAACCAAAACTGTTTGTTTTTGTAAAACTAGTTTAAAATAATTTAAGAAAACGTATTGTAAACGTGAGTGATAATTGCTCTAAAATGACTCTGTTAGATGCTGAATGTTAGTTGCTGAAACAAAGTTCAGAACTGAAAGGTGCAAGAATACAGTATCGTACAAAGGTGCAAGAATACAGTATCGTACTTTTTAAGGTAGGTTGCACTGATTTTTGTCCCATGAAAAAGATGCAAGTTACTTGTTTCACTGTTTTAAAGTAAGTGCATCCAATGATCATCATCATGTAATTTATAAGACACCACCACCATGTGTCTAGTCTATCAAGGTCTTTTCCAATTCCATCCTTTCGCAGACTTTTCTTTACTGGGAAATGTACGTTCGATTTCCAACGTGGTAGCATTTTCATAATAGGAAATCGCAATTTGTAGGGATGTGGGATGAGGGTTTTGAATGATTAGTGGAGAACGTTTCTGTGATGGCTAGACAGAGGGATCAGTTTTGCGACAACGAATGGTGGTGTTACGAAGACGAATGAGGTGGACACTGCATAATGGATTTCGAGGTGCCGGTATCAGCGATAACCGCGCCATTGCCGTTGATGAGTTATTCGCTCACATCAGGTGGTGTCAGTCGTTTCTCGACGGGTGTGGAGGCGGTGACTTTGGAAGGCGCGGACGACGTGTAGCGGCGTTGCCGCGCCCGGCGCGGGCGGCGCCCTTGTTGTGATAGATTTACAAGACACGTGGTTGTTACGTGGGGCGCGCCGGACCAGCGATGGCGAAGGTGGTGGTGACTACGGCGGTGTTTGACGGGGCGGGACCACCGGACGTTGCTCCCCGCCCGCCTCCCACCCCGCCGCGGGCAGCCCCTGTTAGCGCCGAAGCGTTGCTCCTCGGATGATAGGCCGCGTGCGCTTATTTATGTGGCAACACAACAAACAAGGCCTCCCCCGAATTATATGATAATTAGCGTGCCGAGGGACCGGCCGTCCGGCCGGAGGTCGAGGCGACGGCGACGACGGAGGAATCTGGTTGTGGAAGCTGCGGAGTCAACGGTGATGCAGGTGGTTAAGTATCAATGGGGATTGTTTCTCCTTTAAGATTTAAGAGTCGCGGTGGCGACATTCGATTGTGACAGCGTTGCCATTTACCGTATTTTGGACCAACTTGCTGACTCGGATGATTAGACGGGGGTCACTGGTTTGGAGATGGTGATTTAAGTGAAGCATGGGTGTTTTCTCCATGTGTTGTCGAGAACGCTATGTCTCTTGAACATTTAAATCGCATCCTATGTATACACATTACTAATAGGTGCGTTCTGAAAAGCGTAGAGTGACCGGGTAACGGTTTCATCGCACTTTTAATTGTCAAGGTGTAGGTGATGGAAAATACTGGAGAGACAAATATTTTTCCTTATAATAATGGGGATTAAGATGAAGGGACTAATCTTAGCAAAGAAAAGTTAAACTAAGACCAGTTTCTTTCGTGTATTTGATCGTACTGGCTAGGACTAAAACGACCGTTGAAAATTTAGATGAGAAAGCCGTCTGGAGGAGGCAGACGTGCGGGCGGCCATCTTAGTAGCCATTGCCTGCGAGCGAGCGACCGACCACGGGCTGCGAGCGTGCAGGCAGGCCGGCCAGCAGGCAGACAGGCCATCGCGATGGGACGAGTCGAGGGCCTTTATTTATGCACGGCGATGATAGCCCGTCCTGGACTATTGTGTATTCTCTCGATTCTATCTCGTAAGAAGAAATGTTGAAACTCTCACGAAGGATGTAACGAAACATATAAAATTATATGCAATTTCTTTCAGTTATTGTTCACTCTGTAGTCGTTTTTCGACACATTTTCAATTATTGTAAACGCACAATAGTTACGACTGATTTTCAAAAATTTAAATCTTAATGTTTGATACAATATTCACTCGCAATTTATGACTTATCTGGAATTCAGGTTTAAAATTTGTTTGTATTTGAGTACTAAATCTCGAGAGGTATATCTAAATATTTTATCGCGTTTATTTCGGAGTTTATATAAAGAAGTTTTTCGCTTTTAAAATATTTATTGTTTTATAGCCATGTTACTTTTATTATCGTGGTGTGGTTTGCGTGCATGTTAGCTTGTAATAAAAGGGGAGGAAAGAAATTGAACTCACTTTAATGAAAATTTATTAGCGGACGTGCTTTTCCAAATGTCAATGAGCTTACCGTGACAAGAAACCTGTAAATTCTAATATATGAAACCCAATATTGATTCATTTTTCTCATGCAATTGAGTTTTGAAGTATGTCTACGAAAACCCCTTCTAGTTTGTATTAAAAAACATTTCCTCTGCTTGTGCTAATTCCCTCCTTTATGGAAGTCACCAAAGTGGTAAATATAATAGAAATCCGTAATGTGAGATAATTTAAAAAAACACGATCTTTCACGTGCTTATTACTGTCTTATTATTGATTAATTCTATTATTTTTTTAACTGTCACTTTTTTTCTTCAAAATATCTGGCCTATAAAGATGATAGTTCTAACGTCTTCAATTTACGTTTTGAGTCGAGACATTTAAGTTCATAATTTGATCGTTCTTGCTTTCTGGAGATCCATTTTTTGAGGAATTTAAATCAGTTATTTTTTTTGTCATGACTGGATTATCGTGAGACAGCTGTACGTAAAACGTATGTCATTTATTGATTAAGCTTTGAAATGGTCAACAAATTCACTAGACAGACCAGCCGTTCAGGACCTTGCCAGAGCGTGCTGCTGTTGCGGAGACTATTTTATTGCTCGCCAAGCATTCCGAGGAACAGACGGTGAATAAAACGTAACAACTTGGCTCCGGTTGCCTGGCGAATTCCGGACGTTTCGTGGCCTTCATCACCCATTTGCTCATTTGTTCCGTGTGTCACCCATTTGCTCGCTTTTCGTCATTACTTCTGCTTCTACAACAATTCCATTAGCATCTCCGTCATCCTGGAGTGTCATCGTTTCCACTTTTCGTAGTTCTCCACCCTATTCACATCATTCTCTCACAATATCCAACATGCCCTAGGATTTTATGTGGAGAAATGTTTCAATACCTAGAACGTTTACTTACAATTATGTAGGTTTCACCGTATTATGAAAACGTTGGTTGTTACCCCTTTTGGATGTACGAAATGTGACAAAGTAAATAATCCGGTCATCTTACTCTAGAAAGATCTGACCGTATCGGATATTGCAATTGTGCTTTTTTTAATGAATACATTTATGTAGGTAGAAAATGTCTTGTACTTGGAGAAACTTGCGGAATTTTTATTGAGACGTATTATCTTGCTCATTGCGTTATCTCTATATTCTCCTTCTTTAATCTCGACCCCAATCCATCTCATTTTGATCGCTCATGCTTTTCAGCTTTTGCACACCTGATCCTACAGAGCTGTGCAATAGCGTTGGCAGAAGTTCGTGCAAAGACTTTCAGTAGGCAATAAAACACATCTCGTGGCAAGTTGTATCGCTTTCCATCGTACAAAGTTTCTAGAGCATCGTAAATGATCGTAAAAGATGGATCCTTCGTACAAAATTTGGTATGTTTGATATGGTAACCTGTGGGAACAGTGTAATTTGTAATAATTTTTTACGGAACATTTCGTCACGTTTTGTGTGAAATGGAGGAAGGATTGTCGAAGTCGCATGATTGTAAAACGGCGATATGGTTTTCGTTGAGCGTTCTGAATAAAGATTCAATGTGGGCGAGCGACAGGTGAGAAATAAATGCTTAGTTTTACTAACTTATAAACTTTGGTGTGAAGCGATTGCATTAACATTTATTTTCCTTGGTCATTCGTTTTTCATGACGCACTTACACTGCAGCTGCAGTTATATGCTAGTAATCTGCGTTGCGTGTTTCATCTTGACGTAACCATCTGAAGCATCTCGTATGTAAGTGTAAGAAGTTGAGTTAATAGGTAGGGGCAAGGTGTACGATGGCTGCTTCAGCTTTGGCATTACAGCGCTGGACACTTCTTGTCGTCGCAATATGTTTCTAACCCTTTCCTATTCCCCAATTGTTTTGTAATCAACATAATTACAGATGGTTAATAAAAAATATTTGGCCATTGAGTTCATAAATTATAACTTATTATTAACAAAAAATAAAGAAAGGGAAATTTCCCCTACCAGCATTCACTTCTGTGTGGTAGTTAAATTTTACTGCTCATGGAATTGGTGCTCCAAGAAAGTTTCTTACCCAAATTCTGAATTGTTGTTGAAAATTCAGTTACTTGAAAATCAATTTAATATTGAAATATCGTTTTTTATTTAATATTTTTCGTTCAGTGAATTATTATATTTCCTTTGCTCTAAAACAATGCCGTATTAAAATATTACTATTTCAGTAATTTAAAAATAAAGTAACTTGAAATGAATTAATGACTAACATGAGAAATTAATAAATTTGTAAAAAAATAGTTCCATTCCATTATCAATTTGAATACGTAAAATGTTCTTTGTTCGCGTTGTATACGCTTTTTCAAAACTGATTAAATTTTAATTTTTAGCTTTAGTAATATATATATATATATATATATATATATATATATATATATATATATATATATATATATATAAAATAAAAATAAAAANAAAATTTGAATCACGACGCATTGCGTCCATTTGGGTCATTCAATCATTAGTACAAAGTATATTACATTGCGAATTTCAGTAAACTGTGCGATATACTTGTTGACGTTGAAATATAGATGCAGTAGATCTGTATAGACATTGTCAATGTACACTCTAGAATACTGAAGAGAAGACTGTTTCATAATGTTTCGAGGCAATGCCTATGTACTCTATACATAACTCTTATGGGTTGATGGTGGCTTTAACCTGGTCAGAAGCGAAGGGCGAATATCACGAGGCGCTGACGTATCTGAGTGCGTATGCATGTAGTGGTGTGTGCTTTACAGTTCGGAGCATGTGATGGAATCTGTAGCGTGGACGATGATGTTCATGAAAGACCTTTCCCCCCCCCCCTCCTCTCCGCGCCTTTTGTCGCTAATCTCCTTCCTTTCCTCCCCTCGTGCCTTCTTCTTGCTACAGGACCAGATGGCAAGGGGAAAATGTGTCCGTGGAATGAGATAACATAGCTCTCATGTTACTTCGAACCGTATTTCAGTCTTTGTATTTTCTATGATTTTTGACGTTTTGCAACATTTATGGGCTGTTACCTCCCGATTGTCATAATTTGTTTATCGAGTTAATAATACATCATTTATATCTATATAATTACACAAAATCCTCTCATTATATCGATAGATGAACAGCATTTTTGTATCTCTCCTGGTATTCTTCCCGAAAAGTATCAATCATAGTTATATGTGGATGGGATGGAGGTGAAATGTCAGGGGCTAGTGGGATTCTCTGCTTGATTCTCTAAGTCGATACGTCCTCGACCATTTGCATTGATTGGTATTATGTTCACGATTTGCTTTTAGATGATCCTAAATATCCAATAAAAGATGTGCTTCATTTATGTTATTGAACATTGGAATTGAGATTCATGATCAACTCTAGTTTTAAAGTTACGTTAAATTTTATTTATAATATATACATATAGACAACTGACATAATAACTTATGAAAAACAAAACTCGTGCAAACAATGGGGTTACAATATGTGGTGACGTACCTCATCATGATTGAGTGGTTTACTTGCTCTCAATTTGTCGCGACGGTAATTCAAAATCTCATGAGGACACATGAGGTAACATGAGGACACTTCAGGACAAATTGTAAGTCCTGACGTAGTACGTTCGGGCTGGAACCACGGAAAGTATCTCGTGAGCTGCGAGCAGTTTCACTGAAAACAGAAGTTAGCTTTTCAGAATGGTGGGAAAAAGTACAGATATTGAGTATTCGCGTAATCGCTTTCGGTGCTTGGTCTTTCCTTTTATTCCGCTGCACTCTCCTGCAGCAGCCGCGTTACTTCTTTTGTCTCTTCGTGGGCGGAAGTGGGTTCCTGCGTTTGACACTTCCGCACATGCATCAACCGGCTCAACGCACACCACCCTACCTGGTAAAAATGGAGAAGGAACTTCAGGGCTTCCTGGGTTCAGTTTTTCTCAAATTCTGGATTAATACGTGCTTAAACAGACCAGCGTGTATAAATGTTTGACGTTCTTCACATGTTACAGTATCGTCTCATTCGTGTAGTATCTGGTGTCGAATTATGTGTTTCGAAAACGGAAATGTACCTTTCAGTAAAATCGTCTTTATATTGTTTTTTTTTTATATTAGACATTGTTGACTATAACATAAAAATAAACTTTTGAACTATTGATTTTTATTTCAAAAATACCCAAAATCATATTTTATCAATAATAATCAAAATCGAATGAACAGTACTCAAAATTAGCTAATTATAGAGATTTACACGTTATCAAAACTATTGGAACTTCAGCACTGTCCTGTGACATCACATTATAGAAAACTGATATGATCCAGTGAAATTGCATTTTGTTTTTGTATCGGTTCGCAGACCTCATTTGCAGATGATAACATGTCCCATTGCCACGAGTAATTTAATTGTGTGTTCCAATGTTCTTAATTTAAAATAATAATTTAGTGTTTTATAGGTATCTTATATAACAAGAACGATTTAACATACCTTCCAAGTGCTAGAGTATTAATTATTTTCTCAGAAATAACAAAATGTATTTATTAATGGACACTATGTACCGTACTTCGCCTTGTAAACCAAGGATAGGGGTGCCATAAATCGTCCGGGTCTCCCGGGACTGATCTTAGTTTGAAGGGCGTCGGGGCAGCGTCCGGGTGAGCTTTTCTACGTCGTTCGGGTTTTTAAAATAAACCTTGCGACGACGACTAATTGTCGCGATCGTTCGAAATTTGCTCACGCCATAGCGGAAACGAGAGCAAATTTTACGTTAGTTACAATTAGTCCATTAATTTTATGGTGATTATTTTTGTAACTAGAGTTATCTTGTGTTCGTCAGAGTGTTAATGCTTCAGTTCTTAGTTTTTTCTGTGGAAAATGATATTGGATTTTTTGTCCTTGAATTTTACTTGTAATTTATTCTTCTTTCCAACATAGATAAATATATATTCATTTGTATTCCAAATTCAATTTTAGCTACAAAATCCGGCGTTTTTAGTCACCTTGTCTTAGATTTGAGTCTTAGATTTGCAACCCTAACCAAACGACTAGCACGGTATACACATCTGATATGCATAATGAACTGTGTATTTCCCATCGTATCCATTGTAGTATTATCTTCCCGGGCAAAATTGAAAATGATTAGAATTTACTAATTATTTGAATGACGACTTCTTTGATTTTAGTTAATAAAAACAATTCAATATTATTGAGTTGTGCCCTAGTTAGTGTATGTATCCAAAATTTTGTGAAAATCTGTTTTGACAAATTAATAGGCACTTGATTACCAAATTTTATTGGCTATGGTGTTGGAGAGAATAATTAATTTCGTTTACCATTTTAATATCCTACGTATTAAAAATATCCCACCTTTAATTATATATTTGTAATTGTTTTAATAACTCTTCGACTACAGATTGTAGTCTTAGTCAGGTGACTTAGTAAAATAAACAAAATTACATGGATGCATGGCATCTTGTTAAAAAATATTGTCTACATTTATTATTGGAGAAAAATAAACGATATGAAGCGGTAGCTGTGGGTGCAGTCCATTCCTTATATCGTGCCTGAGGACAACTGGGAGAAGGCTGCAGGTGGCGGAGAAGACACTGTATGTACGTCTCGCGCACCATCACTTAGCATCAGCAACAACTTGTGGAAGTTTAGTCCCCCAAATGTGTGACAGCCTGTGGCAAGGACTTGAGACTCCTATTGTATTCCTAAACGAGAAAGTAGTCGGTGAGTTTCATTCGTTGATGTTGGCGCCTTCGCTTTGGAGAAAAACAGTTTTGTCGCTGCACTTTTAGTTGACGCCAAGTATAAAACATCTTCAGAGAATAGTTAATTGCGGGACGTGTACTCTTTTGCATTGTTACATTTTCTCACCCACTCATAGCAGCGTTAATTTGTATACCCATCGTACCCAATAACACGAAGTTTCAACTTCCATTATTAATGATAAAATTTGACGTCTGCTCTCCTGTATGTAACTAATATAGAGAAACAACCTGCGTTTTTTTGCCGACAGTTTAATTTTCAATCAAATTAATAAAATTCCATCATTAAAAAAAAATACATTTTTTTAAACGCTAGTCACTCGCTAGCAGTGAACTAGCTCACCTGGCTGTTTCGTATGAGAGATAAAACGTAGTGTTGTTTCTTATTTACTTTTTACATGGTTATTTACCAATTATTATTATTATTATTATTATTATTATTATTATTATGAAAATTGTGATATGAATTTTATTATTGATTCAAAATTTAATTGTCGGCAAAAAAACTCAGGTCTTTTATCTATATTAGTTGTTTTCAACTGCGATGTATATTTTGGAATTCATTTGTATCCATTACTGGTTTTGATAACTCATATACCTGTTTCTTCTCCTATTCCCGTAAAGTATTTCATACTCAGACGATGGTCGATAAAAATTGTCTACGGTTACGAATAAAACCAATGTTTTACATCAGCTAGAATTTTTTTCAAAAATTTACACACTAATTAACATATATTGAACGTATTTCGGGACAATAAACACTAGCTGGCGTTATGCTTTACGACGCTTAAACGCCTTATGTGATACATAACTATTAGGAATGGTTGTCGCTAATGGATAATTATAATGGTTTCTAATTATATTTTATACCAAATGTAAATTATGTCTGAATCAATTGTAGCTTTGAAAGTGCAACCGATTATAAAAAAGAGTAGCAATGGCTAAGTTACATCTGCGGTTGATAACTGCAACGAAATCATCTACTTGGATCAAGTAGGAGCGTTGAAAATAGTCGACCTTACTTAGAATGAGATAATAAAGATATTCAGCTGTTGGATGTGTGACAAATTATAATATTTTGTGGAAGGAATATCAGTCGCATTTGAAAGAAAGCATGAACTCAGCACCTAAAGCAGTGACGTACGCAGACAAGATCTTGGAGGGGGTGTGACCCTGCGAATAATCTGGGGAGCGGGAGGCTATGAAACTTAGAAGTCCCTGCATTAGCCTACTAATTTAAAACATAATGAATAATAATGAAAAGAGTTAAAATTAATCAATTATTTTTTCTATTTCTAAAACTGACTACTTGAAAATATTATTTGTGATTGCAGGACGAACTTGAGTCCCCGTGCGTACGCCTCTGTAAAAGCATGCTCCTCTCAGTTAACAAAAATATTTGGTGGCGAACATTATATGAAAACGTAGAAGGTGAAATATGAATTGTTTTCTGTTAACTTGTTTATGACTGGCAATGTAAACTTCAGTGACTTTCTGAAATTTTCAACCCCACCGTGAAACTGGACTTGATATTAGTGATAGCTTAGAAAAGTGTTCTTGGAACCCAAGAAAGAATGCACCGGGGTGTGCTAATGACTGTGATTAACACATTCTCATAGGTGAACACGCTGTAGATGACATAGTAAAGTGGTGGAGACCTACGGTTGCACGCGCCCTGGAGGCTACTCTGAGCGCAGACTTGGCGGGAAAGGGACGACATTCGTCTCGCACCCCTTCCCCCACCCACCCTCTTCTTCTCTAGTCTTCTCATTCCCAGCTAGCGTCGCAGCGCGCCAGCGTTTTGTTTTGACTGCGCGCAGCTGTTTGAGGAGCTCTCAAGCGGAGGAATGTGAAACGAGAGCTGAGCGCGTGAATTACAGCACCTTTGCGCGGAGACGGTTGGCTCGCGGAGGAGTATATAGGAGGGGGGTTGGAGAAGGTCGGTCTGAGTGCTGGGCTGATTGACCAACTCAAATATACTGGTAAAAAAATCTGTGAAATAATGTCAAAATATTCGACAGTTCAGTGATACAGTTGTATTATTTAGTGGATCCACTCTGTTCCGTATGTACCGTAAGAAAACACGACGGATAAGCTAAGACAGGAACGGTGGTGTTGAACTCAGTTAAAACAAGGAAGAAATCCTATGGAGAAGTGATGTGAAGACTAAAGTAATCTTGACACTTGCGAATTAGGGCTGCGAAACAATTTTTTTAAGAAAAGGAAAAGGGAGCTTTGTAACGACTACGTTAAAAACGATGATCCTTTAATGTATTTTATTACTGGGTCTAAGATAAGAAATGTATGAGAAAAATGGTAACGTAACATACACATAGAAATAAGAGTATATCGAATTTTTTTCTGAGGTTAAGTAATTAGAAGTTACTCTATTAGCTATATAATCAGAAATAACACGAAAACGTAGTTATACACGTTACGACGAGTATATACCGCTCTGAATTAGTGACGACGCTGATTTCATATCACTACACGAACTGTCAATACTGTTTCTTTTTTGCATACCCCTTTGTTTGCTTCGATCTTTTCTCCTGATTCCGTAAGTAACACTAACTCCATAAGCTAATTTGATTTCATTTGCGTTTCCTTATTCGAGATTTTGTCGTGCCCTTAATCTCAAAGCCCGTCTTGTGTTTGCATTCTTATTCTCACGTCTTCTGTATTATCAGTAAATAGTTTGGATAAAATTATGTAGCCTGTAATAAATTGATTCACACGAATGCGATTTATGGCACGGCGCTGGAGCAGGCGTTAACGGCAGTCACGATGCCTTCGCGGCTGTCGATGGCAACGGAGGCGTTGGAGGAGCTGTGGACCGTTGGCGGCAGCAGAGGTAGTGGCGGAGGGGCAGCGCGGCCGGCGCGGCGCGACCACCTGCGCGGCTCTTGTTAGCGGCGGGCGACGGTAGCGCGGCGCGTGGTCGTCGCGCCAACTACGCTCTGGAGAACGCTCCTTCTTTGTCCTCGGCAGCTGCATCGTCGCGCCGTCCCGAGAGGTCGGTGTTGCGCGCCGCACCTCGCGCCCTACGTGTTGGAAACTAGATAAGGGACAAGTAAACATACTGGATGGGGAATGTTGATTGAAATTTGCTTTCCAGGTATTGCAGGATTGAAGAATCATGTCATATCTTGCTTTGATTTTTTTAGATTTTGAGGTTTTGTTTATGGCAAAGATTGATGTTTACCTTTTTCGGTAGAATTTGAACTAGCTTTTTCTACACGAATTAAAAAAGATAGGCATTGTAACGGTCTTCATAAACGCGAAGTGAAAGTTAGTGTAATATTTCGTTCTTTATTAAATCTTGAACTATCTACCCTTATATTGACTTCTAAACTACTGCAGCAAAGTAACTCCGATTGAAATTGTATTCAATATAGTTCAAAATTTCATACGGCCTTATTCGTATGAAGTATTTAACTATTTTAGAATTAGGAAATGGATGTAAATAATAAAATTATTGAAAATAGATTTAGTTCACAATTGTACAAAAATTATTTTGCAGTAAAATTGTGCCAAGAGAGAGCCAAATGTGGTCATTTCAGATGGAAACTTCTTTCGGTATCCAATTTTGCTCGGGATGGAAACCAGAGATTGCTAAAAACAAATTCTTTTCGAAATTCTGACTATTCTGTTGAAATGACACGATGCGTAAATAAGGAGACAAACGTAAATGGTCCTAATCTAATCTCGTGCACATTTTCGAGATTTACTTTCGAAAGATCCATGTCGATTTCCTTTTCTGTCAATGATACTAGATGTTTCGTAATGGAATTATGAGTTACTGTTTGTTGTTAAGAAGTAGTTTTTGAGATATTTAAGAACACCACTGTTGGAAATAGATGATAGTATGACTACTATTGTGTTAGTTAGTCGTCGATGATGCCGCCAGTAACCTCTTGGGAAGCCTTTCAACCTTCCTGGGCGATGGTGGCTGTAAAATGGCCGCAGCATAATGAGAGAACCGGAACGAACGTATATGTGTAGCGTGGTGCAAGTTGCATGCGACCGGAAGAGCTGTAGGGCGTGAAAGCAACCAACATCTCGCTGCTCGGGAGGATAGAGTGTCTGAATCGCGTGCTGCAGCATAGGTGACGGCGGGCGGCGGCTGCAGCGGCGCCCGGAGCGTGATCTAGAGCCCTGTCGTCGCCTCGGTGGCGGTCGCGAAGCCCTCGGTTGGTCGCATGCACGCGACACCGCGCTCGAGAGAGGTGTCGCGGAGGGTGATGTGGCGTGACTGGGATCGAACCACGGTCTCTTCGCGGTGTACATTACGCGGTGTTCGATTTAAGGAAAATGTTCAGAGGGGGCGGGATTTTTGAAACTCGTTTTTTTTTCGCATTTCAATTCAGTTCTCTATAAAATTGTTAAGAAAATATCATCATATTCGGGATGGGGTGGGATTGGATGATTTAATAGGACCTCGTGGTTTTTGTATACATACTCCTATGCTAAGGACTATACATTCCATTAGAGGTATATAAAATGAGTTGATTCAATATGGCTAATTCTAACTTTTTTCCGAAATAAATATGGACAATCCGTGGAGTTATTTTTCTCTGGATGAGAATAAAAATAAAATGTAGAAGTGGGGAAAGAAAGTCAAAAGAGGCGAAATTTCCTGGATCCCGCCTCCCTTTAATTCGAACGCTATACGAATAATATAAGAAACCATTTTATTTAAACTTGTGTTAATTTATAATTCAATGTGTAACAAAAAATAGATGACAAAAAATGTACTTGGATTACGTATCATTTACTAAGTAGCGTCATCATTTGTTTTCTTCAGTTCATCAGTTTTTTAAACTGGTTATTTAATTTTTGCTTTTTCTATCAAGTAGAATAGAGCAAAGTAAATAAGAAATTAGAAACAGTGATGCAACCCATGTAATGACAAATTCATCGATAAAACTTGCACGATGATGTTTTGGTTTGTCTCGAGCTATTTTTTGACTTGCGTGGAAACGTTTTGAAGAAGCTAGGAGACAACATTTTGTAATACGAACTCATATTTGCACTGCTTAGAGATTATAAGAGCGTGGGGGAAATGGTTTGATTTTGGTGTAGAAGAGAGTTTTGGTGGTAGTAGGTAAATCAGTCAGTTTGTCTGAGAGCTCCTTATCTTTCCATGTGCCATATGTCGTACTTAATATATTTTTACCTCGGACGTTTAATTCATCGGGATGTCTTATTTGATCAATAAATGAATTCAAAGAATTCTTTTCTCTAATTTTATTGAATATTATTTGTTTCAATAACATAAATGTTCATAGAGTACAGCAAAATGACAAGTTACTCTGAAGCCAAGGTTGAAGAAGCTGCACAATTGACGCGCCACTATTAGCATTGAAGATCTGAAAGCGTTAATCCTCAGCTCCACTTCTTCGGTTGGTCGTGAGAATTCTCTTGCTCACGCTTTGTTTATCTTCATCTTCAGTGTCATCTGAGCGTCTGAACGGAGATCCCGTCGTGACTTAAGTGGGCTTAGACAATAACGTCAGAAATAAAAAGTATGTACCCTACCTGTTGTGAACAATGCCATCGATCGCCAGTGGTTTCCAACGTTAAGTATTTGGTACTCTGTGCTACCTTGAATATCTGTGCAAAATTGGGAGCATTCACGGGACCTAAAATGTGCCCATGGGGTTCCCGGAGGATATAACTCTTCGATTTTTTTGGCCTGGCTACAAAAATGAGGAAATGTGTCCAGCAAATAGCTCTCGAGGTCTCATTAGTTATAACAAAAATGTTGATTATTAAAAGTGCACAAAAAGATAATAAAAACTTGATATTTTTTTAAAAAAACCTCTATCCGAACATCATGCTACATTACTTATGTACAAATCTACATATAAGCTGTATTTCTTTTATCTCAGTCTTTTAGTGAACTACGCTTCCTTTGCGTAGAGCACATCATTTAAAAAATTGTGCTTCTACGAATCATTCCAAAAATCGTGTGGTTCCTTGCCTCTGAAAAATTAAAAAGTTGAGCTTTCCATCTCCATGCATTGCTGGGGCCAGTGTACAAATCCCAGGGAATCAGATCCTGAAATCCTACTATTGTAAGATGACGTATTCTTCTAAAAATATAGAATGCAATAAATGGGGTGGATCCATTACGAACAAATCTTTCGGTCTTTGTTCAAGCACAGGGATCTGAGAGTAGGGATTCATATTGGAGACCTATTTGGAGAGAAAATTTGTCCAACTTGTGTTGGATTTTTTAAAATGCATAAACACACGAATAGGTAAAAGAACTTTGATTTCCAACTTTGATCCGTATATTGTGTTCATTTGAAAAAGTGTTTGTATACATCTTGATGTAACGATTCCTTATTCGTGATTAGGAAGTTTTTATTTCCGTATATCACATTAGGTATATTGCGCCGATAATTCTCAGTACCAAGTGTCACTGACGCTGATTGGGACACTATCTGGATCAGCATAATATTTCAACCGCCTAATTTTCTGTTTGCTTCGGTCTCAAATGTACCGTAGAGAAAGGACTATTCATAGAAGTAATTTAAGCCTTTACATAACCCTATGACATTATTAGTTCGTGTTTGTAACATGGCCGCTCTCACAAGTATTGCCATCCTATTTCCGCCAGTGGACAGTTTGCGTTCGCTATCAAAGGACCACAGAGTGTTCAGCTCTAACGGCCAATGGGAATGATCCCTAAAGCTCAAAGGATTGCAAAAGCCTTGCGGACGCTTTGTGCCTGAGTGGAAGCAGAGCCAGTTGATGAGCTTCTGTGGCGAACATATTGCTGGGGGTAAAAAATTGATTCCCGGAACTCAGACCGAGTTTCAGCGGGAGTCCAGTTCAGTGAGCAATGACCAAGTTTCCATATATTGACGATTATACGACGTAATGATTCAATTACCAATTAAGAAAAAATGTTTTAATTTTAAAGACAATGTTGTGCTCAAGGAACGAAACTATAATAAGCTGTTCCGTATTCGTACTCTCATTAGTATTTACAAAATAATTTGTCCGAGTGACAATAACTCGTTATTCGTAGAATGTGGTCTTTTTAGTGCACTTACTTTGATTACATTGGAAGAGAAGACATGCCGATAACTTATACTTACATGAGGCATGTTCCTGGGTGAATTGATATTCATGGGAATGAAATAATTCAAGTTACGCCTTATTATACATTTATAAACGGGACTGTAGCAAGTGTGTTAATAATGAAGCAGATACTTGCATACTCTTGTGTGCTGAGTACATGATACACTTGGCCTATTTGACACAACGTGAAGTACAAAAAATATTAATTTATTCGTATCGACTAGTTTTAAAGTTGAGTTATAAAGTTGAGAATTCGTCTTGATTGATCAAGAATATTTAATGGTTGGTATTTCTGAATTAATGAAACAAGTTAACTTTCTTAGCGAGAAGGACAATATTTATCTTGTCTTCTAATAGTGTTATTTGTTCTCACTCTGCTGTTTTGGTGATAGAATAAGTAGTGTTTCTACACAAGGAAATATGTTCGAAAACTTGTGCACTAGATCTTGACCTTCGTATTATTTGTTTTTGTTTTCGACATTTCGACAATTATCGTCGTTAAAGATGGGAATTAGCTTACTGACGTAAGTGACAAGCATTACAATTTTGGGTTCAGTCAGTGCAAGATATGAATTATAAGAAAGTATTTTTTTTCGAACCTTGCGCGGAGTCTCTTGGAAGGTACTTTGCAATCTCTATGTACAAGTGTTTCAAGTGATACAATTGGTCTCAATAAACAAGCGTTAGTTCAGTTTACTTGCATAACCCAGTTCAATTTGCATTCATTGAACCCGAGTGTAGTATCAGGGTTATCCGGTTCTCGCTTCGCATGAGACTGAATTATTACTTGTGTAAGTTGATGATTCAAACCGTCGACAGTTTCAAATTTTCCAGTGGGCGGGCTAAATGAGTTAATATTTATACATCCGATTATTTTACTAAGTGGATGGTGTATGAAAATGTTTGTTACAAAAGGTACTCCGAAGATGTTATTTACAAGAATGGGAAGAGTGCATGTAACGAAGTTGTGACTAATTCTGATTTAAGAAATGAAATCTATTTATTCGAGACTAGGAGCATGATGGCAGATAGATGGCACTGAGATACAGTATGTGTAGATTTATGATATGTAAATCGAAGCCCAGAGAACGTCCGAAAAATTGTACTCTTTACTTATACATAATGAAGTATATTAGGGGTCTTTCACGTACTACGACTTTGTATATTAAGGGAGATTAAAAACGCGTAACAAATTTTACATGAATATTGAAAGCTCTGTGTATTTGCGTTGCTTTATGCAAAATAAGATTTCTCAATATTACATCTAAAAGAAGACTTAATTAGAATACAAAGATGTTTGGAATATTTTTATAAACTCCCTTAAAGTTCACTGAAATTGGTTGCGTCATAATTGAAAGCGAAAGGTCAAGATATTGGTGGTGTTGCAAAGACGATATAAAATTTGCTAAAAATGTACATGAAATATGTGACGTGATTTGTGAATGACCCCTCATCTTAGTAATATTCACGTAAAATAGCGTGACCGATGCTTTCGTTTCGTAGCCCCTGTTGTTAATCTTCACGTCTAGTGTACTGAGTACGTGGATCGAGAGATGTGCTAGAAGCTGCGCGAGGAGGGTGCATCAAAGAAGAGCTTGGTGTTGGCGTCTTCTCACCCGCTCTTTTCTCAGGACTCGCTCGACCGGAAATGACAGGGAGGCGACAGCGGCCCCCGCGATGGGGACGGCGAGGACTGAGGGAGGGCGTCGTATGGGATCGAAGGGAGAGGGGGGACGCAGGCCGCGTGAAAGCCCGCGTCGGAAGGCGACACCTGTGCTGTCTATGGCTGTACTTTCGCGCCTCACGCACGAACTTGAGCTTCGTTGTAAATCTTAAACGTGGGTAAATATTTCTCAACAATGGTCTCACTGACTTGGTTGCGCGTTAGCTATGGCCAATGACTGCGAGTGTTTGCACTCCACTTCAGGTTGTTAAGTTATTCCTTGGCAGCGGAATGTGTTGTTAAAACATTTACTCCATGTTTTGACGATGTCAAACATATTAGCCAGATTAAAAGAACCAAATATAGAACTCAGAGCTGCTTATAGCACTCTCAAACCGCGTCTTTTTTTTGTGAGATATGTTATGCTGCTTATACTTAGTTTATTGAGAAATTATTGAAGGTGAAATTAGAGAATTTTATTTTGTTTTTAAGGTGAAAAATTAATCTGTCACATACCACGGTTCCTAAATCCTTAGCAGTTTTGCCTGGAACACCTTAATTATCGCTTTCCAAGATTGAGTGGCGACTATAAATTGGAAAATGTAAAAGCAGATTATCCTGAAAATATTACCCCGCGAATTATTCTCTTTTTCAACTCTTAATTTTAATCCTCCAGAGGTTTAACGCCGTGAGAAACTGAAGCAATTCCTGAAAACTGCTCCCAGCGCCTGTGTTGAAAACAGACGAGGGTTCACTTTGTGGGATAAAACGGTAGCTTTGTTTTCATTTCTTGCCATGATTCATATCAGCAATGCGGTAAAACAAATATTGTCTACATTAAGAAAAGGTCGATTTCTTGCATCATTTTAAAGAATATAAATTTAGAAAGAAAATATGTGTATTGCTTGTATTTGGTTTAGAAAATGAATAACATATGGACACGTTGTTCTAAGAATATACTTACAATGGACATATTGTTGATAGAAGCGTGTCAAGTGAATTGTTGCTTCTTTATCGATCACTTCATCAGCAGTAGTGGCAGATCTATGGGGGGGGG
>NNCF01126974.1:806956-862787 GCA_002313205.1 Laupala kohalensis
CCCTCCCCGATTAGGCCCCCCCCTCCCTCCCCAACTATGGTCTAGATCCGCCACTGATCACCAGTTATATTCTCCAGAATTACGAATTTTCTTCTTCTGAAAAGTTGTTGGGTGTTGTGGAAGGGATGTGAGGCAAGGATGTCTCTAACATTCGGGGACATCTCTGGACGGCCTTGAGAAAACGGGGCGTGAGTCTAAGAAGACAGCTCTCGTTAACTCACAAAAGATTGTATCAAGATAGGATGTATTATGAGGAACTCTGGTGTGCTGTCAGCTTAACATCGAAAAGTGTCTATTGGCATGCGACTGAGCAACGCGATTTTTGAAGCATTAAGCCTATTTGCGCGAATATTTTTTCTTGTTTTGATATACTAAAGATGACGTCCAAAGGAATTAAAATTTCCATGAGTTCTCTTCTCGTCCTGTTTGAAATATGTCAGGGATGACGCATGGAGTAGTATTACTTGGGTTTGTTTTTATACTGTTTACATTCTGATCAAGCGAGACGCTTAATTATGTTATCGCACCCTTTTTCGTTGACATAACTGATACGTGTGAGCAATTAGACAGATGTTTTAAGAATTTGGATTGTGTATGTAAATGCCTTCTCTTTTTCAAGAGGAATCGTCTCTGGCTTGATTTCATTCACATGCTGTCCTATTCAGTTTACAAAAAGTTGTGAAAAAAAATTAATGTTCGCTGAGTAAGTAAACGTTGTCGCAGAGATATTGATCGTCGAAATTTTTGTTTTATCTACCTTATATCTTTTTAAAATTTTGAAGCGCAGACTGCATTAGATAAAAGATAAATCGGCCATTTCATCTGTGATTTATTGTTTCTCTGTGTTTTCGTGGGATTGTATACACCATTATTTAAAGGACCGGACATGGGAGCTAAATTTACGATGGTGATTCTTCTGTGTGTTTTTCTTCTCTCTCGTGTGTAATCGAAGCATCAGACTAAGTGTTTGCGTGTTATCTAAATATTTGGAATGAAACGGATTGAAGCACACTAGTCTTGGATTGGGTAGGGAGTGTAGTTTGAGATTCAGAAGGGGAGGGGTGTACCGTAATATTTACTGTGATATCAGCCATTGGAAATTACCAGAAAAAATTCTTGCGGTTTGGCCAATTATTTATTATTACTTTGCCAACGTCTCATCAGGGCTATACAAAACAAACCGATTTGTGATGTGTGTGCCCAATTCATGGAGTGTGTTATTATGTGGTATTTTTATCTAAGTGTTGGTAGCTGGAGAGAATGTGTTTGATTGTACAAACTCTACTAAGGTATGTAGTTTTCTTCATTAACGTTAATAAGTTTTTATATAATTTATGGTAAAAGTTGTATCGGGTTGTCATATTTCAAGTAGTGGATAGTATTTATAGTTTTCATTGTGAACGTTGAAATAGCCCTAAATTGGTTACTGTTTTGTATAGCCCTGATGAAGGTTACGTTCGTTACCGAAACGTCAAAGTAATAATAAATAATTGGTCGATGCAAGATTTTTTTCTGGTATATACATATTCAATACAGTTTTCTCTCGATGCTTCTAAACCATGAAACTTGAATAAAGCTTTAAAATCGTAGTTCTTGGAGGTGTGGTTAGAACAGAATGAAGAATCCATTACAATTTCTGCGCGGTATGGAAAAGTTTTTGACAACTGTATTAGTTTTTAGCGAAATCAGATTATTGACATTGTGAAACCGTCTTGGTTGTGGTTGCTGTATTTTCTTGGTATGTAGTTGCCGGTTTGTTCGTGTTGTGTGTTGGAACCCCAAAAGAATAAACACAAGCGCGTGTATTTGAATAAAATAGATGGGGATCGGTTTGTAGAGCGTACGATGTTTCTCATTTTCTCAACGCTTGACACAAAGGAATCGCCCACACGACGATCGTACCGGTCGTCCGTTAAAAATCCTGCGTTTGGAATATTTTTATTTATTTATTTTTATTTACATTTTAGTTGTGTTATCCCCGTGCCGTGGCTATCAGTCCAATACCGGGATAATGGGATAACGTTATGGGATGATATCTTGTTATTCTATCATCGTCGTTCATCTGATGTTATTCTCATTATTTCATTCTTATTTGTTGTTTATTCTTATCTTTACATTACTATGTTTTTGTTTATCTTTTCATGTTTGTTTCTTACTCTACGTTGTCTTCTTGTTTCTTTCTTATTCTTCTGAATCATATTTCTCATTCATCCTTAATAATTCTTTGTAATTTTCGTAATTATATTTAATATTAAATTGGCTCATGGTTTCTTTTGACGCTCTTTTTCATCTATTGCCTTTTCTTGGCTGTTCCACTTAGTCTCCCCTGTGTTGCCCTAGGGAACTTTCTGTTCCTACCACGTGAAGGTAGGAACTTATCTACCTACCAGAGATTTCCTTTCTTACTGCCCTAATTCCCATTGCATATTCATCTAATGCTGAATATAGATTTTTGTTGATAATAGTGCGCTCCACACATATAAGCCTTCTCTCTTGATGATTTCATACCAATCCTTTCGTTCTTCTTTGAGCATGTCGCAACCAAACAATATATGACTTACAGTGTCCTTATCTTTCCCGCGGATGCAAGTATCGTCACTAATTACATTTATAGCAATTTGTATTTGCATGTCCTGTTATCAATTATATTAAAGATTTACTTGGTTTAAACCATATTCTGTTTTTTCTCGCATAATTTGCATCGTGAATAAATCTATACAGGTCTCTTCCCTCAATAGCAATTTTCTAACGTGTTCCCCAACACGACCATAACTCCTCGTCTATTACACGTCTCCAGCCTATCATTGTCCCATCCACTGTTTTTGTTCCTATGGTGATCTGCTGTTTTCTTCTCACATAGGATCGTAAAACATGTCTATCGACCATTTAAGTCTATTGGCATATCTCCTAGTATTATTAGAATAGCTTTTGTTGGAACACTACGAAATCCACCATACCAATTAACTGTACATGTCCTTTGAATGCTGGATAATATCCTTTTAAAGTGCTTTGTCTTACGTTTATGTCATATATTGCATCTATATAATATTATAGGACAAAATACACCCATATATAAACATCTCATTTTGTATATCGGTATTGTATGTTTACTGAATCCTATGTTTATTGAATCGTGACAGGCCGTACAAGATTTTTATTTTGCATTTTATTGCTTCTAAATGTGGCATGAATACCATCTTTTCATCTAATGTCACTCCTAAATACTTGACTGTTCTTTTTATTTGAAGTTTCCATCCATTCAAACGAACTAGTGGATCACGCGTGCTATTTCCTTTTTGTTTTTGTCGTATTATAATTCCAACAGTTTTATCTTTTGAGATTGTTAATTTAACACTTTCACTTTCATCAAACATTTTAGTGCATACTGTCCTTTTTTCTATTTCTCTCCTGCTGTTTCCATGCACGACGATCACCATGTCGTCTGCATACACAATGATTTCAATACCATCCTTTGTGAGTTGTTCTGTTACAATATTAATAACGACGCACCACAGAAAGGGCCCAACATGACTCCCTTGCGGGCAGCCCTTTTCAATTCGTTTTATTAATTTTTATTGTCCCAATTATAATATTACGTGCCTGCCTTCTAAGTATGATGTTAATAATTTTTATGTTCTATTATTAACTCACAGTCGTTTTATTTCTGCTTTTACCACTTCCCAACTAACACCGTCGAAGGCATCTTGGTAGTCAACGAAAATTAACAAATTTGGTTGTATTTCACTCTCTGTTTTCCATTAAGGCATCTTCTGTACCCTTTTCTTCTGTGAAGCCATATTGTCTTTCATTTAATTTTTCACCTATATCCTGTCGAAGCTCTTGTTCCATCTTATCTAGAATTTTCCCTAATACAGGTAATAGTGTAATAGGTCAATATGTATTTACCTGATGGGGATTGCGATTTCCTGGCTTTAGAAATAATCACAACAACCCGATCTTCCATTCTCTTGGAAAATATCCTGCTGATTTACATTTATTGTATGTATTCGTTAATTCTGACGCATATCTTGTCTTGATCCGTTTTATCATGTCTGTTGTTATCATGTGAAATCCTGGACTCTTGGCAGTTTTCATACTTGAGATTATTGCATCCACCTTTACTGTTGTTATTTGCTCTTCTTCTTTTAATGTTTCCATTATATAGTGGCGTTTAAGCATCACTTCTGCATTGCCACACCCTAGTATTCCTGCTAACAGCTTCTCACATGTGGATTTCCAATTTGTACTATACCCTCCTTGTGATTCTATATAGCACCATATTGTTTTCTGTTTCAATTTTTCCATCCCTAAAATATATGGCAACCCCCAAATTGTCTTTGTCATGGATTCATGTACATATTTTAACTAGTACTCTCTCTTGTGCTTACGGATCAATTTCCTATAGGCTCTTAATTTCTCTATGTACATTTTCCTTCCTTCTAATCGTTTTTCTGTACCATACTTTTGTCTCTGATATGTACGTCGAGTGCGTTCCATACATGTTTTGCCAATAAGTATCTCCACATTCTACCAAGGCTTCCCTTGTCTATATCCTTTCGTTTGCTTTTTACAGAATGGTCTAACATGATTCAGAATATCCCGTTGTATATCTTCTATTTGCTCTTCGACGTTCCTTTCTGTGCAACTATCTTTAAACTCCTCTGTATTCTGTACTCTTTTCATGAACTTCTCCCAATCACATGTCTGTTATTTACTTCATTTTGATTGTATTTTCTTGTTGGTAATATTTCCTCTATATTTAATATTGACCTATGATCACTAGTTACTGCACCTTCCGTACACCAGCATGTAGCTGTCGTGCTTCTTGTCCGATTTTGCAGCGTAAGATCTATTATTGAGGAACAGTTCTCAGATGTATGTTCGCTCTCCAAATGTATTTACTATACTAAAATCTCCGCCGAAAATAATTTTTACCATAAGGTCCCCTCTTTTATTGCTTATGCGATCTCCCCACATAACTGATCTGGCATTCCAATCGCCACCGATATACATATCCTTCCCCTTATGCTTATTGATTATTTCTGTTATTTGCTTGAATATTTTTCCAGACTTACTCGCATACTGTATATACACATTGATTACCATAATCGAAATTGGCCCTTTGGTTATTAATGCTACTTGTATGTATTCTGATGTATATTCTGCAAAATTTAACAGTTCTATCTTACGTATAAGAATTGCTGAGTTTCCCTTCTGTTAAAAATTCTTCTCATTCTCATAGGTGTATGCTGGAGGCGCCCATATCGTGTGTATTATTCTTGAATCATACAAATTTCTATTTCATTTTCATCCACTTATTTCATTAGCTGACAGTGCCAACCTGTCCTCTGTGCTGATTTTTCTGGAGTATTTTAATTCCCATAATATGTAGATGATTTAACTATTTCTTTTACTTTTAAATATTCTCTATAGTTTAAGCTCTAAACGCTGTGGTCATCCACCCAACCCTTCCTCTTACAATTGACACAGGAGTATTTTTCATTTCGTTTTGAACATGCTTTGTACATATGGCCAACATGTCCACAGTGTCCATATCTTTCTTGCACATCCTTGCAATTGCGTGCAAGATCCCAAATCGTAAACTCTTAAAACACTGAATTGGGTCTATGTACTCCTCAACTCGATGTGATGAGTGCCCAATATATATCTTTCAGCTTCTTGTAGCTTCTGTCCTCTTCCACACGAACGATTATAATCCCATTTCTTGTATTTCCTATTCCATCAATGTTTGCCGAAATATCTTCTCCTAATATTCTTTTGACATTTGTTTCAACATCCAACTCATCTTCATTATTCCGTTACCCAATCATAAAAACCTGTTTAACACGTTTCTTACGTTTACGAATATGTTTCTTCACTTATTCCCTTATTTTCGTCATTATCTATTATAGATGATGTCTCTCCAGCTATTTTCTCCACTATATTCTTTGTTTCCTCCACGGTTTTTATAATTTCTTTCATTTGGTTTTGCACTACATCTCTCTTCCGACGACTGAAACAGTTCTAATTTTTTCATTATCATTGTTTGGAATTTCTGCTGTTCTTGCCGAATTTTTCTTTTAATGTATTCCACCGTTCGTCAATAGTGCCAATTATTATTTCTTCAAAACCGTATATTTATCGTTCCTCACCCTGTAACATTACACCTGTTTGTATTTTTTCTGCAAAATTCATAATAATTTCCTTTGCCTCACCTTCCTTATTCAGTTCCGCCATAGCCATTCGCAACTGCTCTAACTCCTTTCTTGTTTGATCGTATGTCTTCCATAGTTCCTTAGCCCCATCTTTTACCTTCTGTTGAAGCATCCCAGATAGATGCTTAAATTGTTCATCTTCGAATGTCTTCATGAGTTCATCATACACATGATGTATTGCACGTTTATCATTGACATTCATCCTCTATATCGTCTTGATCTTGTGGCAATAGCATCTTCTTTATTCTTTGTAGTAGACTTATCGCTAGCACTTTTCCTAACTCTAGGTGATGATTCTTTCAAAGTTTCCATTCTATTTGCGTATCCTGTTTTACTTTTGTATTGAGCTATTAGAGAGGCTATTACGTAATGTTTCCTTTATGTCAATTCTATATTCTTAGGTTTTCAATTTTCTAAGTTTTTGTTTCTAAATTATTATTAATAGTTTCATCATATGTATATGTACAGTACGATTAGGCTCTTCTTACTAATTATTTTCTCCTTAACCTCATTTAATTTGACCCAACCGTTCAAGAGTTATACCTTTTTTTCGTAGAAATGAACGTTTCCCTGGAAGACCTTTTTTTTACAATACGGCGTCTTCTGCTTATTTGAACGTTATGATTTTTGACATATGGGTTCCCAAAATCCTTTTTAATATCCCTTCTAAGTATGGTTATTCGTTTCCAAGAAAATAACTTTTCCCACTTACACGTATATAGTTCATTATTCCCCCATTAGGGGGCGCCAGTAGCCTTCCTTAGTTTTGCGAGGGTATCTCATATTCACAACTGCTTTGGTGCGTCTTGTTATAGTATATCAGTTGTGCCAACTGCTATGTATAATACTCCATGACCGTTTATTGCATATGACCGTGTTCACTAAATACGTAAAATCATAATTCTATTATTATTTATACTCCATTTTCAGCATGCAGTCTATACTTAATTGCTTGATATATTTACTACTGGGTTTCTAGAATCCAATGCCGCTTACTAGGACGTTGTTCATGCTTTCGTTACCTTGTTTGCCATGAAACATATGGCTTATTTGTTACCCATGCTGTTTACGAAATTTATAAAATTAATATCTTTGGTTCCGCTGTATATATTCCGTCCAAAATTCACTCACATTTTCCTATGACCTCGTGTATATTAATAGTTTTTACCCACACTTTTTTCATTTTCCCTACGTAACTATGATCACTACACAGGGCTATGACGACGCCATTATATGCCCATTGTATATTTGTAATTATTTTGACCCCTACGTGGCTATTCCGTCCAAATTTTCGCACAGCCTCTATTTGCACCGTTATCTTGCCACTGGTACACAATTTGTTGCTTTAACGCATCGTTTTATTGTAATTTCGATTCCCTTTTAGCGGAGCTCTGTAACATGCGACTATTTTTTAGTATCACCCAATCATATCCACCTAAAATATGTAGGTGACTGCTCTTTTTTCTTCACTTCGCCGAGGTCTATCGACGATATTTATCGTGCGGCGTAGGCAGGCTTCCGTTGGACGCCGAGCAGCCAGTCTTTGCACAGGGTTGTTCAAAGATATTGTGAATTTTCTCCGTTTTCTTGATATGATTCTCCTCGCCCTGTGTGTACTAAATGCTTTCTCACTAAAATAACTGACTTACAAAACAGAAAATTTGTTATTTAGTATTTACTTCCGATTTTGTTTAGTGCATTCTTAATGAACATAAGGTGGAGGATGATTTCAAGAGTGCAAGCACTGAAGATGTGGAGGGAACAAAGCTATAAAAACATTAATAAACAATCTAGTAAACCCACCTTCTTCTATAATATTTTCGTGTCGTGTAAATATTTCACAGAACAGAGTAATTTTGTGTGCGCATGTATTACATACATTATGTCCTTTACACATTTACACATAATTAAATCATTATATAATTTGTTGGAATTTATTGAATTGAAAAGAATACGTACAAAAAATACTGATAGTCATCAGAACTTGATACTAATCATAAGAAATTAAACAGAAAGAAACACTCCGTAAATAAAAAATAAACAGATAAAAGGAATTGAAAAATCGTTTAAAATATTAGGCGTACAAAATGAACGTTACACATTACATATGAAGAAAACAAAAACACTAAACAGACCTACCATTTTCTATTCACATAAATATAATTAACTTTAAAACTTAGCCATCAATATTTTACCTTACATGTTTTATTTTACTGATTCTTTAAGTTGTAATTTGAAAAAGAACTGACCCAAGCCTATTCTTGTCAACTTCATTTAATGGGGTGCTATTTTCCTCGCGATGTTCCAAATTACTGTGTTATGTGCGCGCTTGAATGACACTCTTTCACACCCGTGGTAGGAGGCTAGTATAGGCAACCCGCATTTCAGATATGTATAATAAAAGGCGTGGTGCTGAACGTATGCATTGCAGTGGAATCTTGTTATAAATAAACGTTGTTATAAAAAAGTCATTGATTTTCATTCAATGACTTATTCCCCACATTTAAATTTCATTAGTAAACCTTAGAATATAAAATTTATTTTACTTGACTATTACTTCATAAATATTTTATGAAGAACACTCAAAAATGAATTTCATTAGAACCTAAGTATTTCTGAAATTTAAAATACTTCCATACAGTAAAGTTAAATTTAAATATTAATATGTAGTACATTCCTTTGGTTATAAAAATAAGAATAAACCGAGATAATTTGAAACGTTACTTGCAGGCAACTCAGGAAAGACTCTTCGAATGCATCGCTATAACCGATATAATGCAGTATTTTTTCTCTCGTGGGCGAAAGAAGATCGTATGGTGTGAAACTCATCGAATATATAAATTCGGGAGCATATATGTTCAAAATTCCTCCACGTTGCACCCAAAATATGGGGTCTGGTAGTCGCCGACTGGGGTTTGAAGAAGCGTTGTAGCGTGTAAGCTTCTTCTTCGACTCCTCCTCCCCCCCTGTCATTCGTCTCCTTGCCTCTCCCTCGTTGTCGTCCGGTAGCCGCCGCGTGCCTGGACGCGTCGTGCGGCAGCGGCAGCAGCAGTCGCTGCGAGGTGTCGGGACAACGCGACAGCAGCGCGCCGAGCGGCTGCCTAAACAAACAAGCGACGGCGTGGACGAGTGGGGCTTCCTCCTCGTGGTGGAGGAGGCGACGGGCATGGAATGCACACAGCCGCGGGCGGAGGAGGCGGAGGTGGGCGAGAGACGCGAGAAGGCCGTGCTGCTGCCTTGTTAGCACTAGAACGGGCTACCCCGGTTGCGACGCGGCGCCAGACATCGAAGAGGCCAGCGGACGGTCCTGCGGCGGCGTCACCAAGCTGCCGGAACTCAACGGAACTATGAATATGACCATGCAGGATATTTACGACCACCTCACTTATGCTATGTAGACCCTACATGATATTGAGAGCTGGATAGTGACAACGCTTCGTGGTAAGGGACGAGCAAGAATGCTGACGACAACCGACGAATACGATTCGACAAGATAAAGAAAACGTCCGTGGAGATTGGTATACGTCAAAAAATAATAATGGAGGAGAGACAAAATAATAATTCGTTTCTACAATTTTTGGACGACTCTAGAAATCACTTGAATTTCGTCGACTCGACAAAATCGATGTCTCAATAATTATATTTCTGAATATTATTGATTAATACTTGTCCTAACAAGCTAAGTATGAATATGGTGACGCATTGATGCAAGGTGGGGTAGCACAATTATATCAGACATGTTTTCAAACATTGAAAACTTAGTTACAATTCACGGGTTTTTCTCCACCTAAATGTAAAAAATAATCTTGTAGTAGTTTTGTTGCTGTTATTTAAAGATTCAAAAACCGTAAAGAGACATGTATAGGGTCCCTGGTGCGGAGATCGTCAAACTTAAGACGAATGAATGAATGAATGATTGAAGACAATTTATTAAACTTATAGGTAACAAACGCGGAAGATGGAAGTAACTAGGTGCGATAAATTAATCGTTATTAACTCGAAGAGTTGTAATTTCGAATGTTTCAGATCTTTCTTTACACGAAACCTGACATATCCGAGGACACGTGTATTTTAACGTGCAAAGCGGAAGGAACATGTTTAATGGCACCTGTAGCGGAAAATTCTTTGAAAACAAGAGACGACTATGTAATGCCGAATCGCTATGACACTCGTGCGATCGTTGATTTTCTAAATGTTTTTAACAAATTGAAGAATGTGTGTAAATTGTTCAGTGCAAAATTATATAAATGCTGGCAATGTTGGTAAAAAAATCAGAAAAACACACTCGCTCACAAAGGGGGGAGGGTAAGTGAGCAAAAAAATGGAACTTAAATAGATTTACCGATGATCCGTGGGCGAAATGGACGTCCAAAGCAAGATACGCATAATGACATTTCATAATTAAATCTGCAGCTATGAAAAAAGTAATTAGCCATAAATCAATATCTCTGCAGTCTCGCTTAGGCTCACGTGCATGGGAGACACAAATGCACACCGCCATCGAGTCACAGGCCCCGGTGGCATCGAGCGTCGTTTGGTGGCAGGCGGCTGCGGGGAGGTTGAACGAACGAACATCCGACTGCCAGCTGCGCCCTCGCAGTCCCACACGATCGCTTTATTCTCTGCCTCCCCACAAGAAATAAACTGGAGAGATCGCCACCTTCCAGTCGAGGCGTGCCGTGGCGTGAGAAGAGGGTTGGATTGTACAAGTTTGTGCGTCGTGGAAGGATGAAGATCATCTTGCTTCGGAGGGTTACGATGCTTAGAATAATACACGGAATATTTAGAACTCTTTGTTAGCAATGATTAATATGATAATAATTTGGGTTGAAACATGAGTCAATGCATCCAGTATGCTTTATGAAGATATAGCAAGTTTTATGAGTGATCTCCATGAGGTGCGAGCCTAACATTTTGGGGTGTATAACTTTTATATATTTGCTAATATAATTCGCGAAAAAATCAGTTTATTCTGTTTATAGCGTTATGAAAACCATATAATTTGAACGAGAAGCTGATAATATAAAAGAATCAGCGCATTGGAGCTTAATTAAAATATACTAATAAATCGTCTTTTTTTTAAATGTGGGACTTTCGGGCTCGTCAACGGCAAGGTCATTAGAGTCCTTCGTCAATCGTTGACATTTTTGATTGTCCGTATTCCGTTTAGTTCATCGGGATATCATTTCTAAGTTACATGTCAGATATTTGTATCAGTGTGACGAACTCACGTGTAAACTCAAAAATGAGGTATTCGAAAAAAAAAATTTTTGTTAATGGCGCTTTTTTCTGACAAATATAATTATTTTAATTGTATTGATTCATGTGTATTATGATGTATTTCATTCACTATACTTTCCATGCGTCTCCGTCGTTCTTTGATTGTATTATTTTCGAAACTTTAAGATAAAATTTCATTTTTCTTTAAAATGAAACGGTTTACTTTTATTTGTATAAGACAACGCTAGACTCTTGATATATTTTGGAAAATATTGAATGAGTAATATTTTTCCTCCTAAGTGAATGATAGGAATATCAAATAAAATATTTATATTATATTCATAGTTGTGTTAAACAAGTGTAGGATATGTTCAATGTTATTTTTACGATAAATTGTTAAGATATGTGAACCCTGAGAAGATTCTCGTTCTTTTACGACGATGGGGACACAGTCTGCTTCCATGTCCTGAGCGTCGCGTCGCTGAGCCCCGTACGTGACTGGGAGCTGGTTGCTCTGCGGCTAGCCGACCCTTCACGTTTATATCCTCTGCGTTTCTAAATTGCTCGTTCATAACCCGGGATCGTGGGGGCAGCGGCGGGCGTTCCGAGCGAGAACCTCAGAGAACCCCTACTGCTTTCTCCAATCGTTTTGTGGGTTTTAGCTTTGGAGTGGCAAAGGACAGACAGATAACGTTCCGTCTCTTCGCTTCCAGACAACGAAATTGGTTCCCACCGGAGAGAATCGGACTGTGTGGCTGTTCGACGTGCGTATAGATTATGAGACTTGATGCATTTTGTTAATGCCCTCCGTTCTAAGACAAACGCGTTCTATTGATGCTTTGAATCGATGGGGCAGTGCTGCGTATTTCTAGACCAAGCGCCATTTTCAGAAAGTTAGTAATACGCATTAATGTAAATCAATACAATGCATTCTGTTGAGGTATTAGGGGAACTCGTTTCAAATAACCAGTAATATCCTGGCAATTACTTCCACGGCAGTTTTGTAAAGACTAAGTACCACAATTTTATGAGCTATATTCGGAAGTCTCAATTATCTTAAAATGATTTTAGGCACTTAGTCTAGTAATGCATGACACTGTCTGATTATCCAGGGTTCACATCATCATATACATTAATAAGCGAATACCCCAGAAAATTTGCGTTCCTTTTATGCTTAACCGGACGCAACAAATCACACAAATGAAGTACCGTACTTTAGAGCTTTAAAAGATGTTTTGACAATCTTTCACCTTTTGCTTTCCAAGATATAGCACTAAAAAATCCATCAAAAAATAAAAAAATAAAATAAAGGCTACTTTACTCATTTATTTGAGAGACTATTACTTGACTCAATGACAGCTCTGACGCGTCTGATAATTGTTCGTGAGTTACGTAATCCATTGTGTATTATCATATGAAACACGTCTACAGCTATGGGGAAAAGTAATATATGCCATATTATTCAGTTAAAAGTCTTGCTAAATAAAGCGAACGTACGTATTATCATACGGTATGTTAGCTACAGTCAATTTTCTGTGTGATTTAATCGCACGGGTGTAGCTAGTTTTTATATAATACACTTCTGTCAACGACGAACCAACTTGAAGATTACGAAACCACTTAAAAATGATGCAATAAATAATTTAGAACTATCGTGTTTCATCCGTAAAGTAAGGTTGCTGCTTGCCAACCTTTTTCCTAAAATATAATTTGTATTATGCTTATCTAATAATGTAAGTACAGCAAGATATAATGGTTATGGGTGTAAAATATTTATCATTTTTATATTATTCAAATCTTTTGCAATAATATTTAACCTGGATATGAAACATTCATTACGTTGCTTAAGATAATATTTAAACGAATAAGAAATTTAAATAACGTATAGTTTTGTGTATCACACAAGCAAATCCAACCTTTTTTTCAGTTGCAGTAACTTCACATTTATCGATAATAATTTATGGACTATTAACTGTAGACAGTAGTAACTTTGCAGGACCCTTCCTCTTAGACGAAAACGTGAAAATCAGTTATATTTTTCTGTGACAACGTATATTGATTTGGAATTTAAAAAAAAATTATTCACTTATCATTGGAGGCCCCTCTAAGAAATGTCTCCCAGGGTAAACTACAACCCCTGTGACGGCGGCACTACACTTTGACCTCGTCAATGGGTTGAATCTGAGGACTCTTCGATAGAGCGGTTGCCTCACATATCGAAAGATACCGCTGCGGTCGGCTGTTGCGAGATTACCAGAGATGGTGGTGTCGTTCCCGGTTTATGAGATTGTAAATTGCAATTTGTTGTTTATGCGCCATGAAAACGGTGAGCCTTAATTTGCTTAGGTGTTGTGTGTCAAAGCGGCAACACGGGTTATTAGTGTAGCGTAGAGAACTGGGTGCCTTATCCTGGCGGGTGAATCACTGCAACCTAAGAACACAATTAAAAGTTGAGGTCATTAATTTCCAGCAGATTGCCTCGATATACAACCCTCATTACTGTTGCATATCCTAACAGGTTTAAAAAATAAATATGAAATCTGTAAAAGAACTACTTTATTATTTTGAATGGTAAATAATTTTCTTCCTCTTGAGTGTACGATATACTCGCTATTATAATGTAGTTGTAATGTACTGTTGCTGTTTGTATCTTCGCATACACCCTAAATGGCAATACCTCCAATTCTTTTATATAATTTGCTTCATGGGATATGCAGTATATGGTTGCTAATTATGTCCAGTCAATTCCGGAGCAAAGAATGTACTAAAACCTAAGAATGAATAGCATTTATATATTTCAAATGTACTATAACCCAAGAATGAATAGCATTACGTATATTTCAAATCGTCCCTAATATAAAATGTTCATCATTGCAGCTGTACCCTAACTTTGGGGAGGTTTACCTATGAATTCGTCTCAGTAAGCTTTGAATATAACTTAAATCTCCCGCATGCATAAATTCTTGTATGTATTATCTAATGTGTAATTATTGTTCTTGTTGTGTGTGCAGCTTCGTCTTACCGCTTGCTCTTCAACACCAACAAGGAGATCCGCGTGGTCACCGTCACCGGCAACCACCGGCCACGGTCACAACAAGATGTCGTCCGGGTACGTACCGATATCAGTTCAGTTATATTGATGTTGCATTGTGAAAATTTCGCGACAAACGGTGAAGTATCTTTAGAAGTGTTATTAACAAAGAAGAGTTTCCTTGATGAATTCCTTACGATATTGTTCGTACACATTACTCGAAATTTACTATAATTTTCTGTAATAATAAGCGACTACTTGGGCATCACCAGGGACACAGGGTATGGACGCCGCGATAATTTATTGTATCAGAATGAAGGTTAGAAAATTTCTCTTGTACCCATATTAATTACCTTTTCAGAGAGTATTTTCTGTTACATCGTTATAAATACTATTTTCCCTGTAAGCTCTTAAAATTTCAAGCTGCCCCTCACCTGCGGAGATGGGGAACTGGCAACGCCTCGAATGAACAATTCCACTTCAATTTCATGATTTATAATAATTTCATTGCATAATTTCTATTTCAGTTAACAACTTACGAATGGTGGGTTAAAGTTAACTGCTTTTGTACATAGCTTTTGTATAAAAGAATAAGTACCGAGAGACAACCCTGTTGGTGGAGTGCTCTAACATTTCACCTCACACTCTTCCATAAAAACCATATTTATTGATATTATAATTAATATTTAGAATGTATTGTTCGTTGCTGGCGTGACAGGGTATGGGAATTTATGTATAGAAATTGGGTCGTAAATGTTGTAGAAATGTCTGATTAGAGACGAAGTCCGTAGAAGTATTGTAGAAGCCTGTCTAACGGCTCTGTCATCTCGGACCCTCTTTTTGTATATGTTTAAGGGAAACTTCAATCTTTTAAGGTACGATGTTTTGGTGAAATTACAATTGGGTTGTATATTTTGATCAATACAACTAGACTAGAACCACGAACTGTATTTAGACCCCTTTTTTCTACTTAGTTTGAAACAGTTATTTCAAATATTTTAGAATACAAATATGAAGATTAATCTTTTTAAATTTTGTAGTTCGTTGTGCTATTATCTTCTCAACGTGAATCTCTGTTCTTTTATTCCGACTTCAGATTTTCGGGCGGTCTCAGATACTTAAGTTTCCCCATTCGCATAAGATCCTTGAAACAGTATCTGTTTTTATTGCGTCCTTCCATCCGGTACGTCACGTTGGAACGCAGTGCAAGAGTACAGCGTACACATTCTTAGTATCCTGTTGCATTATACCTGTTCTTGAAACATTGAAGAATTATTTATTTTTAAACGTCGGCTTGTGTAGTAGGATTCAATATATGCTTCAGTCAAACCGCGTCTCCGTAGACAGAACGACCTATGTTTCGGTCATCATGCTGTGGCCTTCTTCTGGACGATGTCAGAGGCGAACCGACTTAAGTTGTTCATTTTTCGATTATCGTTGAATTTGTTGCCACGTGCGATATCGACCCTAGTAATCAGTCTCTCAACAATGCTCACCCCGTCTGTTGAACTCATATGTGACGGATTGGTTATCTCTGGTTTAAAAAAAATATTTATAAAGATATCCCGATTATTCTAGTATTTTAAAATATGGGTAAAGAATAACGAAGAATGATACCGAACATGAAGTGAATAAGTAACATGTTAATCGTCCTTATTTTAAGGTTACTTTTATTGACGATTCTTTAATGTAACTACGCCATTATGGTGTAATTTCTCATTTTTTCTTAGATTTCTTATGTAATTGCAATGCATGCGATATCTTTACAAGGAAATAAAATTATTTTTCAACAGAGATAGATTAATAG
The DNA here is from genome assembly GCA_002313205.1 of Laupala kohalensis. NCBI lineage: Eukaryota > Metazoa > Arthropoda > Insecta > Orthoptera > Trigonidiidae > Laupala > Laupala kohalensis. Next base: position 823,230 of record NNCF01126974.1, read on the forward strand.
TCTTGAAGGCACAATGGGTGTGCCGAGCGTGTTTAGGAGACAGAGTATAGGAGTATACATATGTAAAATGGACAGCCTGTAAATTGCTGTCGTACACTAAAGATTAGGTCTATTTTTTTGTGGGGTTTTACGGTTCGTCGACATCGAGGTCATTAGAGCCCTAAAATTCTGTACAGGTAGGGGAAATGCGGTTACGCACTAAGGAGAGCCAACATGACTCTCCCCGCGTGTCGGACTCACCGAATGACTCAACCATACCCACTAAAAACCCTCCTGAATTACAATATATCAAAACATATCTCAAAACATAGATCAAAACATTGAGGACAAAAAAAGGGGGGGGCAAAAATGTCCCAGTTGAATAGACCTAATCCCTCTAGGGGACTTACATCTAGTAAGTGCGTGTTTGGCAAACACGGGTCTATTCAACTGGAACATTTCGCTGAAAGAAAAAACGCCATTGCGGGGGTATCCGAAACACGGGTAGATTTGTTTCCTGAGACGCGGCTTACCCGGACAATCAAGCATAAACTATTTTTCATTTAATCGAATCGCCATTAACCTCTGCTAGTTTGAAGCAAAGGCTACATGTTAGTGAAATATTTGTCAGAGCTCTGTGCAAAGGATCTTGGGAATATCTATTCTATACTTATCTAAACAGTCATCTAACTAATTATTACTCTTAAATAAAGTGAATAAAATCGAAGAATTCTGTAGAAGTGGGACCCAAAATGGTTTGTTTATACTCTGTCACTTGGGACACCAGGCCCGACGAGTGGGGGCCCATATCCCGAAGCGCGGTAGTCTTACTGTTTAATTTTTGCTCAAGTATAAATTTACCCAGTATATACACATTTATTTCTCTAGAATGGCTCAAACGATTTTTATGGAATTCAAAGACTAAATGTATTTTTTAATGACTCATTTCATCATCTGGTTTCGAATTTTTAACCCCCTCCCCCGAAATGATTTTCATGCTTCGTCACTGTACTACAAAAACTACAATTAGTACTACAAAAACTTAATCTTTTCGGTCAATGCGTGCACTGATACAAGCGTTATAGTGTGTTGTTGAGTTGTGGTGGAAGCAGTAAGGCGAGAGGAAGGGGAAGTGGGCAGAAAGATTTGTCCCTGGGGTCAGTCATGTCTGTTCACGGTCCTGTGGAACACTGGGATGGGTATAGCTCCCCGGAAAATATCTAAGGAAACAAATATTTATTGAAATTGGTTGATAATTGTTTATTTGATATTATTCGTTTCTACCATTTCTTTTTGCTTTTTAAATCTATATCCCTTAATTTTCTCACCTATATAATTTACGTGATAGTCCGTGTGTTCGTGTAACTCGAACCGTCACGAGGAGGATAGCGTAACATGAGCGTAACGCCGCCTGCTGTTTCCGAGTGTGGTTGGTGTCGGTGGAGACGCAAAGGGAAAAGAGTGTGTGTTGAAGATGATGGTCTGCGGAGGTAGAGCGTTGCAGGGCACATGCAGGGCTCGTTCCACGTTATTTATGATTGGACTAGGACCTCGCTCGTAAACGACGAGGTTGCTGGGAGTCACCTTTCCCCGCCCATCCCATCCCTGCGTATCCCTCCCACTCGGTTCACCTTTGCCGTCCGTTTCACTCGGAAGTTGTTCTTGAACATGAGCCGCCTCGTTGAGCTTTATGTTCTACGAGAGGCCGGACTGCGTTCAGGGACCCAGTAGACCAGGGATGGCCAAAGGAAGAGACTTTCTCGTGATCTTTGTTGTTTAATCCCTTTAATGTTTAATACGGGTTATATCTTTGGTACTGGATCAAAAATATTGCTTTCAAAAACATAACTTATTCGAGGGAGAGAAAAATTAAAGTTCAAGATAGTCGCAGCGAATAGAAATCTAGAAAATTTAAATTTTACCAAAAAATATGAGTATATTGATTAAAACCAAGTCTCGGACTTTTGGACTTCGTTTAGATAGTTTAGACTCTTCTGAAAAAGAGTGGTTTCGACTAAACCTTCTTCGACCTTGCTCTAAAGATATGCCATAGAAAGTTGCCTTTGCATCATGTGGCTTCGAAGAAATTAGAAAGGTTTCGTGAGACTCCAATGTAAGAACTAGAGTAGTATAATGTGTGTAATAACATATAATGTGTGAATAAAGATAAACTGAATTACTTTAATGACATCTCTGGATACAAAATTTATTTGTTCACTCAATGAAACGTCTGCCACTGCTAAGGAACTGAAATGTTGAATCTGTGTTCCATAAACACCTAGGTCACACTCGTCGATTACAATGTTAAGTCTGAACGAATTTATTATTACATGAAAATTGTATTAAAAAGGTTTTAAAACTGTACTTTTGTTGTGAATTGCGTATTTTGGATCTGTAGGTGTCTTGACTTGCTTATTGAACCAGTTTCAGAACCTCTGACGACAATATTTTAATTACGTATCATTGCTGTATTTTCTGTGATAACGATCACTAAAATTTTCAGCTAAACTACAAAGACAACAGATACCATTTTATAATGTGTTAACATTTAATTAGCTAAGGTTTATTTCTGGTGTAAATTATACTTCAAAACATTCAATGTCTTTTTAGGAAACTAAAAGTCCTGGACAATTGGAATTGGTAGCGTAGTTGAAGTCATCTTCTCTCATATATATGCTAGGGAAGTTGGATGAAACGGACGAAATTCGTATGGTTGTATTATTGACTAGCCAAGTCTTGTTGCTAGTGCGCTATGTGTTGATAATTGGCAATGGCGAGATGGGCATCCCTTTTTCTTAATGTTACTATTGTGTTCCTTGATCAGGAAACGTGGAGTGTGTCGGCCTATTTACGTTGAGGCTAAACAAAGGAATGGTTACATTGGACAATAGGATTGTGTTGAGTTATTCAAAAGAACTTACGGTGCTAGTTTTGTGTTTCTTGATCTTTGCTCAATGCTCCATTGTGAGTATCGCCTTCAGGGTTAATTTATGTAAAAAAAAATATAAAAGCTTTGAGCGCTCTTTTTTTGCTGATGTTTTGATATCGTTGCGCTCTGGTCTGGCTCATGCCGAACGCTATTCAAGTTCTCTTTAAATCGCTCCAGTTGTTTTTGTAACACTACAGCTTAACATGTAAGAAAATAAAAGTTGTCCTTTCCTACGTAAAACATTTTTTGAGACATAATTATAAAATAGTTCATTGCACATTTCGACAAGGGGAAACAGTTAATTATTTTTGAGTTATCTTATTTTTGAGATCCATATTATTTTAGTCAAATAATAAATCGCGAGTAAAATATATTTTTATCGAGAAATAAAGTGGTTGGTTGTTGTGATAACCTCAATGAACTTATGGATCTGACTCTCACTTGAAACCGTTATCTTTTATTTAACCGGAAATCTGTCCCTTAAATTCTTATTTACACCGAAGAACTTCTTAATTAGTCATTGCTGCGTCAGAATTTTTGAATCGACTTTGTACTGTGGTTTTTGGAATTTTCGTGAGAGTCACCAAATAAATTTCCTGCTTTTAGCGTTTGATTTGTTTTTTTTTTAAATAAATATGTTTGATTTATATTTACGCGTACCATATTTGTATTTTCTTCGCGTATGTTTTGTTATTTTGTTATCTACATGAGTTAAGATAAATTTTATAGTTAACACTTCTGTTGTCCTTAAACTACATTTTGTTTTCTTATAACCATTCTAATCTTTACGCTTCTTCACGTATAGTTCCATTTTATCAAAATTTAACGAGTGCATTGTATGCTCTAACAAACATAAGGTCATTTTATTAGCTTATATTCAGTAATGAAAATGTATGTGTGAGAACATGTTATAAATATGACCCTCTTCCCCGAAAAAAAATGAGAACAGAATGCGAAATTTTATACCTCCCATATATTTCCATTACCATTAATTGTTATCTTTATTACGACTGAAATAGGGATACAGCCATATTTCACTAAAATTAATGAAAATCTCAAGCGGATAACGAGACCGAACGAACTCTATAAATACACAAATTCTCCTGAGCGCCTCCAACTGGAAAAAGGTGGCAATAACTTCAGCTGTGGGGAAATGGTGAGCCCTGGACTCGAAATCGGTCCTTCTTCTGGTGAAAACTGGTGGGCACAATGAATAGCAGTCATAACTGGAGGTCTCGTATCTCGTTGCCATTTTTGGCCGGAAAAAGTACTATACATTTATTTGTGGGTGGTACTTCAATAATTTTACGTGGTTCAGGAGTGTTATTCTGTTTAAAAGCTCACATTCACAGAAAACTAGAACGCATACGTTTACACCTTCTGTGATTTGAGGGACGTACTGGACGATATCGAGAGACAAAATGAATGTCATTTTATAAACTATACATGTTGATTTATCGCCACAAAAACCTGTACTTCGAGTAATGAATAGAGAACAATCATAATATGGAGGAAGAAAGATGAATAAAACAAAAAAATTGGAAGCGAGGATAACATAGCCTGGTAAATTCGAGGGAATTGCTTAAAGGGAAGATAAATACAGGAGATACGGAATACGAACACGAATTGTAAATGATTTCATCCTAATCCAGGAGTAATTAAATTCCTATCTGAACACGGGAATTTTAATGAATATTTTATGAAAATAAAGATGGTTGGACAGAGATCCTTTTTACACAAACATGGAAGTAATGCAAACCGTATTATGAATTTATAATTTAACGCAAAGAGAGGGTGGAATATGTAAAAGAAATAAGAACACGAAAAACCATGTTACCTTTAAGTAGAGGTGTATTAATAAAAGATGAAAGAAATTAGGAGCTCTATTGTAATTTTATGAAAGAATACGTGATGAGAAGAAATGTGATTTAAAATTAAGAAACACCCACCTTATAGTCTCCAAACTATTAGCTTGGGATGTCATATCCAAAAGTTTGAAGAAATCCTTTCCTTCTCTGAATCTGAGTCTCACACTCAATCCTATAGTCCTCCTGGCGAAATAATTGTAATGAGGTGTAATCAATGGAGGAAGAGCGTGACGTCATGTCTACTGCGGGACTGTCCTAGCGTAGCATCACTCATTCGAGACTGCATAACGTGGCACCCAGACAAAGTCTGTTTTAACCTTTCTTGCCAGGTAAAACAAAGGTTCTTCAGACAGTCTCCTTGCGGTCAAAAGTTATAGATCAAGTTCACCGTCAGTCATAGTTGGTATATCTTTTACTGCCGTCTCTATGAGTCGGCTGTGATGTAGGCGGCAGCATCTGGACGCAAACTCACTGATAGATTCTGGTGACTCGATTGGAACGCCCTGGTGTATACTGCGAGAGTCAAAGTCGGCTATCTCGCAATGCTGTCATTGGCTCTTCGACTTTCACGCGTTCTTCAGCATCCTATCTCATTTCTGTTATTTCGCCGCAAGTACTGTAGGGTACTCTCATCCATAATGTGTTCTTAGTGTATACTTTAATATGTAATTTGTGAAGGAAAACGTTACTAATGATATTCCGTGTTGCTTTCGCAGCTGGTGGCTGGCATGGAGGGTTGCGCGGCCGTTGACTACCTGTGGGACGCGGGGCTCGTGTGCTGGACGGACTTGGCGATGGAGCGCATTCAGTGCGCACCATTCAATGGCACCGCGCCGTTGCACCCACTGCCCGGCGCCACTGCCCACGGACACGGCAACCACCCATTGGTGCAACGGATCGTCACCTCGGAGCTCATTTCACCCGACGGCCTCGCTGCTGACTGGTTAGTCTCTCATAATTTTTTCACTGACGCCTTGTTTCATAAGAATGATTATTAAGGTACATTTACACTTGTATACATGTATGAGCATCTTGTATGAGATACTTGTATCGCAACTTTTCGAACGTTTGTGATTTGTATGAGCTCACAATCAGACACATCTACCTCACACATGTATACGGCAGCGTTTACACTTCGCGATTTGTATTAGGGAATTCTTGGTGAATCGCGAGGGAAGAACACAAACTGATATACTAATCTACTACAGAAATAATCAGACGACCCGTGGCGTAGTGCCTAGCGCTCTTGCGTCTGGACTCAAGAGTGCCCAGCAGTGCCCAGTCTCTGGTGACTGGTTCAAGCTCTGTCTGATCCAAGTAGAATTGGCGTTGATGGACGAAGCGGGTTCGCTGCAGGTTTTCTCGGAACATTCCCTGCTATTCATTCCACCACTCATCATTTCACCTCATTCACATGTCATTCCCCCGTCATTTAGGAGGCCGTCTGAGAACAGGCCACAGAGGAGCCTCAACGCGGTGTCCCTGAAGCAGCAATGGTGTTCTCTACTCCAGAAGCAATTCTGACACGATTACATACACACAAATAATACAATCTAAACTTAACTAGCTAATATACTGCACTACTCAACACTTAAGATTTCAGGAGTCAATAGGCTATCAGAAAAATAATATAATCTACAAACAAGGAGCACTTGCTAGCCATGCACGCGTTTGTATGAGCGTCATGTATATCCTGAATGAAGCTCATACAAAATGTGTCAGGATCTGAGGTCCTGACATCGCGACATGTCAAAGAGTAACTATATGGCACTAACTCATACAAATGCGTACATGTATCTCATACAAGTTGCTCATATACAAATGTAAACGTACTTGAGCATTCATATGTGAAGAGTTACGTATCAAAAATGGTTTGTGTAATATCGTAGAATACATACCCAAAACTTATTAAGATTTTAAAATTATCAGAAGTTTCTTTGAGGATTGGTCAACAATAAAAAAAGGATTCTTTCTTTTACAACGCCAAAGTTTGGGCAATTTATTTTGTCTGCAAAAAAATGTGGAACCTAATTACAAAAAATAATAATAATAAAAGAAATGGTTCATATCACTAAGTTAAGTGATAGAACTTGCAATATACAAACTGACACCGTCAATCTAATCAATATGTATAAAAACATTATTGATAAATGGGTTGGCAGCAGTGATAGGTTTGTTTCGCCATGACTGACTTAGGAATTGCCAGTTGTATGTTTGACCTACACCAGGAAGGTTGTAGATATGTAGTTTGTTCAGCGGTTATGGCTGGAGGTTAGTGATGGTGTTCCATAGTATACAGGTATGTGGTTTTGTATAATCAGTTTTTTTTTGGGTATGTGTTAGTAACAGTTTTCAGAGTTAGATAGGTAGTTATCATCGATATATTATGTTAAAAATGTTTCAAAGTGTACTAGAAATAATGGAAATTGTGTATGTTCATTGTAGCCCCGATGAAGGCAAAATAAATTGCCGAAACGCTGGCGTTGTAAAAGAAAGAATCTTTTTTTTATTGTTGACCAATCCTCGAAGAAACCTCTGTTAATTAATATACTGGTCAAGATCAACATCAAGATTTTAAAAGTTTTGTGCATAATTTGTACAAATAATGTCTTCGTGTTATTTATTCATTTGTGCTTCATCACATGCGATGGTAATGAGAGCTATCTGAGGGGATAGTCGCTTGCTTCTTTGGTGTGGGACGTACGATAGCTTATTTCTTGTGTCAAAGTGCAGAATTGATTGCTTGTTTTTTATTGGGGTGGAGTGAGGGGAATGGATTAAGATAATTGTGTGAAATATATAATTTAGTTAAGGTGTAGAATATTATTGTATCGATGTTACGTTATCGTAAATGAAGTTTTCATTATGCAAGATCTATATTGACTCATCAAGTTGGAAAAATGAAAATTATGTAAATAAGCATTCTGTCCTTTTGAAGTTTGGTGGAAGTAATATAACTTAAAATAGATATTGTAATGTAATATTAAGACGTCGAAATGATAATTCTTCACATGAGGTATTTAAGGTTGGTGATCTGTTGACACTTGGTTGAGTTTCCTAAAACCCACTCTGCGTATAAAGTGTGAATTGGGCATACCCAGTCTAATGGATTTTTTCTTCGTCCTTCCATCTAGATTTTGATCATCCAAAAATCTTGTACGTTGAATTTCTGCACTTGGGATCAATCCTTTTTTAGATCATAACCGTTAAAGTAAATTATATGTGTATCAACAATGTATTATTTTCTTTGTAGGTACACAAACAAATTGTATTGGACGGACGGAGAGATGAATCGCGTAGAAGTGGTAGCGTTGGACACGCGCTACCGGAAGGTGCTCTTCTGGGAAGACATTGATCAGCCACGCGCCATCGCACTCTCGCCCAAGAAGGGGTCTGTACTCTAATCCCTGATTTGTTTTATTTTTCTGTCCTTCAATTTTTCTTCTTGTGCTTCCTCATCCTGCTTCTCTGATTTCCCTCCTATCTATATTGTCATTTGTATTTAAATATACATTTTAGTGCTTCAAATATTTGTTTTTTTATTATGCAACCTATTTTAAAAAATCATAATTATTTGGATAATTAGGATGATTTTCAGTTGACACATTTGCATTTCGTTATTGAATAAGTGCGTATAAATTATTGTGCCATTCTAGAATCACCATGTACCTAATAAAATATCATTTTACATATTTTCTAAGATAAAAGTAAAAGTATAAAGTCTAAGCAAAGGGTACAAGTATAAAGTTTAACCGAGTATGTAATTTTTTGGACGAATCATTTTCGTATTCCACAAATAAGTGCGCTTGTCATTAAAATAGTCTATTAGAAAAATAATATGAAGGTACGTGACTTAATAGTTATAAAATGTGTCAACTCCATTTTTTTTTACTTCGTATACTTTTTGGCAATTCAATAAAAAATTATGCGTATCCACAGACTCGTGTTTTGGACGGACTGGGGTGAGATGCCGAAAATCGAACGCGCTGGAATGAATGGAGACCCTCTGACGCGTCGCGCCATCGTCACTGAGAACATCTTCTGGCCTAATGGACTCACCGTCGACCATCGCAACGAGCGTCTTTATTGGCAGGACGGCAAGTTGCGTTTCCTCGCGTCTATGAACTTCGACGGCGGTGGACGACGCCAGTTGTTGTCCGGTGCCAAACACTTACCCTATCCCTTCGCGCTCACCACTCTCAACGGCAGCGTCTTCTGGACCGACTGGAAGAGCTGGTGAGACTTTTTTCAGTTGAAATGGGATGCACCCTTTTCTTACGCCATTAGACCAAATGCAACTGGTAACAAACAATGGCTTCTCCATCAGTGGCGTTTAACTGGAGAGCGGAAAGGTTACTGTGTCACTTCTACTCTAAACCTTAATTTAATTTGTTAAAAAAAAAGATTTTCTTTCTTTTACGTGGTAATTGATTTTTAAATTGTTTTATTTTAAAATTAATGGCGTTAGTATAACTGTCACTTATTTTTAAAATGTATGTTCAGAAATAAAGTGAGAAAACATGAAGAAAATATAATATTACTTTGAAGTCCGTACATTGGATTTCTTGAAAATATTTATGATACATTATAAGAAAGTCGGTACTGAATTAGTAACTTGCTGAAATGAACAACGTCACATGGGAGTTTGTATTTGTTTCTTCCGGGCTGTTTCGCATAATTTCACGCAGTTGATGAATATAGAATCAGTGGATGAGAAGAAATAGCACGAATCATACGTAATAAACCATAAACTTTTGTATTAATGAAGAAATGTGTGATAATTATGAATAAGTAGTTTTATTGAGTGAATAATAATAATTAATAATAATAATAATGTCTCCTCCGTGGCTACGGTGTCAGCGTGATCGTTCGCCACCAAGTCATCCCGGGCTCAATTCCCAGGTGGGGCGAGATAAAATTTGTAGCTTTTCATTTCCATGTCTCAGTTTAAATAGCTGTGATGTATGAAAAGTTCACCCTCTGCGACTAACAACTGCAGTTGTAATACTCGGATACAGCAATCAGGATCCTATCTAGACGCTGTTCCTCCGATCTCGGTAAAAGTCACGATGTGTCTAGTTAGTAAACTCACACAAAACTGTGCCTTACTGGCACTCGTCTTTCGTGGTCCTTAGCTGACCGAAACGAAATACATACTAATAATAATAATAGGAACAACAACTATACAACACATTACAGGAGGATGCGCTGTATTAGCACACACAGATTACACCCACAGACACAATCAGGTTGTTAATATTATCCATCAGAAACACTGCGGGAAGTGTGGATAGAAAACACTGTCCCATACTAAAAGTACATCCCAAAATTCATTTCAGAGAACAGCAGGTACAAAATTTATTTTGATAGATCAATCCTTACCGACAAGACAATCTACCACAACAAACCAGATATTATTGTAAAAGACGACCTCAAGAAAATCACACACATAATAGATATTGCAGTAACCAACACCCACAAACTACAAATTACTTAGAATGATAAATTCAAAAATATGAAGATTTAAAAACAGAAATTCTTCGCTTATGGAATATGGAGAGTGTATATATAGTTCCTATAGTCTACACATCCCTCACAGTCTACATCTGAGCATCAATCGGCTTCCTCTTCCAAAAAACACATTTCTAACTTTACAAAAAGCACCTCACCCGAATCCAACTACAAGTTGTGAAAATAGTTCATGAAAATAAATAATGATAATAAATTTTATTGTCAAAAGTCAGTTGCAAACTGCGTATGACCACCGGGGGATAATACACTAAGTTACTCTCTGGAAACAAGCAAGGGACCATTCTATCAGTTCCGATCAAGAACCCAAGAGCAGTGGCGGATTTAATACTTATAAAAAAAATTAATCGAATACGTACTGTTATAAATTTGTTGTTCCAAAATGAATCGTAGATATAAAATGCAGTGAAAATTCGAGATTAATAATAAGAAATATTTAAAAGACTATGAAAAAATCCGCCACTACCGGAGAAAAACCCGGATATGGTAAATTTTCCATTACCTTTATTAAGGGGAAGTGTGAAGATGATCTCTTCGCTTGGCTTCACAGGGACATTATGCAGTTGGAAGAAGGCGCTCGAGAGCCACGCCAGTTACTGCACGTCGACCAGACGCCTTTGTACGTGGCGGCGTGGGATGCCTCGCGCCAACAGCCTGGGCGCTCACCGTGCCAGCGCGCCAACTGCTCGCACCTGTGCCTCCTGGCGCCTGACCCACCTTACTACTCGTGTGCCTGTCCCACTGGTGTGAGGCTCGTGGATAACCGCACGTGCGCCAACGGTACGTTTCCACGTGGTGGTATTCTACCTACGAACATTGCAATAATTCTTTCTATGCTATGTAGGTTTGGTATTATTTCCCCGCTTGAATTAAAACCGTACTATTTTGACTACATCTTCCCCAATTGTTAGTTTAGTAATACACTCTCACTAAGTATCAACTAGTCTGCATAGATCAGTGCGTAGAGCACTCATGTTGTTTCGAAATTTCCACTTATTCAACATCCAGACTTCCAGTCTTGGACTCAGCTTCTTTTATTACGAGTACCTGGTCTATCCCGACTATTGGGATCGTTATGTTAGTTAGCCGCAATTCATTTATGTACCGATATCAAGAAATCTCGGAACCTCCCGCCTCCGTTCCTTTCACTCTCAAACAGGAACTCCCACTCAGCCTTGTAAAAGTTGTCTAATGACATTCAATCGGCGTCTCTGAAAACGAATCAGCAGCGACATCAAAGTGAACAATTTTGCGTGATCGTTAATTTTTTTAGCATTGTCTTGAATTTTTAAAGCTGAGATCGCTGAGTTTTGTGACTAGAAAATTTTATTTCTATTGTTACTTAATTGACTGATGAGTTCACAGTCTTAAAGTGTGCTCTCCTTAGCAATCAGATGATTAGTAAAATTGGTGGTTAATATCGGCGCATGTCCAGTCAACTCTGTACTGTTAACTCTTCTTTGACTAACTCACGGAAGATATCATCATGGGTTGCTATTCTTTCCTTGGGTTTTGAAGTTAAATGGTATCTTGAATGCCCATATGTATGGACTGATGAATATAAGGAATCTATAAAGGTTCCTATTTCCTTAAATTCATTGATATTACTGAAGTGTAGCTACAGTCTTGCCTCACAAGATTCTACATGCGCTCCCATTTGGCGTAGTATTGGCCATATAGGCGTCGCCCCCCGCCCGGAACCAATCAGCCTCGATAAATCGTTTGCTATGGGTAGACGATGCTAATTGGCTGGCGCCAGCTCATTTATCGAGCGCCAGACTCTTTGATGTAGCTCTCACCGGAAAGTGGTCATTACCTTTCGACATCGCTCGTATCTGACGCTATCGATGGGAGGTCGATGTACTCGTATCTGACGCTATCGATGGGAGGTCGATGTACTCGTATCTCGACTGAGCTCTAGTCCTTTGTCAGCATCAGCATACGTACGACAAAACTGTATTGATGAGAGTGTGTAGGACATTCTCCCTTATGCGCCGTTTTTTCGTCCTTTCACGAATGTGTGTCAGTAGTATGTATATGCAGCGGGGGAAGGACTGAAAGACTCTCTCCTTTACGTACTAATGGAGAACCTTGACTGGGCAATGCTGCCTTCAAACGGCAGGCGTTCGTTATAACAACTCCATATTTATTTCAACCCCCAATACGTTTTGTGTTGTAACGTATACAAGTAGAAATGTTATCAATGTGATGAATTCGATTTTATTAGGATCTCACAGTCAAATTACTACATTTGTAAGAAAAATGCTAGTCCAAAGTGACATATTAATTCTGCAGTGTAACGTTTTTCAAAATAGTTATATGAGTAGTCGCTCCCAAACAACCAGTTCTAGATGACCAGTGAGGTTCTTCAACAAAATGTATTTGTAATTTTTTCGTGTGTGAAAAGTTACCATTAATAATAATAATAAAATATTTGTGGTCCTATTTGTTGGATTAAGTTCTTATAACAAATTTCATTTGAAAATTTTAACAAATTTCATTTGATGCGCGATCGGTTTGCGAGTCACTGTTGCGGTTCAATTTTCCACTCCTTTCTTCGCAGTTTTGAATTTCATGTCGCTTTTCCGATTGCTGCAGGTCCTCGTGATGTGTTACTGGTGGTGCAACGCAACGACATCTCGAAACTGTCATTGGACACTCCCGACTTCACACTGTCTACGTTGCCATTGGACGATGTTCGACACGCGATCGCCATCGACTTCGATCCCGTGGACAATCTGCTCTACTGGTAAGTGTTGCTATGTGTTATGAATGAATTAATAAAAAAGGAAACGAAATTCTTAGGTCTCATATTCAAGACTACCTTAGATGGAATTGTCTCATTTATAATATTTATTTCTGAGTAAATTGAACTGTGCAAAGAATTCATGGAATGAAGTAAAACGATTTAATATGTTTTAAATGTTCTTGTAATATCCCATTACTTATTTTTAACACTCATGTTAATATTTAGGATAATAAAAGTTACTTAAATAAATCGAATTCATGAAGTTTCATATTCGTTGTATGTTTAACATGCCATTGTCATAGAATGTTTTGTAGTAATGTATTAAAATACAAAATCTTACTAATGCATGCGTTTTATTGTATTGTTTTATGATTATATTCACACCAATATAGTACTATATATTTAACTTCAATTCTTCACGTAACGAACCCAAGATACATTATCCTCCCCTTGCGATGTGCAGGTCGGACGACGAGGCAGGGGCGCTACGCCGAGCGCGGTTAAACGGCACCGGGCAAGAGGACGTCGTGACGGCGGAGCTTGGTCACCCCGACGGCATCGCTGTCGATTGGGTGGCGCGCAACCTCTACTGGACGGACACCGGCATGGACCGAGTGGAAGTGGCGCGTCTTGACGGCCGCTATCGCAAAGTATGCACTTCGATGGTTGTAGGCGTCAGGAATGTTGATGACCTCAATCATTTTTTAAAACTAATGTTGACAGTTTTGATCGTTATGTCCGTTGAGATTAATTTCCATTTATGATGTGTCAGACCATCCAATTATGTCCACATCTGGTCCACATTAAGATACTTCCTTCTTCCTCTTCCTCTTTCTTTTTTATTCATTTATTTATTTATTTATTTTTGACAATTATATTAACGTAGGCCTTTTTTCACCCATTATATTGACAACCATCTGTGGTTGATGCATTTACTGTAAGATCTTTTTTGAACCTGACAGTTCAAATAAATCTACTTTTGATCGATTGTCAAGAGATTGACATCATTATCTATTTTTCCAAAGATATGAATGATTTATGAATCAGGGTTGTTTGGATATTAAACAAAATAATTGTGACACAGTGAAAAAAAGTTATGAAAAACTGGAAGTGGAAGGTTGCTAAAAATTCCAAATCTTTTATTAATGATCACTTTTGATTTTAAAATTCTTAACGTTTGTGGAAATTTTTATGTAATAGTAATATTCATTCTCAATTATTCTACATTGGATTACAATAATGAGTGTTGAGGTTCTATTTACAGTACCTATTGTTGCTCCTTTGCTACTCACTGCCATGATAGTTAATCAAAATTATTTCTTTTCATTCTTTTGGATGAGGTTTTGAAGTGATGTATTCCAGGACAGTTGTTATAATCTGTCACCTTATCTTGTGTATTTTTTAAAACTGTAATTAAACTTGTGTGAAACTTGAGAATGTCTAGAAATGAGACCTTAAATAAAATACATGATTCCATTTCAGGTTTTAATAAGTGAAGATTTAACTGAACCTAGGGCGATAGCTGTTGCTCCTACTCAGGGATGGCTGTTCTGGTCTGATTGGGGGGAAAACAGAGCACGGATTGAAAGGGCAGCATTGGATGGCACCATGAGGCGTATACTTGTCAATGAGTCTCTAGGATGGCCCAATGGTATTGCTCTGGACTTGATCAATGGGCGCTTGTATTGGTGTGATGCCATGACTGACAAATTAGAGGTTAGAGCAAATATTTTTCACTCTTACAGTTTTGTGTGTGTATAAAATTCTGTGTAGTTTTTAACTTTGCTTTAAAGAAGTATGATTTTTTTCCCTGTACTAATAATTTTTCTGTTTAAAAATGTGAGGGTATGCTTTACATGATCTTGTAAAAGTTCTGAATTTATTTGTGTACTTCTTAAGGTTGTTACTTTGGATGGACGAAATCGCCGTGAAGTTCTTGGAGATGGGTTGCCCCATATGTTTGGACTGAGTATGCTTGGTGATTACCTCTATTGGACTGATTGGCAGAAACGAACCATTGAGCGTGTACACAAATTAACTGGCAACAATCGCACTATTATAGTGGAGCAACTTCCCAATGTGATGGGTCTAAAAGTTGTGCGATTAGGTGAGGCTCCAGGGAATAATCCCTGTAGTGTCAACAATGGAGGCTGCAGTCATCTCTGCTTAAACAAACCGGACACTTATGTTTGTGCTTGTCAAATGGGTAAGTGCACTCATTTGTTACTACTTCATTTATTTTAACAATTGCAATTCTAGAGCAAGTAAACTAAATAGCAAATCAGTTACTGAATTGTTGACCTCCTGTTCAAATCAGTTTTGATAACTCTCTTGTTCTGATTGAAATGGTTAATGTAACTTTTTAACGTTAATCTTACTTAGCTTACCATCAGTTGTAATCTTATGTAGAAATAACAACTTGAATTGCTAAAGAAAGTTTCAGAGAACACTTAGAGAATCTTAATACTGTGAAATAATTTTCTTTTGTATTTCCTCGAAAGAGAGAGGTTTTCATCTGGAGTTTTCCTCACTTATATTAGATCAATGTTGGTTTGATTTCATAAGTTCCCAGGTTACCCAACAACTCTCCCTCCCAATTCCTTGATTAGGTGAATGGCCTAAATCCGGCCACATGAAATAAAAAATATAATAAAATGTATTTTGAATTTTTAAAAGTCTAAATTGAAAGTCATAGTTCTAGTGAAAAATGAGAAAGTAGTTTCAACAGTAACAATAAAAAATTAGAAAAGTAAATAAATTTCTTTGAAATATAAACAAATATTTTGCACCAGCCAATCTTGGTGGAGAAACACTGCTTTCACTCTTTTTCACTTTTCAAAACAGTTAGATAGGCATGATTACTGTAGTATAACAATATAAATTTAAATTATAATTTTTTTTTTTTTTTTTTGTCAAAAAAACAGTACAAACTGCGTATGACCACGTGGAGGGAAAAAAAACTAATTTACTCTCCAGAAGCAAGCAAGGGACCATCCCATCAATTCCGATCAAGGGCCCTAAGGCAGAGGCGGATTCAAAAAATTCAGCAAAAATTCCTAGATAAGATAAAAAGTTAGCTGCGAGTTATAATACTAATAGAATGTCAATATGTTTGTAATTTTAAGCAAAAAATTACATGTAAGTTATTATCGAACTATAGATTATTCTGAGTATAGTGCTTAAAAATTGAAATAACACTAAATTCACGATTTATTGTTACAATAGACCCGCCCCTAGACAAAGCCTAGAGAACCTGTATGATAAATCCGCCTCTACCCGAAGGAAAACCGGAGAAAAACCCGGGCCAGGATATAAACTTGTTTAACATGTCTGAGAATTTTTCTTGGTGTTGGTGTTTTCTGTTGATTAAATCTTTCCTTAATTTAGTGAAGTGGCAGATAGATTCTTGGACTATTTGGTATTTTTTGTTAGTTTTTCCCTGCAATCATAGTATTGTGAAACTGCAGCAAGCATTGTACTGAAAATTGCTATCAATTTTTGGAATGGATTCTCAGTATTTTTAATTGATTGGAGAGAAAAAAAAGAAAAAAGATGGGTACTGGCGGTTGCCATTTTTTAAGAGATTTGTTGCATTCTTCAAATGAGTGTAAATTGAGGAACATTGAAAAATACAAAATCATTAATATGGCATGAAAATTACTTCTGTAAACACAAGAAAAAGTTAAATAATCTAAAGAATAGGTTGTAAATGGTTAGATAACTTACATTTGCAGAATACAAAAAAGTGTGATTATTTTTTACAAAATGTTATGATCATTATGGTCATTGACCATTTTGGAATATCTAATTATTATTAAACATTTTTGCTTGTGAGGTTCTGCTTCCTTGTATCAGTGGTAAATATTCTTTACATTGTTTCTTTCCTAGGTTATGAATTAACTTCTGATGAGAAGACATGTGTCATTCCTGAAGCTTTTCTTTTATATGCTCGTCGTGAAAATATAGGAAGAATAAGTATAGAGAACAGTAAGAATGATGCTACTATACCAGTAACTGGTGTAAAAGATGCAAGGTAAGAGACACCATCTTAAAAATTATTGTTTTGCTGTGATATTGTATCATATTCTAATTCACAATAATGTTGATCAATCCTCAGTATTTATTTTGGTAGTCAAGTCTATTTTAAAAGTAGACTCAATAAGTAGTAAAGTCATCAATAGGAAAGCAGTAAAATCAAATCAATTTAGTAGACTCATAATTTATTTGAATTATGCATGTTGCATAGTTTGCCATCCTAGAGAAATTTGAGGAACATTGCTATTTATCATCCACTATACTTTTAATAATAATTTTTCTTTATTTAAAGTTTATTTCTTAATTTGGTTATCATCTTCAGATCAATGCTATTATAAATGTAGTACAGTAACATTATAAAAATGTAATTAAGCTAATGTCTATTATATTCAAGTCAAATTAGTATTGTTTCATTAAAATGTTTTTAATGTTTTCATGTTGATATATTTATATCTTTTAAATAATTATAGTAATTTATTATAATTATTAATTATGCTGTATACATTTTCTTATTCATTGAATACATTTTTTCAGTGCCTTGGATTTTGACATTGAAGATAAACGTATTTATTGGACTGATGTTCGAGTGAAAGCTATATCAAGAGCATTCATGAATGGGTCTGATGTGCACAAAATTATAGAGCTTGGTTTAGATTCTCCCGAAGGTAAGTACTAATTTCCCTCCTCATTGACTTTTTTTCCAATAATGTTTCAGTCTGTAAAAGTTGACTAGTTAATAGGGTCATCAATTGAATGGTTTTATGCTAAAAATTAGTAGTCAAAGTTGATTATGACAACATGACAGCATGGAGAACTTTACATTGAATTTGACCTTAGTTATTAAATGTACATATTTTTAATTTTCCATAGAAATGAGCAACTACCAAGTGTTCATTTATTTTAATTATTGGAATGAAGAATTTGTAAAAATCAAATACTTATTTAAAGAAAAGTAATCCTCTACTCAATGTAAAGTGATTTTCAATTTCTAAAGACATACTAGATACCTTAGAAAATGTTACTTTTAACTTTTTCTCTTATCACTATCTGAAAATTTTCCTATCTTTACAATTATTAATCATTATTATTATTATCTCATGTAGGTATGGCTGTGGATTGGGTTGCCCATAATATTTATTGGACTGACACTGGAAGTATGCGTATTGAAGTTGCTCGAACAAATGGAAGCTCAAGGAAAGTTCTGTTATGGAAAGGATTGGATGAACCACGAAGTATTGTTCTGGATCCTCGAGAAGGGTACTTACATAAACATAATTTATTTAGGCTTATTAAGTGATATTTTTATATGAATCTCAATGTTTATGTTGGTATGTTTTTCTCTCACAACTATAGGAATGAAGAACATTCTTTCTGTTACAATTCCATGTACATTATGTTATTATATTTTATAAAATTACTTTTTTAAGGTTGATGTATTGGAGTGATTGGGGTAGTCATGGGAGAATTGAACGAGCTGCTCTGGATGGATCTCAGAGAAGTGAATTGTTTCTGAAAACTGGACGAGCTAGAGGCCTAACAATTGATTATGCTACTCGGCAGTTGTACTGGACTGACAACTACCTTGTTCCTGCTATATGGGTTGCTAGCTTGGATGGTCGAAGCAAACATGAACTAATAAAGACTGACCTTGAATGGCCTTATGGCATGACAGTTTATCAGGTATGAGTTATTCAACACATGTACAGTCATCAATTGATTCTATGAAATATTTGTATGTGATTTTCTATGAAATTTGCAAACAAATATTAGAAAATTAGTCAGAAATGTTAACTTTTGTGTAATTTTCTCTTACTTTTGATAATTAAAATATAAGAATACCCAACTGTTGAAACTTCATCATTTTCCCAAACCTGTATGGATTTCCTAATATATTCCAAGGTTGTGATTTACAAATTAATCTAAAAAATATGTTTTATCCTTTTTCAGAATTTAATATACTGGTCAGAATTCAAATCTGGAGTAATAGAAAGTGCAGATAGAACTACAGGAAAGAATCGAACCCGTATCCATGAAAATCTCAACAGCACTACTGATCTGTTAATTTTCCACTCATCTCGGCAAGTTGGTTGGAATCAATGTATTCAAAATGGAGGCTGCACCCATTTGTGCCTTGCTCTCCCTGCTCAAGAGGGACCTGTTCCTGGTGTTGGAGGTAATAATTTACTTTAAATAAAATTAATTGGCCTTCTGTACCTTTGTGCACTGTGGTTTAATGATATTAGAAGAATAAAATCTATTTGATACATGTAATGTTGTATTTGTTTTTGAACTATCTGAAATATTGCAGCTGGAATTATTATTTATATTACTATTTCTCCATAATTGTTTTAATTTATTCTGTTGACAATCTAGTATGTTCATCATATGCGGCAGATAATTTATCACAATAATGATCTTTATAGTAGACTTGTTTATTCTATCAGAATCATTAATAAGTTTTGACCCATGTTAAGGTCATCATGGAATCAAGGTCAAAATAGTGATTTATTATCTCATATGTTAACTCTGTTGTATCAATTCGTATGTTTCCTTATAGGTCCTCATGGAACGAACAGCCATGGTCTTCCTGCTCCTTCCCGACAGTCCACAACTTACATTTGTGGTTGTCCCACTCACTACTCATTGGCACCAGATAACAGGACATGTCTTGGTGGGTATTTTTGAAGAGTAATAATGAAGTGTATTACCATTGTGTTATCATGAAATGAAAAATCATATTCACACACTATTATTAGGAATTCTGATTGGGAAGGTCTTGATATAATAATACTATTACTCACTAAAAGAATATTTCTTTATTTTGCATCCAGAATTTGTTTTGATGAATGGTTCACTCCACTTCAGCAAAATATGACCAAAGATGTATGTTGACAATAAATTTGAATTTACTAACAAAGAGAAAATAGTGTTTGAAATGTATTCTGGACAAATGGTCGAATTTTCTGCATGGGATTGATAATTTCTTTAATATGTTTTAAACTTCAGAGATTTACATTGCCTTGAAAAATCTACAATAAATATTGTTGCTCACTGTGTCAGTTCACAAAAGTTGAAAAATACTATTTTATCAAGTTATATTGTCTTATTTGTGTAAACATATTTGTGAGGAAATGTTACAAATTTATACCTTTAACAATCTTCACCGCAATCCCTCTTTTTTTTGTTAGCAGAACATTTGCTTTGTTTCAATCTGTATTATTCTAGTAACATTTTTTGCAAAAATACATTGTGTCATTATTTTCATTTTAGCTCCTGAGTCTTTCCTCATGTTTAGTCAAAGGAACCTGTTGACTCGTTTAGTACCTGACACAAATGACTGCCCAACTGCTGTACTTCCTATCCAAGGGTTAAAAAATGTAAGGGCTGTTGAATATGACCCTGTTTCTCAGTATTTTTATTGGGTAAGAATTCTTTTGTTTATTAATATTACATTTCCCTATTTAAAACCATGTGTTTTAATAAGAATGAAGTTGGTGTTACGGTCTTTGAAACAATAATCAAACACTTTTTATGTTTGGATAGGTTGATGGTAGCAAGCAATCTATTAAGCGGGTTTATGATAATGGTTCTCATGCTGGTGTTCTCATCCCTGCTGGTTCTCGTCATCACCCATATGACTTGGCTGTGGATCCATATAGAAGATTATTATTCTGGTCTTGTGCTTCAGCGGATGCCATTAATGTCTCGCACATTGATAATGGGACTGAAGTTGGTGTGGTTGTGAAAGGAACCGACGAGAAACCTCGGAGCATAGCACTTCATCCCGAGAAAGGGCAAGTCATCTCTAATTATTGGACTACAGTTCTAGTATTTTAACTCCTTGTCTTTTTTGCACACTGATTTAAGATCAATGTATTGCTACTTTTTAACTTTTTATACTTTGTGTTGTTTGTAAATTATCTTTTACTTGTATCTTATTATTTCATATTATTGCTATTAAATATGTTCTTAACGATTTATGCAATCTTTTTTTCCTGAGATTGAAAGTATAATCACTACTCCATTGTATGGAACACTTATTTTTAATGTACATTTTGTACATGATGGTGTCCTTTAAATCTTTCTTCTTTGTTCCTCTTCATTGAGAATGGCAAAAATTCATTCACAAGTCATATTTTATACAATCATTGATTCAGTACATAAATGATTCAAGTATCAAATTACATTGCTCATTTCTCCATTATTAGTTTTGCTCAGGCTGTTATGGATTCCTTTTCTTGACCATTTCTTGAGCAGTGCTAATATTGAAATACTTTATTTTTATTTTGAGTTGGTTGTAATTTGGCATATGTATTATAATTCATGTTGCATTGCTTTCAAGTTTGTGAAATGTTTCTTGTGACTGAATATATCTCACCGTACCATCATTTACTGTTTTAGATTCCTTTTTTGGTTGGATGTTGGACAACGTAGAGTTGTTCGTTCTTTATTGAATGGACAAAAGAGATTGGTAATAGCTCAAGAAGAAACTGATCATCTGACAGCTCTTACTGTGGATCGACAGGATGATAGGGTTTTCTGGGTGTGGCAGCATCGGATAAAAACAGCTGAACTAGACGGCCGTAACAGGTAGTGAATGTTATTCTCTCCATTTGTGTGTTGACACAATTTCTTACATTATTGGGAATAAAATTTTTGTAATCAGAAAATACTTTTTCATTATGTTGATGTGAAAAAAAAGGTAAACAAACTTTTTCAAGTAATGTTTATTTCATGAGGTGAATTTTTGTAAATAGAGATTTTAATGTGCAATATTTTGTAGACCTCACTGTTTATTTGCTTATTCTGTTAGTACTGAAACACAATTGTAATGGGGCTGGATAAAAAATAAGATGTACGATGAATGTATATAATTTTTCTCTGGAAAATTAATTTTCTTTAATGCCTTTAATTTTTCTCTGGAACTAGTGTTTTCATTACAACAAACTTTTCAATATAAAGTTTGAAATTGATATATCCCTATTATTTACTGAGACTTTACTCTACCTAGGAACATTATGTAAAAACACTTCATGGATCTAATAACCTTGTAGAAAATGTTTATGTAAAGAAATTAGTCCACCATGTTTGTGTTTGAAAGTGATTAATTATTTCATCAACTTGGCTCACAAGTGGTTACCAAGATAATTACTCGGAAACTTTTATTTGAGGTAATTAATCTACAGTAAAACCTTCTTAAAAATACACCAAGGGGGAATGAAATTTTTTTCTTAGAAGTGGGAAATGGAATTTTTACGAGTTTAACATAATGTGTATTTACATCAAATTAGAATGGTCCCAAAATGTCCCTGTATATATTTTAATTATTAAAAGGTACCAGAGCCCTATAAGCTGAGCTAAGAATTAAAATCGAAAGGAAAAAAAAAAGTAACACCACAATGCAGTCCGAAGACTGTAGAATCCTTAAAAAAAAAATTCATATGTCTTTCCGCGAGTGCTACCACCACTGCCATCACCTCCAACTTCACTCTCGAATCGATTTTTCTTAAATGGAATTGCTTGGTCTTGAAAACCAAACATCGTGGAATGTGGGTGTCCTTAAATAATTCAAACAGCATTTTTTGTAGTTCAGGAAATTAGCCTAACTCAAACTAATACTACAACCACTGCTGGCAGAGTGAAGAATTTTGTTCAGAACAATTTTTTATTGTAATTACAGTAAATATCAAGAGAGATGAAACAAAATTATTTTTTCTGAACCACATTAATATTCTTAGTAAAATGGCATCAAAGTTATTTTTTAATCTTGTTATCACCATAATGTTATATTTGACCCTGCTTTGCATTGCTGGGACCATTCTAGCAATACTTTTTTCATTGTTACGAATTGGGAACATATTTTGCTTTTAAGTCATACTTTGCAAAAAATTGTTTTGTTGTGTTTAATCAAACAAGCTACCCAAAATTGATATATATGTGCAGTCAGTGCTGACCCGTTTGTAAGAGCCAGCCAATAAAATTTCCACAAAATAGTATGTTTTGTGTATTGTTGCATGTCACTGAGTGAACGTAACCGGATGCTTGTGTGATGTCGTCTATTAGATAAGACTTAGCGAAAATTTCCTTGGTTATCTCTTATTTCCTTTCCTGGGATGGAATAGGCTGTGGGGAAAAATATTTTGTCTACTATGAGCAGGTCTCTTATATCTGAGAAATAAATGCGCTGTTTCTATACATTCGTGCTCGGAACCTTGGATATTGTCCACTATAAGCAGGAAACTCTCATAAACGGGTTACATATAACTGGGTTCCACTGTATTTTGCCACCATGCAGTGGCATGTACAATGAATGGATTCATGTGAAGGTTTCTTATGGCTTTGTTATTGCAGTGCTATTGTTCTGGAGCTTGAACGAGATGCATCTGCAATGCGGCTAGCAGTACTTGGGCCCTGGCTCTACTGGGCTGACGTAGAGAGACAGCAGGTGATGAGAGCCAGAAAAGGAGATGGGGGACGCCAAACAGAGATTCGAGGACGACTGTTACATCTTACTGACCTTGTGGCTGTGCAGATGCCTGATGCAGAAGTGAGAATTCAGATGTTATTTCTTAATTTCACACTAAGCTCTGTTTATTCTTCCTAAGAATATTATGATTCATAATGAACAGTAAACAAATGCCTTTACTTACAAAAGCTGTTACTATATGGTACCCACTTGAAGGAATGTATTCCCCTACTGTCAGTTAATATGTGAATTAACTTTTTCATCAAACAATTCTATTTTAAAAATCAAAATTTATTTTCATTTTCTATTCAACTTTATTATAATTACCGAGTACATTGCTCAAGATGTACTTGTAATTCTGATTGTGGTAAATTAAAAACCTGTACATAGTTTGTAGCTTAAGCTAGAAATTTCCCGTGATATGTGATCAAAAGCTATAGGATTAATTTAGGTCCATAAGTGTTAATGTTTTGATTTATTAATTGTTTGTGTTACATCTGAAGTAATTATTAATGACATCAAATTCATCTATTACTATTGATTTTGATTTTTAGATGATGGATTCCCATCCTTGCTCCTGGCAAAATTTGCATGGAGGTTGCTCTCACTTGTGCCTGTCGAGTGCCCATGGAGCAACGGAATGTGGTTGTCCTGCTGGCTTGGCGTTCATCCGTGAAGGTGACCAGCGTGTCTGTGCCAAGCCACCTGACTGTGGAGAGGAAATGTTTATGTGTGCTGGCGGGGGGAAAGAATGTGTGCCTTTGGAGTGGCGCTGTGATGGATATGGAGACTGTCCCGACAGCTCTGATGAAGTGGATTGCCCTGCATGTTCTCCTGATAGATTTCGTTGTCGATCTGGAGAATGTATTGGTTAGTGTCAAGTAGTTACGGAAATATACAGATTCTAATGGAAATATTTTTTGGGGGGGTCCCTGATACTGAAAAAGTAGTTTTTTGAATTTCTTTCATCTGTTTGAGTTCAGTGATTCTATGTGCCTGAGTTGTCTATCTGCCTGAGTTCAGCGATTCTGACTAAACTGACTAGACAATTTCATTCATATTCGCTTACAGTTGATGCATGTGTTATTCACTTACAGTTGATGCACAAACTCTCAAATTTTAACTCTACTATATGAAGGGTACTTCATATGAAGGTCAAAATAAATTTGCCCTTTTTTGTGGCTCAGGGGCTAGCATACTTACTTATCACCATGACTCTCCAGGTTCGATTCCTGGTGAGGGAGAAAAATTTTTAACTTTCAATGTCCCAGTTCATATAGCTGTGACTATATGAAAGTGAACTATCCTTCTTCTGTCCTCCTACTACTCCTAGTATCACTAACTCTTACTAACACCTCCAAGTGGGTCAAGTTGTTGGTGAAAATTTTAGTACATTTAAAAAAATAAATTAACTTTTAAATTTATTGAAAAAGCAATATTTTTAGCAAAAAGAGAAACTGAAAAGTATTCCACTTTGGTAAAAAAATTTCTATAAATAAAATATTTTTTATTCACTCCAACACATTTTTCAACTGTGATAAATTATACTACAGAGGTTGCCACTGATCTGCAAATACTACGGGCAACTGTGCAACAACTGTGCAAGGTAGAAGGAAATGGGGGATAGAGACTCGAGCACACTGCTCTACTCCTTTGAGATAAGGCAGCAGTTTAAGCATGGAAACAGTGTTACTCATTGAGTAGAGTAAATGAGAATAACAAAGTTAGTAAAATATTTTGCAAATATTAATAATAGCCAAGATTTTGTTAATAATAATTTATAATAATAATAGTAACAATAAATAACATTTTTATTCTCTAGTATATAAATGATGTAAATCATGAATTAATAAATAAAATGATACAAATTATTGAGTCGAGAAAGATAGATGAAAATTAGCAAAAGTATTTATACCGCCTCTTCAGCTATAATATCTTTGATTCTAAGTGGTATGTGACAAGCACACCCAATTCTTTTAATAAAAGGTTCATCTTTGAGCCTTGATCTCAAAAAGGATTTACTGAGCTACATTTAAGAAAAAGTATTTCAGGTGCAAGTACTGCCAACCATCAATTTAATTTCACCAGTAAATGCATAAAATTATCGAAACTTAGGAACAAGTTTAATGTAACAATGTTAAACCACATCTTCTCTGAAGAGTGCAGGTAAACGTCTCACATATCATTACAGTATGTCCTATTTGTAGGGAGGAAGGAACATTTTCAACATATAATAAGGATTCATAGGGAGTTAAAAAAAAAAATGAATTTATCAAAATCTTTAAAACATTAAGTGAATGTTTCCTTCAAGTCACCAAACATGTTGCCATACTTCATCACATTTACTTTTTCCATACTTGTTACCAAGGGAAATCATAAAATTGTTGCGTAAAATCCACAATTGTGAGGATATTTAAAGACCTTTACTGTTGCTTTCATATGCAAGTTGAGCAGATTCAAATGACAAATGTCATTATGTCTTTTTATGTTGTATTTTTTGCATACTATAATCTTTTTGCAAATAGTACATTGGGCTTCATCTCCCTTTGGTTGACTGAAGAAACATAAATGCCAATGCAATTACAAACAGTTCAAATAATTTTCCGCTTCTCAGACATAACTAGGAAATAATCTACATGACTGTTACTCCGATAAGCTGCGCTGGCAGTACATCACTGCTGCTGCGTGCGTGGCCATTTGAGACTGACCTGGTGAAATTTGTTTGATAAATAAATAATATTTTAGGTGAAAAAAATGAGATGAAAATCTATTTACATAAAAGATTATTATATATAAAACGTATTTTGATTGTATTATACTTATTTTATTAAATTATTATTACATTGTTCTCTCCAGTAATAATAACGAAAATCCACTGCCAGAACAGTTTCTTGGAAATGGATATTATTTGTTTACTTATGTTAGTATTACTTTTTAACTGTGGAGAAAAACAAATTTTAATTACCATTGACAGATAATATTTATTTAACTATACCAATTCTGTAAACCACAAATTGAAATCATTAAAATCAAATCATAAAAAGCAAAATTTGTTGAATTTCATTTCATTTGATTTAAATTAGCTCTAGCTAGGATAAAATTTATATTGTATTGAGTGCATACTTTGTTTTGTCATTAATAATATAGAAATATGGTGTAAGTGATGGGAATATGCAAATTTAGAGATGTAGAAGTTCTACTGCAAAAGTAACTGATGGAACAGTTCTAGATATTCATACTGAAAAATATTTTTGTAGTTCTTATGAGACAAAATGTGGAAGGAAACACTCAAAGTGGGATACAAGAATCAAAGTTGTTTTCTCTTTCTGTAACCTATTTACCGTCTTAAAGTACTTTTATTCTGTCATCTCTATTTTACCTTCCTAAATTCCGTGTCAAAGAAATGTTAAATATCACAAAGAATAATATTGCTTGAATCATATTCAAGTCCATTATTTTTAAATTTTATTGAAGGCATTTTTCTCTTAATTTTTTCAGGTCGAGAGAATGAATGTGACGGAGCCTCACAATGTATTGATAGATCAGATGAACTGCAGTGCTGTGCTCAGTCCAATGCATTTCGCTGTGGCATTGGGGACCAATGTGTACGAGCTGAGTTGCGATGTGATGGCATACCTCATTGTAGAGATGGAAGTGATGAAATTGGGCCTGATTGCCCAGCACCACGTAAGTTGTTGAAACATGAAATTTTGCTAAAACTGTTTCTATTCCAAAACTTGAGAATTTTTTGGTATGGGAAGTTTTGATTTTAAATTTAAATTATTATTTTTTACTATTTTAGACCAAAAAACAAAAACAAAACACTATTTTCTTAATTGCTTCAATTGTAATTATAAAATCATCAATTACAAAATTTTCATTTATTTAATTAGTGATTTTGAGAGTTCTTTAAGCAAATCAAAAGAAATACATTGATTCTTGTGTTGCATCGGTTTTTCTACATTAGTAAAATTTTTTATTTGGTTTAAGAGTGGGACTAGGATGTCTTTGAGAGCTGAATTGAGCAATGTTGCATTATCAAAAATATCTACTTATGTCTATTGGATAATGTTTGTTTGATATAACTCTGTTGCTTCAAACAGATACATAGCTGGCTAGTAAGTCAAAGCTGTGCTCTGGATTGAACCAAACAGTATTCCCTTGTGTTCTTTGGTGTAAATAACTACTTTTCTGGAATATTAGTTTTCTTCTCCTTGTCAGCAGACTTGGGTGTTGCGCCTGTGGAAAGCAGTAAAAGTACATATGTAGTGATATTGGTAATCACTGCAGCATTGGTTTCTCTTGTAATTCTGGCATTCTACTGTCATCGTCGCTTTCTAAGTGGCTCGTCATCTGCTTTGGATGATGATTTGGGTGACAATGCTGGAGATCCACTTGCTCCTAAAACTTGCCGGAATACTGGAAAACCTATTTGTCAGGTATGTAATATTTCTATATCTTTCCTAGTGTGTGTGTTGTATTGTATCACATGTTCTTTAGAATTAACTATTATAGTCGTAATCTAAATATATATATTTTCCTTACCTTATGTTTTACTTATTGTTTTCTTTATGTTGTGAGAGCTATAACATTGAAATATATTGAAAATATTTATTTAATTGACATTGATTGTATTTTATATATCCTTTTGAAGTTGATACAACTGTAATGTTTATATCATTAATTATTAAGCTGTGAGTATGTTGTATTAAAATCCTAGCATGTAATGATTTGGAACCTGTTATTGACATTTTTTTTTCTCTATTTAATGGTTAGCTTTCCGCTGTTCAGAAGAATGGTCATCGAGGGGTAGGCATGGCTAATAAAACTTTGCCAAAGGTTGTGGGAATTGGCAATGGTGGAGTAGGTGGTTGTGGCGGGGATGGAGTGTGCATGTCGATGTTAAATGGAGGCAGCACTACAACGAATTCAAACAGCTATGATCGCAGTCACATTACTGGAGCATCGAGCTCTACCACGGAAGGCATTGTTGGTGGAGGTGTTCCACTCCTTGTATCATCTTCTTCTCTGCTGTGTTATCCACGGGAAACTCTCAACCCTCCTCCAAGTCCTGCAACTACAGCTGATTCGGCTCGGCGACACCACCGCCATCACACAACTTGTGATGACGATTACTGGTGTTCATCCTCTGGTGCATCCCGCTATCGTCCTTATAGACATTATCGTGCTATTAATCAACCTCCTCCTCCTACACCATGCAGTACTGATGTTTGTGATGAATCTGATTCAAATTACCCTCCTGGACGGCGATATTGTGACCCTCCTTGTTCTGAGTACGATTCAGATCCTTTCCCCCCTCCACCAACACCACGATCTCATTATATGAGTGATTGTGGAGCTGGGGGTCTAACTACCTCATGTCCGCCATCTCCATCATCAACAGCAGGTCGGTCATCCACATACTTTAACCCATTACCTCCTCCCCCTAGTCCCGCACCATCTCCAATTGGACGTTGTGACTGCTGATACACCTTGACCTGTCGTCAAGTGGAGGATTTGTTTCTTAGTGAAAGGTGGGTAATATTTTTTTTATGCCTCATAATTTTAGTGCTATATTTTTATGGAATTTGTAGTGTTTTAAATATTTAACTGATTTAGTTGTTTAAAATAATGCTTTTCAAATCTTTTTCAGACTCTTGTGTGCTCATATTTTAAGAATAAAAGACTTTTTGTGTGAGAAAGGACTACTTTGTTTGGGAAGGAAGATGAAATATGCCTTTAAGCTGTATGCTTGTGTTAGATGATGTTGGTATGTACTCTCACTGGTGAACAGCGTTATCCAGTTCATCTCATCTTACTACAAAAAGTTATTTTAAACGAGGAACTTTTGTAACATTTATAATTAGTATCAAATCAATCTCTATCTGTGATACATTTAAATTTGTATACAAGTGATAGTTTGTACATATGTGAGTAGATTTATTCCTAATTAATATTTTTATTCTCAAATCTATATCATTGCTTGAGTGCTGGGGAATCAACAACCAGAGATAATTGTTAGTCCCTGTGTGACACTTTCTTTTTTAAGTTTAATAATTTACACCAAAATTTGAATATTAGTTCTGAAAATTTTGTACTCTGTGAATATAATTGTGCCTTACTAAATTATGATAATCATTCGATAATGTAGTGATTTTACTCTGCATTTTGGTTTTTAATTGTATTTGTATGTTGTATAGGTGAATATGTATGTTCGTATTTTAATATTTAATGTATATATTTTATATCCTTTCAAAATGTACTTAAATATTTTGTTGGCTGAATGGCCACATAACCTATTTCTGTGTCTAACATATTCTGATCTACTGATATTTTGTTACTGTCAGTAAGAGATATCCTTTTGTGCTTGAAAATGTTTTGTACTCTTAAAATGATATTAGTTGGTTTACAATTAGCATGCTTGATAGAACGCCTATAGGATAAAAGGGACCAGAAACGATGGAAAGTCCAATGAACGATTTAAATATTCAGATCATTGTCATTCAGTGTTTCTGTATATCACATATCAGAATTGTGGTATTTTTTAACTCCTTGAAAAGTATGGGGCAAATAAGAGGAAAATTCTGTAAGTTTGTATTACATTAGTTCTTTTTTGTTACAATACAGGAAGGCGGTAGAATATAGTAAGATATTATTTGAGGAAATGGTAGCATTAACAAGAAAGACTCAAGAAGTGGAAATTCAATACTTTCTTTCCGTTCTGTTATAGTAGCTGTGTGTTAGTACAGAAACAGTCTGTTGCGTTAGCCCTGTACTGACAATGCTTCAAGCTTAAATTAATATGTCGGGAAGATGAAAGAACTGAAAAAGAGGGTGAAGAGGAGAGTATTAACTGATGAGTTTTTCTTCTTCTCTGACACATTTAAAAATTGTGGGTAGTGTGAGCACTTATTTCACTCAGATGAGTTGCTTCAGTATTGAAATACATGGATTTGAAAGTGTTGTAAGTGATTCATCATTATGTATAATATTCTGAAAATACTGGTAACATATTGCACCTGAAGACAGTGTCTTGGGAAATATGCTGTTTTCTATGCCATTATTGTGTATGCTATTGATAGGGATTGATGCGAGCTTTACAATTGTCAATGTCATATCATATTATCAATCTGATTATATTATCAATTATGTTTCACATAGCTTAATATCATTGTATTCTCTAGTCATGAATTTCCATTTTTTTTTTACCATTACTTGAAGAGGAAAAAAAAATATAAATGCCACTGGATAACTTGTCTTAAGTTTCTTTTTCCCTTTTGTCTCTTATTATTGTATAAAAAATGTTTTTTTAATGTATTTTAAGACTGTTCAGTACAATATTTATTTAATTTTCTATTCTTGATTTGCCATTCATGTTGTCTTGATTATTTATAAATATCAAACAAAAATGTCTTAAATGATACTCACTGTATACTATTGATGTTTTACAAGTTAATTATTTTTATAATATGTACCTTCTCTGAATACATTAATATTACAACCACATCTTCATATCATAGAAGACTGGAAAAGACTGTTGATTATATAACAAATTTGACTTCCTTGTTTTTGCTGAGGGGTGTAGCTAGAATTTTCTGGAAGGTACTGCTCTTAATAACCATGAACTATAGGTTATGTTTGTACATATATTATCACACATGTTAATTTTGTAAATAGATATTTTTGTATTTCTTATTTAACTACTTATTTTGTGGTTGTAGGCAGCTTGAAGGAAGAAATAATTATACTTGACTGTTGAAAGTATAACTTGTAAATTTAATAGACTGTTGTTACTTAATTAAAAGTGCCTTTTTCTGAATGACACACACTCTCGCAGCTGAGAGAAAGCTTAATTTATGGCTGCATTTAGTTAAATCCTTTTGAATGATGGGTTGAAAATGTTGAATAATGTATTATTACTCATATTGTGTTCCTAGGAATGGAATGTGGTTGTTCACTCTTTAATTGTAGCAAAATAATTTCACAATGTATTATAACATATTTAAAGAAGAAAAACTATAAAATTGCAAAAGGATTCATGTGTTTGTATATTAAATGTCTTTTTCTCTGTTTTTGTGTATGGATTTTTCAAAGCTACTGTGCTTCCATACATATTTTGTTAAAAAATGAAGAATGTCTCTAATATTCCTGAGATTATTAGAAATATTTACTTCAGAAGGTCTTTGTAAAATTCTAGCCCAATATGTTACTGCAGAAATGATGTGTATCATATTCATTGTGTGTAATATGTAACTGAAGTTTTGCAAAATATTGTCACAAGCATGACATAAAAAATACATGTTAATAAAGCTTCTCTTTTAAATTGTTAAAATATGTTTATAATTATCCCATGTTTAGTTAGTTCTTGACTTAGGTTATAATCATCTTTGCTGTTCAGGGTTTGGACTCGCCACTGGAACTGCTCGAGAAATTACATGCAACTTAACTGAGCATTCTCTGAAACCTTCAGTTACAAATTTTGCATTGTTCATATCTCCACATATGAATTCTAAGTCTTCTGTTTTGTTGAAACACTGTTGGTTGGTACAGACTCCTTGCCATAGGATAGCATTGTTAGTATTTGTAGTATTACATATGCATGTCCCCTTATATGTCCATGTACACATACCCTAAAAATTTGAATTACTAATCAAATTTTTAATGAAGGGTACATTTCATAGACCAACAAAAAAAATTTCAACAAGCGGAGATCAAAAGTGGTCCTGATTTTTTTTATATTGAGTCATATTGAGTTTTAGTATGTCAGGTCAAAATATTAGCAACGATGAAAAACCAATTCCTTTTGTAAAGTGAAGAGACATTTTTGTGGGTCTTGTACAACCCTGAACTAGCTATACTCAGAGTCGTGTTTCTTTGTTTCGAGAAATTTAACTTAGAAAAAAATCATGAATGTAAGTGCTCTGTGTTTCTTAGTTTACTGTATATTAATCACAGTAAATTACTTTGTTGTCCTTAAGGTGCTCTGAGGCAGTGTTATCTAATTGTATTTCTTTACAGCAAGAAGTTGTTTTTGTGACTACTATAAATACATATTTAGATATAACTTGAATTAGAAGAAGTTGGCAATTCGTGTTAGGCAGCCGTATTGTATATTTTTTAAGTATAGTGGTTGAGTAGTGACAGGCAAATCACGTGGCAGAGGTTTAATTTGTCTGTCTTCCAGGTGTTTTCACCATTCAAGGAATAAAAGCAAATGGCAATAAACAATGCTAGTCCAGTGAATAGGTGTTTCTACCCAGAAAGCTTTGCTTTTGTATCGTTTTGAGAATGCTGTTTACAAATTTCAACTTTGACCTCTCAAGAACGTTCATAACGAGAAAACTCGATAAATCCAAAAAATCTTTTTCGTTTTTTATGTATTGTATCTGTGAACCATACAAAGAAAATATTTATTTGAAACATAAATTTCACAAAATTTACTACAACTAAGTAAAGGCTCTATAGAGGGGGTTTAATTTGTACTCCAGCTTTTTGGAAAAAAATCTACAACTTTTCTTCTTTATGTATTTTAAGATGCCGATCATGATATTTTACTTTTCCACAGCGCAAAATTTCAGGAAGTATGATGAACTACAAAAAATCACTATTTAGTTTCTTTTGCTTCTTAGAACATGAAACTAGACCAAATTTCCTGTAATCCATTCCTTTACGTGTTTTTGTCAGGCGAATGGTCTATCCGGTAGAACATGTTGAATTTATGTTATTTTATTGTTTTTTACTTATAACAAGATGAAAATGCTCTTTTCCGAGAAAATGTTTCCTGAAGTAGAAAAGAAATCCGGCAATTTACTTCCTACATTTTTTCTGTCAAATAATTCGCCCATTACAGCGCGCCAACTTTATATCTAGCAGAATTCACAAATTCAACACGTACTCCCCTCAGGGGGCTCAGCCATGGCTGAATATGCGCTATGCGCTTGGCGAACCAACGGCTCCGAGCTGGGGTCTGTTCTGCGCCTCTATTCCCAAGACACCTTAACTAAGAGCACAGTTTAGCGACCACCATTGGAAAATAACATGTTTAGAAGAGTAGAGAACTTGCCTTCATCGCCGGGTCGCGAGGATGGACTAAAGCTCTGTAAAAACAACTCTCAACCTCAAGTTGAGTTATGCGCCGATGAGGTGTACGGGTCAACATTCGTTAGCGGAAGTTTATTGAAAATTAATATGGCTCGTTCAAATGGGTCTTTGTAAGTACCAGTTTTAGAGTTACATATCCTGTGATAGTTTAGTTGTCCCCTACTGTTATATTTGTAGAGTACCTTGTTCTGTGTAAAACTTTTGATAGTGTTATCTTTCAGTGCAAGTATTATTTTGAAGGCATATAGTGCTACAACTGTCATAATATTATATTTTATGTAATAGTTTTTACAAGATTCTTTTAGTTTGAAGATATATCTGAGGGCTCTTTTTTTGTAGTGCCATGATTCTGCCCCAATTTGTATTGGATGTGCCTCCCCATATTTCAATTCCATATTGAATGTTTTTGTTGTTATAATTATACACACTCATACATATATACGAAGGTTTTGTTGGTTCTCTGAAGTCCATCAAGAGACTGAAATAACGGGTCGATATTGTTGGAAACAAAAACCAAATAGAAAGAGTGGATACTGTTAAAATGTACACTGCTGTGAACTTCACGCTGCGCTTAATCCTAGCAAGGAAGTTATCACATGCAGGGACATGTCATGTGAAGATCTAGTGAAGGAATGGGACATGATAGAGGTCAGTCAGATCATGAAGAATGTTGGCCATGGTGAATGTTTTACACTAGTCGACGAAAAGATGTTTTTAGAATTTTCGAAAAAAAATCGAAATTATTTGAAGGTATTTTTAGAGGTTACCCATACGCGTTTTCCGTATAAAAACAAAAAACAATATTTTCCTTCAATTTTCTTGTTTCTATTACATCTGTACTTTATATCCCTTGTAATAACATGAGGTAAACGAAGGAGTTTGTATTATGCTCGTGACGCAGTTGGTAAGTCACACGACTTATACACCATGACGACGTGTGGCTTACCTCACTTTGGCATCCGATGTCACAGGTCATCTAAAGGCTTCTTAGTTATAGAGAGCAAGGTGTTTCTCCAGAATATTTAAAAATGTTGAATTTTTTTCCAATTTTTGGGAAAATTCTAAAAAAAATTAAAAGGCATTTTATACGATACACACATTTTCCACATTAAACACAAAAAATTGTTAATTCTTTTACTCAATTTTCATGTTTTAGTACAATTATCGTACTCAATATCACTTATAATAACATGAATTATACAAAGGAGTCTGTATTGAAACTTATTATGCTCGTGACGTATTTGGAAAGTCGCACAACTACACACCACGACAGGGCTCCAATGACCTTTGATGTCGACGAGCCGTAAAGACCCCCCCCCCCNAACAACACACCATGACCTCTAATGTACGATGACAGATTATCGAAACGCTCCCTCACGAGAGCAAGGTATTTCTCTGGAATAGTTGATGAAAAGTTGGCATTTTTTCGTATTTTCGAAATGATCTCATAATCATTTAAAGGCGGTAAATTGAATTTTTAGACGGTAAACATATTTTGCGAACAAACGCAAAAAGAGGGGGGGGGGGAATGGGATTTTTTTTTTCTTCAATTTTCATGGTTTAATAAACTTGTCGCACTCAATATCCCTTGTAATAACATGCACGTAGGAGTATTGAAGCCTATTATGGTCCAGAAGCAACGCACGGCTTACACACCATGATGAAATGTTGGATATTTCACTTTTGCGTACGAAGCCACAGGTCATCCAGACCCTTCCTAGTGAAGGAGAGCAAGGTGTCTCATTGGATAAGTTGATTAAATGTTGAAATTTTTGAAAATTCTTGAAAAAAATCTGAAAAATTATTTAAGGCATTTTTAGAGGTTACACACATTTTCTGGATAAATAAAAAAAAGTTGTGAATTATTGTTTCAATGTTCATGTTTTTAACAGACTATTCCACTCAATATCCCATGTACATGAGTATCCCACACAATCCCATCCATTCATAGCTTATTATGCTTGTGAAGTGGAAGGAAAGTCACACGACTTGCTCACCAATGGTTGGATACCTCACTCGACATTCGATCTCATAGGTCATCGAAAAACTTCTTAGTGAAAGAGAGTAAGGTGTTTCTCTGGAAAGAATGATTAAATGTTTAAAAACATTTTGAATTTAAAAAATCTTTAAATCATTTAAGGTATTTTCATGGTTACAAACTTATATTAACAGATTAAATACAAAAAATGTTTAATTTTTTAAAATATACATGTCTTAATATTCTTCTTGTACAAGTTTCGAAAAAAAATTTCCCGAATAATTTTAAATTTTTTTATGGTCCCTATCGAAAAGTATAAATAGCTATGTACTAAAAAAAATTTGAAATTTTTTATGGTCGCAATAAAAATATATAAATATGTAACCAAAACGTTTCCAAAAATTTTCGAAAAATATTTTCTCAAGAAATTTTGAAAATTGTTATGGCCCCAATTCAAAATAACATTTACCTATGTACCCAAAAAAATTCAAAACATTTTCTAAAAATATTTTTATAAAACAATATAAAAAAATTTACATTCCAATCGGCAAATATTATTAAAAATTTTTTTTGAAATTTTTTGAAAAATTTTTCGAAAATATTTTGGAAATTTTTATAGTCCCAATCGAAAAATATATATTCCTATATACCCAAAAAGGTTCATAAATTTTTCCAAAATTTGTTTCAAAAAAAATTTCGGAATATTTTATGGCCCTAATCAAAAAATATTTATACATATTTGCCCAAATATTTTTAAAAGTTTTTTCAAAAAATTTATATACTCAAGACAAAAAATTACCAAAATTTTGGTTCAATTTTTTTCCAAAAACCTTTTGAAAATTTGCATTGTCCCAATCAAAAAAACATACCTATGTACTAAAAAAATTCAAACTTTTTTCAAAACATTTCTGAAATTCTTTTTTGAAATATGTATTGTCCCAATCGAAATATATACCTATGTACCCAAAATATTTGATATATAATTCGAAAAACTTTTTGACCAAAATTTTTGAAAATTTTTATGGTACCAATCGAAAATTATATATACTTATACCAAAACATTTTTGAAAAAATTTTCAAAAAGAAATTTTGGAAAATTTTATGATCTCTATCAAAAAATAAATACACCCATGTACCCAACAAATTTCAAACTTTTTTTAAAAAAAATTCTAAACATTTTTTATGGTCCCAATCGAAAAATATATATACCCACGTACCCAAAATTTTTTCGAAAATTAAAGGAAATTTTTATCCAAAATTCTTTTAAAAATTTTTATGGTTCCAATCGAAAAATATATATACCCATGTACTAAAAAAATTTCAATCGATATGGTTCCAATCTGGAAATATAAAATATTTTCAAAAATCTTTCCAAAAAATGTTTCCAAAATTTTTTATGGACCCATTCGAAAAATATATATAGATGTATCTAATAATTTTCAAAAAAAAATTGAAATTTTTTATGGTCTCAATCGAAAAATATATATATCGATGTACCCAAAATATTTTCAAATACTTTAACAAAGAATTTTTTCCCGAAAATTAAAAAAAAATTATGGTCCTAATCAAAATAGATATATACCGATGTACCCAAAAATGATCAAAAATTTTTAGAAAAACTTTTCCCTAATATTTTTGAACATTTTTATGGTCCCAATGGAAAAATATACATATACATGTACCCAAAAAATCAAATTAAAAAAAATGTTATCAATCCAAAAATATTTATACCCATGTACCCAAACATTTCTCCACAAAATTATTTCAAAACGTTTTTTCAAATTTTTATATGGTCCCAATCGAAAAATAAATATACCTATTTTAACAAAAATTCAAAAATTGTCCCCAAAAATTTTGAATTTTTTAATGGTTATAATCGAAAAAGATATATACCCCAAAAATTACAAATAATTTCCCCAAAAGTAATAAAAAATTTTGGTCACAATCGAAAAATATATATATCAAATAACTTAAAAATTTGTCAAGTATTTTTTCAAAAAATTGAAAATTTTATGGTCCCAATCGAAAAATATGTATACTGATATGCCCAATAATTGTCAAAAACTATTCCAAAAATTTTCTTTAAAAAAATTGAAAACTTTTAGTCCTAATCGAAACACCCATGTACACAAAAAAATTAAAAAAACATTTCGAAAAATTTTCTCCCAAATTTTTAAAATACTTTTTATGGTCCCAATCGAAAAATATATATACCACATACCCAAAAAAATTCAAAAATTTTTATCCAAATTTTTTGAATTTTTTATGGTTCCAATCGANAAATATTAAAAAAAATTGAAATCTTTTATGGTCCTAATCGAAAAAGATATTTACCTGTGTACCCAATAATTTTCAAAAAAAATCAAAAAATTTTCAAAAACATTTTACGTAAAAAAATTTTGAATTATTTTATGGTCACAATCACAAAATATATATAAATATGTACTGAAAAAACTAAAAAAAATTTCGAAAATTTTTTGAAAATTCCTTATGATCTTAATCAAAATATATATAAATTTTCTAAAAATGTTTAAAAAAATTTTGGAAAAAATTTTGAACTTTTTGTTCCCTAATGAAGAACATATTTACATATGTACGCAAAAGTTTCAACATTTTTTCAAAAAAAAATTTCTCAAAATTTTTGAACAATTTCTATATACCTATGTACTCAAAAAAGATCCAAAATGTTTCAAATAAATTTTTCCGAAAAAGTTAAAAGTAATTTTTATTACCTGAATTGAAAAATATATGTACCTATGTACAAAAAAATATTTAAAATTTTTCCAAATTTTTATATGGTCTCAATAAAAAAACCTTATATATAAAAATTTTACAAAATATTTTCGTATATTTTTTGCTAAAAAAATTTGAAATTTTTTTATTGTCCTAATCGAAAAATACATATAATTATGTGCGCAAAATGTTTTCGGAAATTTTATTGTAAAAATTTTTATGGTCCCAATCGAAAAATTTATATACATATGAGACCAAAAATTTTTCAGAAAATAAACGAAATTTTTTTCCTATAAAATATTTTTGGTACCAACGGAAAAATATATATTCCTATGTACCCAAAAAATTCAAAATGTTTTACAAACATTTTTTCACAAAAATATTTTAAAAAATTTCATGGTTACAATCGGTCTAAAATAAATATTTATATAAAAAATTTCAGTAATTTATCCAAAAAAATTGAATTTTTTATGGTTCCTATCGAAAAATATATATACCTATGTACCCGAAATATTTTCAAATATTTTTCGAACATTTTTTCCAAAGAAATTTAAAAATTTTTATGGTCCCATCGAAAAAAATTCACACACGTATTCAAATTATTTTCAAAATTATGTACACCTATATACCCAGAATATTTTCCAAAAAATATTACAATTTTTTATGGCCTCATTCGTGAAATATATATTAAGAAAAAAGATTTACAAAATTTTTTTGAAAATTATTGGGTACATATTTTGATTATGACAATAATGCGAAACATTTTTCAGGAATAATTGTTCGGAAAAAATTTTGAAAAAACTTTGGGTACATTGATATATATTTTTCGATTGAAACCATATACAAAATTTCAAAAAAAAATTTCCAAAAACTTTTCACAAAAAGCACTATTCACAAAAATATTTTTTTAAATTTCATGGTCCCAATCGGACGATAATTTATGTATATGTAAAAAAATTTCAAACATTTTTCAAAACCTTTTTGAAAAAAAACTTTAAATATATATAATCTCAATCGAAAAATATACCTATATACCCAGAAAGTTACAAATATAAATCGAAATGGTCAAATGTTTTAAAATTTTTATGGTCCTAATCGAAATTTATATAAACTTATGTACCAAAAAAAATTTTGAAATAATTTTGTGGTCCCAATCGAAAAATAAATATACTTATGTACTCTAATTTTTTT
>NNCF01126974.1:872473-901995 GCA_002313205.1 Laupala kohalensis
TATGTTTGTGAACCAGAAATGGAAAATGCTACCCAAATAAAGTACTTCCTATGGGAGTCGCCTCAGATGAGGAATCTAGTCTCTACGAGACCACCTCAGAGGTCTTTGGGTTTCACAAGTTGAATGAGAATGATAGACGGACCCGGGAGGCGAGCGGGATGGCGCAGTCGGTAAGCGCATGAGCGCGTAGAGCTCAAGGTCCCGGGTTCGAATCCCGGTCCCGTCTACCATTTTCATTCGACGTAACATGATTAATGGATCACTTATTTCACACGGTTCTCTCGGGTAGTAGTGTTCTTTGGTGAGTTATTTTGGAGGATAAGAAGTTAAACAAATCGGCAGCCAGACACCCACCAAATCGAGTCTTGAATCAAGTACAGAAATATAGTAAAGTATTGCAATACGACTACTATTAACAATAATTACAAATGAAAAAAAAATTAAAATTAAATCTGCATATATTTGGTTGTTCTGTTATTTGAAAGATTTTGGGTAATATTGGATCTTGCCTTATACTTTAAAAACGTTCTCAGAAGGAGCCATGGACCCGTGATCCTCCCTAAAGCCACACTTGTACTCAAGTTGATAGTAATTAGCTCGATATGTTTTACCCTTCGGCAAAGGGATAAGCATAAAGCATGTACATTGGTTAGAATACACTCTATTCATTTTTGACAACAAAATATGTACTTTTCACCGAACCACGAGAACTAAGTTATTAAATTATTTTATTTTAATTATAAAATATAAAAAGAGTAGTATATCCGTAAGTTCCGCAAAGCTAACTGAGAAAAAGCTACCGTTTTGATAATAAATTAATTAAAGAAATTCTTTTTACTACAAAATCAGGGTGAAATCATGGTGTTTATAAAATCTAGATATCAGATACCTAAACTTGTGGGTGGAAAGTCGAATATATTTTTAGTCGAAATTGTTAAATAGATGCTATGTAGGGTAACATGAAATTTTCGTCTGCATGGGAGAGTGATATATCGGAATCTGACCTTTATTTTTAATATTGATACATCGGTTGTTTACTTAAGGTAACGGTAGCAACATATAACGGTTGTTTACTTAAGGTAACGGTAGCAACTGTAAGCAGGAGCAGCCGCGGCGGCATTGGCAGCGGCGGAGGCGGCGGCGGCGAGTGCGGCGGCGGAGGCGGCTGCTGCGGCGGGGGCAGCGCGGACGGCGGCGGAGATGGCGGCGGCAGCCCAAGCGGCGGCGGAAACCGAGCGAGCGGTGCGGACGACGCAAGCGTCCGAATTGGCGGCGGAGGTGGGGCGCTTGGGAGCGGCTTTGTCCCGATTGCGCATGGATTTCGATGACCGTCAACAACAGACAGAAGCGTCGATGGAAGAGCTGCAGCGCAATGCACGTCGAGCACTAGGTATTCACTGAAGAGGTACTGCCTTGTATAAAAATAAGGTAGCCACTAAAAGGATTTGTATACCAAGATAAATCAAACACGTTTGTTTATATGTTCAAACCCATACGTTCACCTGACAGTTGCAGCAATCTACTGTTGAAACGTTGTGGCGTTTAATAATAAATAATTGTCTACAAAAAGGTCGGTTTGATCATTTCAATTTAATTATGATTGTAGACGCGAATAATGTAAAAAGGATTAATAGTCTCAACGTGAAACTATTAACCATATAAAAATGATGCAAACGGAATGTGTTCTCAAAAAAAAAAAGAATAGTGTTCGCAAACAGGTGGTCCGAAGAAAATCTGTTTATGAATTGCAATTTTTGAAATCTTCTAATGAAGAAAATAGTTTATGACAAAAATATTACACCGCTATATTTCTGGGAATCATATTTGAGGAACAGGAGAGAAAAGTAAAAATAAACATTTATCTGATGTACAAATGAGGTTTTCAATAGGAAAATGTACACAAAATAACCACGTAGGATATTGTTGCATGAGAAAAAGTTTGATTACAAATGTTTTATTACATATGTATATACGATAAGATTAATTAAATTGCATTTTATATTTCATTTGTTTAGAAGGTACATTACATATTTTCTGAAATGAAATTCCTTTGCCAATTATTTGAAGAAAAAAAATGCGTATTTTTTCAAAAATTTCTAATTGGTACGTTGAATTTAAAACTTGGCCCGTGAGGCCATTTTAAATATTCTATCAATAAAAGTATTTATTTTGCAACGATGAAGGTATAATTATTTATAGCCCTTTTAGATACCCGAAGAAGAAAAATTTGTCAAAGCTTCCGATGCGTGCAGTCATAAAATGACCATAGGTGCGTTGATGTCATGTAACTTCTAAATTCAACGTACTTATAATATATTATATATAATTTACATACTTACAAATTCAACATACTAGGACCCAAAAGAAATACTTTGGTTACAACAGAAAGTTATGCAAGTACTTAGTTTATTTTGACGAAGGATATGATTTCAATATCTAAAAGATAATCATTCAATTTTGCACTTCCCGTGAAATAATGTCATTGAGCAATGTTGGTATTACTTCACCTGTACCCTTTTCTTTTTTGAATCCATATTGCCTTTCATTTATTAGTCACATTTCTATAGATAGCTTATAGGGTTTGACGTTAGCCACTTGTCAAATATTTTACCAAATACGTAGGTGTTGATATATAAAACTCATTATTCCTTATACACCTATTATGTAGTTCCAACAATACTGCTACTTAGCCCGGAAAATAATTTGGTTTATAATACTGTAATCATTAGCCCTATAATTATCTTAACTATCTCGTGTGTAATACAAACAGTAGCCGGAGTTTTCATCCCTAATTGTATTGTACAAAGCATTTCAAATCTTCTTCTATCATTTCAAAAATTTCCACTTCCTTTGTTAATACTTTTCGAATTTATTTCATTGCTCTTGATTCTTATAACTTATCCAATAGCAAAATCCCAAATTTCTTCCAGTCCCACATTTTCTACGCCTAATATGTAAGACAGATTCCAGACAGATCTCGTCATTGATTCTGAGGCAACGTCGTGACATCTGTCTTCTCCAAGTTATTCACTTATTTTATACCTTTTGTCCTGCCACCTCTGCGTTAAACTTCTGAACGTTTCGTTTTGAATTTGTTCGTTTTTTTCTGTCTCATCTTTCATCTTCTGTCAAGCTCCATTCACTTTTATTCGAATCTTGTTGTTCTCCCAATCGTTTTGTCCACCATACTTTTGCACATCATTTGTATCATCGTGCTGCTGATGAGGGACGCGCAAATTGTGACGAGCGGGTGCGATCTGAGGTGGAAAAGGGGTTGGGAGATAAGAAATTTGCATTATATAGAATGCAAAAACCTTCCTTAACGAACTTTGTGCCAAAACATCTCCTTTTTATGACTTGACAATCATTAGCTTTTTTTTAGTACAGTTAACAGTGTTAGAAGAATCCAAACATTTAAGCGGAATGTAGAGAAAAACTCGATCTAATGAGGTTTGTCTATGATCTACGGCATCATAGGGGAGGCGGCAACAGCAAGAGCGGCAGTGGTAGACGAACGCGACGCCCGAGCGGCGGCTTTGGCGGCGACGGCAGCAGCGACGTCGGCAGAGGCAGCAGCAGCAACTGCGCGCGTGGACGCCTTCTCGGAGCGGCTGGCGACGGAGAACGCGTTGATCGCGGGCGTGTGGCGCGACGCGGCCGAGCGAGCGGAAGCGGCGGCAGCGTACGCCGAACGGCGTATCGAAGAACTGGAGCGGGACCTACGCGGCGCACGCGTGCGACTGCGCGAGTTGGAGGAGAAGAGTCTTCAAGCGGACGAAGCACGGCCACCTGGGCCTCACCAACCAGGTACTACAATGGATAAGAGGTACAGTGCGCGTGACCTTTAGTGACCTTTGGGGGAGAGATGAAACTTTTCTAACTTGACTCACTATCAGAATAAAAGTAACAACTTAGTGCGTACTCGTGCTTAAGTGATCCATAAAAAAGCTAGATGAATGAAATTAAGTGGTCAAAAAAGGCACGGAAATGTCCATGGTTAGGTTAGTAGCAGCCCGCTCTCGCGCACAAATATCGCGTCGGCAGTGTAGACGGGTAGGAGTATTATTCGCTCTTTTCAAGGTACGGAATTAGGACTCTAATGACCTAGACGTTGGTGAACCCTAAAGCCTCAATTAAAAAATAAAAAAGGTACGGAATTCTCACTTTCGTATGTCAGCTCTTTATCTCATCGTGATTGGCTTTCCTCAGGGGTAAGACACAGGACCTCCATTAATGATGGCCTCCGCATCTTCGAACAGGTTTTAAGTGACAATAACACTTGACAAAATCTGTTTTCCATCAATTAATTGTCGAGTCCTTCGCTTGTACATAGATATTGCTATAACAACAGGACATCTCACTGGCTTGGAAACTGCTAATATTATTCAATGAACTGCTGGTAACTACACAGTGCGTTAACGAAAATCCGAAACGTGTCTCTGTATCTGTCCGTTAATGCTCAACAACTACTAATCCAATGCACGTGATTTTGTTAATTCATAGACATGTTCTCTGGCAAGTTTTTAGTATGTATTTTATTACCATAGGTTACATCTCTTTATATAAGCGATGTTGTCCTGACTGACTGACTGACTCATTTATCAACGACAGACTTGAACTACTGAAGATAAAAACATAAAATTTGGAAGATAGGTGCCTTTTGCGACATACCAACTAAGGTGTAAATTAATATCTTGTTGTAAAAATAAATCACATAATTCACTAAAGTATATATCCGACATATTTATTATATATCCCGATATCATAAGGACATATTTATTTTGTTTTTTTTGCCACTCAACATTTCGACTCTAAACGTGAGCTTT
Organism: Laupala kohalensis; assembly: GCA_002313205.1. Taxonomy (NCBI): domain Eukaryota; kingdom Metazoa; phylum Arthropoda; class Insecta; order Orthoptera; family Trigonidiidae; genus Laupala; species Laupala kohalensis. The sequence goes on from NNCF01126974.1 coordinate 877,300, forward strand.
CATTTTGTGTGACAAATAGTAACAACAGTGTATATGAACATAAATTCAGAACAATTTAACATATTAAATGTAAATATTTACAGAATTTTGTTTACAAAAAGTAGAAATTACACAAACATTATAGAAAAGTATTGTAAACGTTCGATAGTTTGTCTTTACGTAAATTGAAGCTCCAAGGAGTGTTTTTATGTATTTAAATATTTCATATACAGAACTTTTGTAATGATTAGCTTCTTTATGTAATATTGAAGTCCATCAAGTGTTAATTTTCTATGCAATGGTATATTACTGCACTTTGTTCTACTGAATTTTGTATGTGCTCCTGTGTTCAAGGTTGTTTGTACTCTCTTTAACCTACATAACTGACATACAATACAACATAGTACTTAATATTTAAGATGCATATGAGAAAAAAATACTATGTTGTAAACATGTGTGGTAAATTTTCTTTGTTGTTATTTTTATATTGTATGATATATCTTCTGCGATGAACTTACAAGGTTTATTTCTTCTGGATGGATGTAAGAGATATGTTAAATTCGCCCTTATGAGGCAATGGGAGCAGCGTACAAAATATCTTATCATGTAGTTGTAGATAAGTCGTCCAGATCTTAGGATTCTGGCTAATCTCAGTCCTCGTGATTAAGGATAATCGTAAAATTTGATTACGGTCAGCAATGATGACTTGGAAAATAAATTTGTAACTTGTACCTCAGTAGTCTGTTAGTCTTTAAATCCCAATCATCAAATCTTTGTTTACTTTAACATTCAGTTTTCCGCAAAATGACGCAGGGGATGTACCAATAAAAACCCACGCCGTACAATCGGCTTAACTCAGAATCTTATGTAACAATTTTTGCTCCTAAGCTATTATTACAAATGCGATGTAATATTTTGTAGAAATTTCTCAATTTATTTTCTGGTCAAAACTTATTTGTTCTCTTAAACAAACAACTGTGTCAGGAAAGAAAAAAAAGTAACCTGTTGAATTAGAGTCATAATGCAATCAAGCTAATCGGCTCTATCATTGAGCTAAACTACTAATATATGAAATTTTTCAGTCAAAAGCCATCTACAAAGTTAATGCAGAATTTTTCGAAGTTTGTAATATGTTTCATATTTTCTTTTATTAAAATATGCCTCACTGAAATAGTCCTCCGCATTTGTTTTTATTTTAGCTATAGTTTGTTCTACTTTTCTAGTGTATAAGAAATGACAGCATAGATTACACAATCTCAGAGTTGGAGCTAATGCAAATTACAGTATATAATAAGAAATGATAACTGAATATAAACCATTTTTATTCACGTATTTTCGCTAAAGGAATATCATAGCTATCATACTTTATTTCACAATCCTATCTTTTTCAGGGCGCTTGCTTTGGAAAGTCGATGAAATCCAAGAGCGGATCAAGGAGGCGCAGAGCGAGGATGAGCCTCTTCACAGTCCAGTATTCTACAGTGGACATCTTGGATACAAGTTGAGGGTGAGTATATTCCACTGATTAGGGTTTTGTCTCCGCTTTCACAGAAGTCAAGTTGTCAACTATTCACGAAACTTCAAAATATTCACCAAAGGAATTCTAATTAATTAATAATTCGCTCTACTGGTTTTTTTCTGTTGGACGAGGACAATTATTTCGTGATTTTAAAACTTGATAACAAACTCAGATTGTTGTTTGACTCTTTCTTTGACAAGGGTCGCATTGTCCTCAATCACGTGATGCGGCAAAATATTTCCGTTAGAACAGTAGTTTCCACAATTTTGGTGAATTCTTCTTTTAAATGTTCCGTAAAGTATGAAAATTTTAGCGTCATTACGTTACTATTTACATTTGCTTTGTTTTGGTTGTTTTTTTTCGCTATGTTAAGCCGGTACTTTTGCAAAGATATCAATAAACGTTTCTCCATATAACTTCATAGTAATGTAAAGTCAAATAATTGAAAAATTAAGGGTATGAAAACTTGACGCAACTAGATAGGGAATGATTCAAACTATCATTTGAGACATTTTAGGGGTTCTTAACTCAAGTCGCTCTGGCGGGTATATCTACCTTAATAATAAATTCAACGAAAAACATGGAGGTGGTGTCTCATCGATTTACCATATAGGAATGAGTCATTTGTATATTCTATAAACAAGCAACGTTGTTCTGGCTGACACATTCATCAATGCAGGGCCCAAACTACTTAATTTAGAAATATGAAAATTAGACACTAAGTTCATTTTGTAACATAACCACCCACCAAGAAATTATTTTTCGAACGTTCAGTTTTTAAAATGTGAAATAGAGTAAAATGTGTAAATTTGGTGAATTGTTGCTATTTTTACTATATTTCACGAACTAATTTATACTTCATCTCGAGTTGTGTATCAGAACATTGTGAATTAAAAGATCTAGATACGGGCGGTTTGATTTGCGATTTTTTATTTCTTAATGGATGAGAAGGAGTAGAAATGATTTCATGTTTTTATCGTTCGCTCTAACGGCATGATGTATTATTTTCGCTATATTCCATAACCGAATAGGGTTAAAAACTCGATTTAGGATATAAATGTTGCTCTATTAAATATATAAAAAATAATTTCTGTAATTTTCGATGGTTTTCTTTTCAATGGATGAAAAGGGGTGGAAAAATCCGACACATTAATAACTTTCTGTCTGCGATGATCAAAAATAGAAGTTCCAAATTTTGATAGAATGATGAAATTGTATTATAGAGACTAACTTAAAAGGGATTTTTCGGAATTGAAATTTTAAAGGGGTCATTTAGGATGAAATATGATTCTTGGAAGTTCGGCTATTTTTACTATATCTCAAGAACTAGTAGAGATATCTCTCATTCTGTCTCTGAGGAATATTACAACTATACACCTAAAAACTTTTTTTTTTTGAATTTTCAATGTTTCATTTTTATACGAGGGAAAAGAGAGAGAGAGAGAGTGTGTTGAGTTTTTTGTCCTCAATATCTGCCACGTTTATCCCAGCGTCACGAACTATTTAAGAACACGGTTTTTGAAAATAAACTTGCAATTTAAATTTAGACAAAACTGTAACAAAGCTTCAACTGCATCTTAACACCAAAAACTCCCGTGCGAAGCCGGACAGGGTAGGTTAGTAGATAATATTTTGCACCCAGTATGAAACTTGGTTCGTCAAACTTTCAGGATGTTACGTCGAATGAAAATGGGAGACGAGACCGGGGACCTTGAGCTTTGCGCGCTCATGCGCCTACCGACTGCGCCATCCCGCTCGCTACCCGTGCCCGTCTACCATTCTCATTCAACTTGTGAAACCCAAAGACCTCTGAGGTGGTCTCGTAGAGGCTAAACTCCTCATCTGAGGCGACTCCCTTAGGAAGTACTTTATTTGGGTAGTATTTTCCATTTCTGGTTCACAAACATAGAAATCTCTTAGATTGCGGNAAACCAAATTAGTACAATGTCTCCAAAAGCGTTCACCTCTCAAAATTTTAAAATGTAAAGGAAATTGAAAATATTCATCCGCAAGATTCGTGTTTTTGTGTCCTTCCTCTGTCTAGTAAATAATCCATTGTCGGAGCGAGAATGTCCACAATACCCTAGCATTCCTTTTTGATTTGCATTCCGGAAGTCTTGATAAAATCAGACAGGGGTGCACTGAAGTTGATGCTACAGATTTTACAATTTGTTGATTTTAGAGGGATAACTTACGGTCCAATGTATTTTCTCGATTTTTTGCTTTTTTAATGTATTTAACGCACACAGAGAAAACATTTTAGTTAATTTCAGTAAATCTCCGGTGTTTGTAACTAGACCGTCTAGTAAAATAGGAACCAACAAAACGTTAAGTAAAATGCGACAAACAGTCTAGGAGGCGAAGTCTAATAAGAATTACACTTTTGAATATTCAGAATGAAATTATACAATTAATCATTTATTTCAAAAAATATTATAATAATATGTTAAAAATAATAATAGGTGTAGCAATTCAAGAATCTCTCACTTCATCCACTTGACAATATTTTCTCTCAACATCTTACGAACTTTGAGGAAATGTAAATAGTTGTAGGCATGTTGTCTGATATCCTAACTCTTGTTTCCAGGTGGAGCTGTGGCTCAATGGCTTGGGCCAGTGGCGTGATCGCCATATCATCGCGTCGCTACGCCAGCTGCCGTGCGAATGGTCTTCGCTGTTACCGAAGCAAGCAGCACTCTCTGCTTCACTCACACTGCGAGATCAACCGGATGATCCACGGAAGGTACGTTCGCGTTTACACTATCCACCTAATCAAGTGAACCACTAAGATTAATGAGAAGTTTACAACGTACTGTAAAAGAAGGTCCTACACAAAAACTCAATTTTTCAACATTCAAAAATCATAATAATTTCTTGGACTAAAACTTTGCGTGTTTATCTGTTTGAAATCTAACGATTAAATGCCAAAATAATTAACAGTTCGTTACCGAAACGTTTGCAAAGTAATAATAAAGAATTTGTCCAAACCGCAAGAATATTGTCTGGTTTTCCCATGGCTGATAACATACATGTAAAATAATTAGTAACTTCAGATTCTTTGCAAGAATAAATCACGGTGCAAAGAGGTATTTGAACAAAGAGTACCATGCCATTTTATTATGGAGCTTTTCAGAAGTTTCAAATCTGAGTTTTAAAAAATACTTGCATTGCGGAAGTAATTTTTGGGATTGCAATACTGCGGTAAAATATAATGCATGTAGGTAATGAGCGTCTTTAGCCAAGTTAATATCAAGAAAAGGTTTAGAATATTATTAATGTAAAGACACAAAATTGCATTCATTTAAACAGTTTTATGTAGTATTCTCGAGAGTAAGCGCCCGCATCATGTTGTTGGCTCGTGCCGAGTGTGAAAGTAGTTCAGAGAAAAAAATAATTTTATATCTTATAATGAGCATCATAAAAATGAATCCATATTTATCCACCCTCGACTAAATTTAGCATTGCTTTACTTAAAAACAGACGGATGGCAATTTTTATGGGAGGGTGAAATAGATATTAACAACTTTCCTATGTGTAAGACCAGAATAATGGGTACTTCTCTAGATGATAAATTTCGTAAAAGTTAATTAATATTTTCAAAAACACTTTCTCCAATAACAGGAATGATAAAGAATACGGAAACCACTATCATTGGTAAACATATTATCAGTAGAAATGAAAGAACTGATTCAGAGATAAAAATTCATGACATTCATTGGCAACCAGAGGGTGTGTTTGAAATAAGTGCGCTTACGCCTCCTAACTTATTAACAACTTTCGTAAATATTCAAGTTAGGTAAAGCGAAAAAGTGGTAAATTATTTTCTATTCAGAAATATTTTCATGAATTTTTAATTCATTGAAATTTTTGGTAGGAAAACAAATTGGGTGATTGCACATCACTGATAAAAGGTCTATTGGCGTCTCTGATAGTATGAAAAGAAAATAATAAAGACAGACTGCAACGTGATCCATAAAATATTAAGATCTGCTGTTCGAGAAATATAATTCCTTATAGGATTTGATCCATTATCAACCATTATTATATTTATGAACTCGTTTACTGACTTAGTCGATTGACCCTGGAATCGTCCAGCAGTGACGAAAAATTGCTTAATGTGAGCAAATTAAATAATCGACGAGAAATATCATAGAGAAATATCCAATAGTTTGAAATAATTTTGGTCAAGATTTCTCGGAGATAGCAAGTTAAAAAGAGAAAAAGGTAGTTGTGGTACAAAGTTGGTGAATCTAAGACAACTACATTTTTACCATTGGTTGTTGTTTGAAGAATTCGTCCATCGATCATTCTATTCTCTTCTTACAATAGATACCTAACATTCGAACATTCGTAGAGAGAATTATATTGATGATTATATCCTTCCGTTGTGATCTAGCCCTTCCATCTCTAAACAGGGGATTCCAATCCTGTTGTGTTCTAATCAAAATCTAATCACCGAGCTCTCCGTCGCCTACCCTCACGGTGCATCTCCATTTTCTTTAGCCATTTCGTTGCTTATACTCACACTAATATCTTAAGTTTCCGTTAATTGTTAGTTAAATGCTCCTTTCGTAAAAGAATGATGATTTTTTCATACATTAAAAAATAAATTTTTAATTTCTTGATGACTGGGATTTAACAAATCCTCAATCGGCATTTATTGTCGAATAAACGTCCTCAACATTTTGTAATTTTTCATCATTTTATTTTACATGATTTCAATCTTTTTTTCCTTTTTGTCTTTTCAGGCAAAACATCTCACAAAAACCTTGTCAATGGGTAGAGGAAAAGGTGAACCTAAGGATTGGCATGTGTTCATCCCTCACTCAGCTTTACAACAGCAACATTACGTAAGAGATGGAGCTATCTTCTTAGATGTGTCAGTAAGCGCTCAGTCATCGGTCGATACACCTGGAGACACTGAAATAGTGTCCGTTGTTTAGAAAAAACATGCAATGAAAGCAATTGACGAAATGATTTTCGAAAGAAATAGCTCTACAACACCAGAGTATGTAAAGATAATGTATGAAAAACGTATCGCAACAATCTTATTTCTCAAGTACGAGAGATTCACAGGGGGTAAAGTACCCGCACAGCTTTATATTCCCGAAAGACTGTGATTTATTCGAAGGGTATATACGGTGATACCTGTTATCGGATACAATTACGTAGAACGGACAAACCTGGCGCCTTGGTGGACTCGAACTCCGAAGTCAGGGTACAATATTGGTTTGTCAAAATCTCGTAATACCAAAACTCGTCTGCTCTCTTCTCGAGGAAACATATCAGTTTCAAAAAATAAAAATAAAAACAGTGCATTTGAAAGCGTAACATTTTATTGACACAACAAGTCGAAGTGTTATTTCAGCTCATATCAAGGAGTTACCCCTAAAATGCTTCTGTGAGAAACAAGATCAATACTTTGCAACTGAAATATACTAAAATAAATTATTTCAACTGAGTGAGTACTTCTGCGTCGCATTTGAAAGGATAGTCCCAAAATTTGAAAGAACTAACCTAACATTTTGACATCTTGAGCGCGAGAGAAGAATAGGAAAGAAAGGAAAAGTGTTTGCTTATCTTTGCCTTTCTTGTGTCATTGAAGTTCATAATCATTGATAAAACTTCGAGATAACCCTTCTCAGGGAACCTGTCATCTAAGAAGACTTAAGAGGAGGAATTATCTTTCGGATCGCTATCATGAAGAGATGGACCTTTGTGGGTCGAAAATGCTGGTCAATACTCTATAGAAACCGCTTGAGCATCGATCGTAAAAACGTTGAAGGACATAGTTTAAGACTCAAAATAAAATTTCAAAAATGAGAAATATTTGTCAAATAATGTTTGTATTTTCTAATGGTATATATACCTACACGCAAATGAAAGGCTTCACATTTGTTTCATCATCCAATTTGACTTTTATAAATGAAATGGTAGAAAAAACATCTTCAATTAATCGATTTGATGTTTTCAAAACAAAAAGTGATGAAGTATCTAGTTTAGTTTGTACTCTTATACTGGTATACCTCTAATTCCCAGGAGACGCACCAATAGTAAATGAAACAGGTTTGTTAACTGTGGTGGTGCAAGTCAGGCTGATTCCGCAACCCTAAAAGAAAATATTTTTCTCCTCACCTGTTTTTATAAACAACTTACTGTACTGAGAGTACTGCAAAATATGTTACTTGTTCAAGGGGAGTTTTACCGAAGATGATTCAATAATGACTTCCATTCATGTCACACAGGTATGTTTTTGATACATGACATGAACAAAATGCCAATATGTCATTAGAAAAACATATGTTGACTTCAAACTTCATCCATCAATCATGCTTACTTCCTAGGTCTTATAATGATTGTTGAAATTGAGATACTTGATTTAGATCTACTGGAATTTGTTCGTATAGAATCTTATTATTATGTTCCTGGCGGAAATCATGATGTTGTATCTTCCTTCACTCTGGTTGAAATATTCATTTGAAAGCAGGAATGTAGTCATTGGATTGCCTTTAGTAATTCATGTACAGATGCAGGTGGTACTAATTTTACGGCCCGCGAGTTATAGTGCATTTTACAGCAAACTCATCAAACACTTCTCTTCAACAAACTCTTCATCAAAAGTACACATAATTGCTCTCAGCAACCCTGTTTTGGTTTTATTTTTTATAGTTATTAATTTCTTTTATTTATGTTATAGCAATTACTTTTACGCTAAGGGTATAGAAGGAGTAATGACATAAGTGTGTATATTGAGCGTGTTTGTACGTATGAGTGTGTTTCTGTAACTGTTTGTAAGTGAAAATGTGTTTGTGTAGGTATGTGAATATACGCACATATGAGCTTCATGTAGACAATTAATTTCTTAAATCTAATTTCTTTCTCTTTGTAACCATGTGAAATAATTTTTTAAGCATTTATTCCGTTTGTGTGTGTATTTTATAGATATTTTTATGGATATTGATGATTTGTTTTCTAACTTCGTATTATTTAATCATGTATGCCTTCTTTTCTATCTGCCACCTAGCATTGCTCACTATCAGACCAATAAATTATTATTATCATTATTAAACGTTGAGGGGTACAACTTTGTGTTATAAATCTATGCTGCTAGAATTTATATTTGACGTGGCATGTTCGCGGAAAAAAAATACAAAATTGTGTTCGGAATTGCCTTGTCGTACATTACAATATTAAAGTGTTTTATTATAATACTAAATATTAAAAATATTTTTTTAAACGAATAAATATGTTTGTTTCCAGTTTGAAATAATGTCAATTTGTTGATGACAATCTAAAATGGCGTTACAAATAAATAAATAAATAAATATGACCAATTAATTTTATTCGTTGGGCAAGACAATCCCCATCCCGTGCCAGTCTGATTGTTCGGAAGCGTATAGAAAATGGCCAGCGGCCTAATGTAAGTTGAAAAGCGCTGATCCATTACGCTATTTTAGGGTGGGTACGGCATAGTATGTCTGTGGAGATATCAAAAAATAATTTTACTTTATCTACTGACATTTTATATATCACATTTCGTAAAAATGTGTGTAAAATCGAAAATTTAAAATCCCACTCGAATCTCGGAGAGTTCAAGTTTACCATTGAATAATTTTTTAAAGAATTCTTCCCTGGATATTATCATTCAAATGTGTTAAAGAATGGATTTATGGAGAACTTAATGACACTGAATTGGCGTGTTAAAAAACGGAACGTTCTACAGCTTTTAGATCTGAAGTTATGTAGTGTGAGTATTAACAATGAATGGTAAGATTTAAGAAACTTTTTTATCTCAAACCCGGAAAATACTAGTTTTATTAAATTTATGAGAATTATATCCACCGTCAGGAAATTCAATGAAATTGAGTATATTACATTAGCCTCACTTAATAAATTATTTTAAAAACCTTAGTAATCAAATAGAAAAAAAATCGTCGTATCAATTGATTCAATTTTTGGAAGTTAGTCTCATGTTTTTGAGAGGTTAAATTTTACGTAATTTATTTAAATTTTTAATTTGATGTTCTGAATTATAGCAGATATTTTTAAATTTCATGGACAATGTCCCTTCTCTATATATGCCCTAGAAAACAAAAGTAGTTCATATACGCGAAAAGGTAATTTTGGGAAAAAAAGATTAATTTCAAAAGCTATATAACAATATAGAATTCAAAGTGAATTCATTTGAAATGTTTTAAGCAAATGGGGGGGGGGCAACGACTGTTCGCGTCCGTAGCATTCCTTAAGCTATACGTGTCCCCTGGGTGGTGCTAAAGAACAGTCACTAAAAGGTGTTTCACAGAGCCTGAAGCTACGGCATCCAGACCAGCATGCGAGAAATCGCGCGCGGATTTTCCTGGCTATCAGACACTTGGACTAAATTCGTAGATATGGACACACCGAATAGAGAGCTGGGTAGAATAACCCGGATCTGCCAACTGAACGTGGAGGGTCTCAGCAGGTCTAAGAGTGAGTACCTCTCTAAATTTCTCTTGGGAAACCAAACCGACGTGGCTATCCTCCAGGAAACGCACATCGAAAACGAAGATCAACAAAAGACCAGAGGTAGGATACATGGTTACGATCTCCTGGGAGCTGTGTATCACCGCCACCATGGAGTAGCAACCTATGTAAGGAGTAACATTAAAAACGCATCCGTGGTAAAACTTTCATCCGAAGACTTACAACAGGTAGTGACAAGAATAGGGGAACTGACAGTGGTAAATATATACAAGCCCCCTCAATCAACTTGGCCACAGGATGTCATAGACACTCATCCTCATCCCACAATATACGCTGGAGATTTTAATAGTCATCACGTCGACTGGAAATATCATACAACGGATGAAAACGGGAAAAAACTATCAANTACTATCAAACTGGGCTGAAGAAAACCACGTGTACTTAGTTTTTGATGCGAAAGATAAAAACACCTTTAAATCTGCCGCGCACAACACGGAAACAAACCCTGACTTGAGCTTTATCACCAGGAACTCCCTGTCACATCCTATCCCTATACGTAGGAAGGTAAAGGATAGCTTTCCCCACAGTCAACACCGCCCTATTTTTCTTGAAATTGGAATGAGTATCCCGCTTATTCGCTCATTCCCACGTCCCAGATGGAACTTGCAGAAAGCAAACTGGGAACAATTCGCCAAAGACATCGACCAAACTGTACAGTGGATTCCAGCAAGGTGGTATAATTATAATAGATTTATAAAGATAGCAATAGCAGCCGCAAAAAGATATATCCCTCGAGGGTGTCGCAAGGAATACATCCCAGGATGGAATGAAGAGACGGAAAGTCTCTATAAGAAATACCTTCAGGAGAATGACGCCAAAACTGCTGACGAGCTCCTTCACAAACTTGACTTAGCCCGCAGAAGGAAATGGGAAGAAACCACTGAGTCTCTAGAATTTACGAAATCAAGCAGGAAGGCATGGAATCTCTTAAGGAAACTCGGAGATGGCAGCGCACCGGAGAGGAAAATGTCAGATGTCAGCCCCGACCAGATTGCCTCACGCATTGTTTCACTATCAAGAGCTCCTACAGCTAGGAAACGCACAACCGTCATCAAGCGCCACCTGAAAGAGTTCCGCCAGGCAGAAGAAGCCCCGAACGACGTTTCCCGTCCATTTTCACTAGAGGAACTAAATCATGCCATTGGAAAAATGAAAACAGGGAAGGCCCCTGGATTCGATGGTATTCTCCCTGAATTTTTGATGCACAGCGGCCAGCGTACCAGGGAATGGCTGAGCCAGTTCTTTTCACACAGTATGCAGACTGGCCATGTACCACCTGAATTCAAGAAAGCGAAGATAATATCCTTGCTGATGCCCGGCAAACCAAGCGACAAACCAGAAAGTTACCGCCCAATTTCCCTCCTAAGCACAAGCTACAAGTTGCTGGAGAGGCTCATTTTAAATCGGATAGAGCCAACGCTGGAGAAACATCTACCAGTGGAACAAGCTGGCTTCCGTCACAACAGAAGTTGCGAGGATCAGGTACATAGCCTAACCAGCCACATCCAAGCAGGTTTCCAACGTGGACTGAAGACAACAGTTGCCTTCATAGACCTCACAGCAGCATACGACACAGTATGGAAAGATGGCCTACTGTACAAACTGCACTGCATCATCCCGTGCCAGAAATTGATGTGCCTCGTCAATAGCATGCTATTTGACAGAACCTTCCAGGTGTTGCAAGGGGAAGATTCTTTGTTGTGTTTGCAACAAAATCTCCTCCTCTACAAAATAAATATTCCAAGTGGATTCTTTAAAGAACAAGATTTTTATTGCGGAAATAAACAAATCCGTCTTGGAACAAAATAAAGGAGAGTGACACCAAACGACAAACGGTGGATTGAACGTTCTGCGTGAACTGATTTCTCACGTATAACAGGCGTCGTTATCGGGGAACGTTCTCTGCGTCGGCAGAGGGCGGCGTTCTTCTGCGTGATGACACCACCAGTCGGAACCGTCGTCGCAGCGTCTCTCGTATCGGTCTTCGAAGTTCAAACCGCCGAGTTCGGAGGATAGGATTTCCCCAGCGTCGGGCGTGGTAAGCGTTTGACTTNCCGGGCGTAGTAAGCGTTGGACTTCGAAGATCTTCTGCGCTCGTAGAAATATATCGTCAAGATATGATTTCTTCAGAATTCAGCGTAGGCGAAGTTTGGCCTTGAATATTTCTTGAGCTTGTAGGAATATATATCGTCAGGATATGATTTCTTAATAATTCAGCGTGGGCGAAGTTTGGCCTTGAATATTTTCTGAGCTTGTAGAAATGTATATCGTCAGGATATGGTTCCTTCGGAATTCAGCATAGGAATTCAGCATAGGCGAAGTTTGACTTTGAGTATTTTTGGAGCTCGTTCTGCAGCGATCCGTCTCGGTCAAGGTTTGCCAGAATAATAATTGTGTCGTTGCTATAAGGTTGGGTCTAAACAAGAATATATGACGGTCTCGAGGGGCCTAACACTGTGTCGCAGTTCACTTCTTGAAAATAATAGTCCTAATAGGTTGTGCGGAGCGAACAGGTCACTGACTTCTAGGGTTTCTCTCTGCCGTCATAGAATCACAATCGCGGCGTTCTTTGCTTCATGGAGTCTTCTATTGTTTACTGTTTTGAAGGTTCCTTGGCGTCGTAATTCGAAGTTCTTATGTAGAGTGTGGTATCGCCGTGGAGATCAGTAAACAATATGGCGAGCGTGTAACTTTTCGTAACGAGTTACACGGGGAAGTTTTCTAAGTTTTATGCGTGTGAAGGTATGTACCTTATTAATATGTAGAAATAGTGTTTCTACACCGGTAATAATGGGTAACAAAACAAGCAAAATGAAGAAACTGAACAACGGTCTCCCTCAAGGATCAGTGTTGGCGCAGGCCTTTTTCAATATGTACATATCCGATATGCCGGAAATAAAAGGACGGAAATTTGGCTATGCTGATGATCTGGCCATAGCCGTCCAAGACAAAGGAATGGAGGACGCCGACAGCCTCCTGTCCCAAGAACTCAAAGCTATCGGTAATTTCTACACTGACTGGTGCCTCACTGTCAGCACAAGCAAAACGGAAACAACGTGTTTTCATTTAAATAACAGGGAAGCCACAACATCTCCAAAAGTATATTTCAATAATAAAATACTTCGCCACAACCAATTCCCAAAGTATCTCGGAATAACACTAGACCGTACCCTATCATTCAATAAACACCTGAAAACAACAGCAGCCAAAGTCAACACACGCAACAACATCCTGCACAAGTTATGCGGCAGCAAGTGGGGAGCATATGCCTCCACACTTCGTGGATCTGCCCTAGGACTAGTTTACTCAGCTGCAGAATACTGTTCGTCTGTATGGCTGAATAGCAGCTACGTACACAAACTAGGTGCTAAGCTAAACGATACGATGCGCCTTATCAGTGGCTGCATCAAGAGTACCCCCCTGTATTGGTTACCTGTGCTCAGCAACATTGCCCCACCCCACCTCCGCAGAAAAAGCTTTCCTCGACCGTCAGTTAGAAAAAATTCAAAATAACCCAGAATTGCCCGTACATACGGACATACCGCATTTATCACTGAGGCGACTAAGATCTAGAAAACCCCCGCTATTCCTAGCAGAGCAATTAGTGGCAAATGGAGAGCCTAACATCAGTGAACAGTGGCGAAGAACTTGGAAGGAGGATAACTCTACGTCCCTCATCGATCCTACACAGAAACCTCCCGGGTTTGAGCTCCCTCGTCAACAGTGGAAAGTACTGAACAGGATCCGTACCTCACATGGAGTTTGCCAGGACCTCCTCTACAAATGGGGTAAGATCTCAAGCCCCCAGTGTGATTGTGGAGCCCCTCGACAGACAATTGACCACATCGTCAGTGAGTGCGAAACCAGATCTTACCCAGGACCAAAATCGGACTTTTACGAAGCGAAGCATCCTGCCATTTCCTGGATGGAAGGCCTAGATGTTAACATTTAAGATTTGTGTTAAGTGCTTAGATTACATTGTTCTAATTATAACATATTATGCTTAATCTATGTCCAAGTGTAAGCCAAACGATAAATAAATAAATTAAGCAAATGTAGATATACTAGTGCAAGCAGTGCTGAATGAACATCCGGCAAAGGGCGAGATGCACTACTCAGCTGTAGGAACTTTTCATCAAAGCCGAACTTTTCTAAATCAATAATGATTTAGAAAAAGCAGAATGGTTGTTGCTACTTGAAGCTTAGAGAAAAACGGGTTAGCGTAAGCTGAGGTGAGAGGGTAGAAGCCCAGAGTGGGGAGACGATTGAAGGGTTCGCGGTGGTGCGTGGCGAAGATTGAGAGGACTTGATCGTCCGATGCGAGGGCGGACGAACATCGAAGGGAGACTTGATGATTGGAGGCAGCTGAGTGTGGACGTGTGGGAAGGAAGTTCGGCCGCATTTCTGGAGACGAGCAACGGTTGAGAAAACAACCCAATGATGACTATGTTGGGTGAGTGACTATTGTACAAGTCAGAGGTTGCTAATCAAATAACTATCAAATTTGAAGGAAAGTGGGAATGCAAGACATTTAGAGGTGTGCTAAGCTGAGGGTTGGAGATTGATGTATAAACTATGGTGAACTTAGATCTGGGGGGTTAGTAGTATGATTAGGGAACTTAATGTAAATAATGGTTAGCAATAAAATATTGATTGTTAATGTATGGAATCTTTCAGTATGGTGGGAACCCTAGTTTTCCTCCCCCGTCAGTAGCCAGAAACCGATCCTGGTCGAGAAAGAAGATGTCTCAGAAGATAACGTGACAATATAATACCCAGTACATTACGAAACATTGTTCACTATTCTTCATAAACCTACGTAAGGAACTGTTCACAGAAGTACTTAATTCGTCCCATACACAGACTCAGAATTCACAAATAATTTTATCCAGACGAAAAACTTCGTATATTATCGCATAAAGCATCAATCATGCTAACTTGACACGACTGCACGCGACCAATCATTTAATCACTAATTGTGATTCATCCAACTTAAAGATAATACAAGGTATCAGGTCTGTGAAGCATACACGGATATAAGTATACAAGGTGATTCAATAGATTTCAGTATGTTTCAGAATGTTTCGGGTCGACATAACTTGAGCGATAATATTTTAATGACAGCAAGGGGTAATGTACTCTGAAAGACCGTTGAACTAACAGAATCAGCGAAATTGTGGTTATACATTTCCTTCGAAATTTAGTTTACAAATCCAATATACATCTACCTCGACAAACATTTTCGTTTATTCTTTAAAATCGAGAAAAATTGCGATGTTAACATAGATATTGTGATGATTTATTTAAGCTCATTGTTTTATTATTTGGCACTACGATCTGAAATCATGAAATTACTAACTAAATACTAAGTAAATTATTCACGTACACTTATTTTCGCCAAACATACCGCCAAACATTTTTGGAATACCTTCTCTCATCTAAAGATAGGTCACGTACTTTTCCCAGTAAGTATCCCAGTACGTTGAGCGACTTCGTCACCTAACACCGGTAGCGGTATGACAAGTGAACGGCCCTATCACCTGTAGTTAGAAATTACAGAAAAATAAATAATTGTTAAGTTTATGGTAAAAATTGTTAATGATTTATAAAGAATAAGTCTTTGATGACAATCACGCGCTCGTGTGACGTGGAGCGAATGCACCAAGGAATCTCGTGACAAATGATCGTCAAGGTTCGAGATAGCCGTGGGCGGGCGAGGACAACTGCCTCAGCGGGGTAAAGTATAGAGGAAGAGATACAGTAAAGGCGGCTCCAGCAAATCCCGAACGACCACCGGTACGCGTCCTATCCACAGCGCGTCAGTCTTTTGGGCACATCAAAGGAAGTCGAGCATTGCGCGACCGATGCTCGCCATCCGGAATTCGCCGAATGACGAATGTCTGGAGCCGACTCAAGGGGCGGTCTGGGAGCACTATATTGGCGCAGAAGTCCCCGCGTATGACCAAATATGGTTTATACATTCATAGGGTTAATGCGCCAGTGCAAGATACTTCGGGTTTAGAACCAAATAATTTCAGAGTATTTTTTCGCGACAGTTTTTATTTTGACTCAATATTTAACGCCTTCTAAATCAGGAAATAGGTTGTCTCTGCAGTTTTTGATGGAAATTATCCAATAAGAGATGTTGTTGAACCAGTATAATTGGTCATTCGTCTGAGTAATAGTAATTCATTGTTTTACAACTAAGGGCCAATTTCACCAAATGCAGAGTAATAGCGATTTCTGTAAACGTGATTAGGCAAATGGAATCGCGATTACGATTTGTGCATTTCACCAAGCAAATCTAATCGTTGATCGATGTTTTTGACGAATTCTCTAGGTTGATAGTAGTTTTACAGTGCATTGTGGGTAATTTGAAGGCAAATGAAGCGAGAAACAAGCGTCATGAGCTCCTGTAAATAGACGCGTTTGTGACTTCCTGCTCTTCTTGTTCGTACTTGCGTTTCTGGTGGTGTTTCTTTGTGAGCTAGTTGCAGTTTTGTGAGCTAGTTGTTGCAATGTGTCTTTCAGTGTTTGTTGGAAGTGTATTTGTAAGTGTGTTTCGTTGATTGTACTGTGACTGAATGAGAATGAGAAGCGCAAGCGTAGCCCTAATTTCGGCGTGAAAGAGAAGAAAGTACTCCTCATCCTGGAGAGACAGGAAGTTTTTTCCGTAGTGGAGAATACGAGGACGGATGCAATCACTCTTAAAGATGAGACTGCCATGTTTGGCAATATATCTAAAGACGTGTGTGCAGTGGCTGGGAGCTATAAAACTCCGGAAAACCTTAAATGTGCTTGGGAGAATCTTAAAAAGAATGCACGGAAACATTCCGCAAAAGAGCGTCAGCAACAGTTTATTACAGGCAAGTTTCATTTTTTGTTTTTTCTTGTGTTGTTTATTTTGCAGTTTATTCATAAACTTTATGTTTTTTTAGGAGGAGGGCCCCCATTGAAAGATACTTACGATCCCATTTTGGATAGGGTGAAAGTGTTGCTGGGAAGTGGTGTAATATTTTTGTACTGCAATATTTTTGATGGAGACAGTTTTGACCAAGGTCAGATATGACGTCTATAATTGTATGATAATTGGTTAGATATAATTATTGGAAAGTAGAATCTAATGTCATATTTGTTTTTCATTAGATCGTGAGGAAGCAGGACCATCTTCCAGACCGGATGTCATGCCTACCTTTGAAGTCCCCGCCTCTCGGGTATTATTTATGCATGAAAAAAAATAAATTTGAGAACAATATGTACAGTTGTTAAAACTTTGCTGCCACAAGAATAAACTAATTGCAACTTCACTGATAACTTTATTATGTGATATATTCAGTGGCGGTTCTATCATTGGACCTGAACTCTTAACAGATAAAATTGAAGTTGATAAGTGGCCTACTTTGTAAAAGTGTTACCACGTTATTGATTGTTATTAATAACACAAGATTAATAATATCATATTAATAACTTTAACAAATAACTTATTTTCAATACCAGATTGTTAGTTATTTTTAATACCAGATTGTTAGTTATTTTTAATACCAGATTGTTAGTTATTTTTAATTCCAGATTTGATGAGTTCATGTACTTTACTAAGATATAATATTTATAAAAAATTTGTGCTCTATAACCATAATTTTTAAATAAAAATACTTCCCTTTAACCGCCCGCCCCCTTTCATTACGGTCTAGATCTGCCACTGGATATAGTTCTAATATTGAAGTGTTGTAAAATTATGAATCCCGATTAAGCACAGATTCTACACAAATGAACTAACTTAATTTCAGTTATGGCAATATTTCTTTACTTCTTTTGCTAACCAACTCTCATCACTAGTTGAGCTCATAGTTTACATACTTCCTTCTATCCTTTTTAAATGTTATTAAAATATTATCTCATTCTTGTTTTAGTAGGAAATTGTACTGGAAGAAGTCATCAAATCCATCGAGGCAATTCAAGGAGCTCCGCCGGACGTTCCCGCTCCTCAGGCAAGCAACCACCAAAATCTGATGGAGGCACCAAAAAATTGAATGTCGGGGCAAGTAGAAGAACCTCGAATCGCCGAAATCAGAGGCACTTGAAGTCTCTAAGGAACTGGCACACTTACAGTGCCAGATTTACATGTGCAGCATGAAAGTTTCAAAAAATTATCAAATACAATGGATGAAATTTTAAAAGTGCGATTAGAAAGGGAGAAGGAATTGTTAAAACAGGAAAAACTACACACAAATAAATTAGAAACAAATAAAAAATGATTTATTCAATTTATTAAGTTTCTATAATAATTAATTATCTCCCGTCTCACAACAAATCTACCGTTTTGGGGATTTGCCTCCCTTTCTCCCATATCCCCTTGCTGCAACAATTCTTCCCAAGGTACATCAATGTAGTCGTATTCCTAATGCTAGTACTGGAAATCATCTTTTCCAGACTCCAAATGTCCTCTCCACAACATTCTTTGTTCGTACGTGACTCACATTATACACATGTTCTTCTCGGTTTCGTGGAACTTCTATTGGGGTAAGTAAGTAGTCTCTCCATGGGTAACCAGAATCCCCCAATACACGTCCCTCGTATTCACTATTTTGAAACATAGCACATATTCTGGAATTATTAAAAATTGTGCTATCATGTGCAATTCCTTGCCACCGGGCCACAATGTCTGTGAACTCCATACACTCATTTGTGATGATTTGCACGTCAATAGAAAAGTACCCTTTCCTATTGCGGAAAGGTTCTGCAATTCGCAGATGAAATTCGCACATGCGAGCAGTCAATAGCACCTAACACACGGGGAAAGCTAGCAACAGAGTAAAATTTCTGCTGTGTTGCTCGCATCACCTGCATCGTTATACAGAATCATTCCTACAATAAAAAAAATATAATGTGGATGAGTGTTTAAAGAAAAAAAAGTATATGTGAATATTATTATTATTAATATACATATGTATATTTTTAAAATAAGTAGATAATAAAAGTTCAATATAATTATTTACTTTAGCATATAAAAACAAATCAAAAATTGTTTCCTTCTGTTAAGGCAGTAATCGAAAATTAAATATCACAGATATCTTGAGGTTGTATGTACGTAAACGAGGTGTAAATTGAACTTACTTGTCTAATGGAAACTCCAATTGGTTTACAATTTCATTCAGGACATTAAGGGTTGATGTCTTGGACAGACGAAATCGCGTAACGAAATCTATCTCATCCAACTCATCAAAATAATTGGACCTCTCTCGAATCCAACGTGGACGCCTTTGTGGCTCCCCAAATACAATGTCTTCCACCGTTTCCTCCAAACCGTAGCAGAACATTGCAACAAGCAAATCCAAATATCACGGAAAGCAAAAAAAAAATATTTTTTTTAAAATTCAGCACACGAACCTAACCAACAAAACAAGCACGAGGGAAGTACACAAGGAAAATGGCTGAAAAATTTCGTGCAGTGCTGGAGAAAATCGCGATTTGTGCTGATAATCGAAGGGTCCCCGAGCGTTTAAGAGTAAATCGCGATTTTCGTGTAAATCGAAGTTGGTGAAACGCGCATTTCGATAATCACGATTTACTACAAAGAAAATCTCGTTTAAGGTATTAAACGAACTTGGTGAAATTGGCCCTAAGAGAGATTAGATTAACTTCGATTATATTTCGAAATATCAATCATCAAAGATACCCTTTCATCTTAATAATTAAGGTGTTTTCTTCTGTTGTCGCTGTTTTGTTGTATTTCTGTGATCAATAAGGTGTGAGAGTGTCGAATACAAAAAGGATGCAGTTTTTTGCATATTTTCAGAGGTCGATATCCAGTTGATTAGTGGTGCATCTAACGATCTCGATGTGCTCTACATAGCAGACATTTCATTAACCACAGAAATCCAACCTCAAAGAACTGCTTACAAACTTTCTATATTACCAGTAAAAATTTTGAAATTTAGCTAGTGAGGAGTTTTTCTTGATTTGGAGCCTTTGTTTAGTTGTCGACCACTGACTTTTATGTTCAATACTAAAACTCTTATTTTAATTCGTTTCTTGACAAAAAAAGACGGGACGGACAAAACTTATACTTCTGTTATGAAAAGATAATAAAAGGTTTATATGAAATAAGAATTATACATTCTTTAATGGAAATTTGAAATAAAGTGAAAATTATAAAATACATTTAGAATTTTATTCACAAACCCCCAAAATTTAGTAAGTTATTTTTTTAAATTTGCAAATATGTAAGATGTCTATAAAATATTGTGAATAACTAATAAAAAAGGGATAAACACAATAACGTTTTTTGAGTACTAAATATCTATGACGACTACTGGCGCATTCATTTACACTAGTTTTGATTACTGATTCAAAAATATTATTCTGAAAAATGGATTATTTTTAGTTACAATTCGACAATATAAATTTTAATACAAAAATAACAAAAGGGTATGATGGAGCAAAAGAAACGAAACTAGAGGTTTTGATTTCAACAAATAATATATGTGAGCAAATTGGTTTGATTTTGAGCTTTACTCTTTTTCAAGCGCTGGAACGTTAACCCCCGAATGTAATGCCCAAAGCCATATTTTAATATATTCGTTTTGGTTTGTTCGCTCCAACCAAATGTTCAAAGGTTCAGTAATTTTTTATGAATGTTTGAGAGAATGTTTTGTAATTTATTTAGTTGTTGGGTTCACTATAAAACTTTTTTGTGACCTTGATTTGGTTTTTAATGTATCTTATTAGAAAAGTTTTTTTCACGGACGAAAGTATGAAGATAAAAATGAGAGAGAGAATCCTCACTATCCTAAATGAAAATTGATGGAAAGAATCCTCAGTTACCAATGAGTCTTCCTCCCAAGAAAGGTTGAATTAAACAAAAAATAGATTTTAAGCTCCCTTTATAAAGATAATATCCATGGTTATGTGACTGGTTTAAGTTAATTTGTTACCCTAGCTTGCTTCTTGGTGTTAAAACTTAGGAACACTGATCGATTATTGAATTGATGCATTAACTTCGAACGGTTAATCGATGGAAATGAATCGACTGACAAATAATCGACATGACATTGTTAAATTCCCAGTCGTACTGAGCACATAGTATATTCATTGTTTTTCACATGCATATTTCTTATAAAAAAATAAATATGCTATTAGATATTTTTTTCAAAGTTTAATTTAAAATTAAATAGCAGCTTTGCCTGTTCATTATGTCACGGGTGGCCACTGATAAGTAAATCCTATTGTGCAAGCAAGAAATGTATGCACGAATGTGGAATACAAGAATTCCAGCCGACTCATCAATTTCGTTTTTTTCTCTTTGTGACGTCCTAAATACTAGCGCGTCTCTTTTCTTCTTCCCTGTCACTCATTTCACTTGAGAAAAGGAGTATTCTCTTTCATTATGTTTAGTGGTAGATGGAGTTTGTCATTAAGATGCAAAATTACTCGTTTTGTTCGTTAAATAGCAAAGAACTTTCATTTGAGAGTTTAGTTCCCTGACATTATAGCGTTCCTTTTTTCTGCAACATTTTATTAAAATGATGTTAAAATTTCGAAGTTGAAGATATAAGCTAATCATTCAGTCTCCTATCGACGGGAAATGTGTTCAAAAGATGAGGTTGAGAAAGAGCTGTCGGCAAAGGCTAATGGCGAGCAGTGGAAATTATCAACACCATTGACGAGGCTGGAAGAAGCCAATGTATAAAACACTAACATACACATCAGAACATATGGCTGAAATCGCCATTAGTAATATTGCGAAATTAATCGACAAAATTCGGGGAGAAAATAGTTTAGAGGAATGGGGAAAGCAAATGTATATCTTGTGAAAAAGAGAATCAGAAATCAATTACAACCAAAAGAATTGACAAAACCGGAAGAATGTTATTCATGAATATTTCTTGACTTCTTGACAACTTGACTCCAAATGCTACTAGTAGTGTACCTGAAAAATCAAAATCAATAATAATTTTTTTGTGAATAAGCCCTTTTAATCTTCTTAAACGCACCTAATGATACTCAATTCGACATACCAACGATTGTGTTGCAGGAACATTTTCTTCTTAGTTATGTCCATTCCAACTCTTAACGAAATAGTCATCGTCACTCAGAAAATCGTTAGAATCAGTATGAAGTGTTAAAGTTAGTGATTCATTGAGTTTCCCTTATCCCTCATTACGTGGTTGGTAGCATTTGTCGGCGCCGTTTGATCGTACTCTACAGAAGGAAGTATTCGCAGAAGTACTTGACCACAGATCATTCACACACATCATTATTCAATCACTAGACAATTTCTTTAGTAATTTTTTAAATAAAAAAACGTTGAATACGTAATGAAACGGCTTAATTAATCACACGTTACAAAAAGAAAAATGTTTTTATTGTATAGAAGACCATTTCCCCTACTTAACCGTTCTCAGACAGACGGATTCTTCGATACGAATAATCTGGAAATACCCCTTCTTACATCATCCAGGATCGTAGAAGCAAAAGCTTTTCATAAATTAACGAGTGGCTGAGTCCGTGACGTATAGCTCTCGAACATCCAACGATCCTATATAAAGACGCGTGGAGATTAGTGCATCCGAAGCTATCCAGTCTACCCACAGGTGAGTGGTCTCAGGAAGCGCTTTCCTGGCGTGTAGATTCCATCATTGTATCACAATAAGGAATTAATGTACTTGCATAAATACTCGGCATTTTATTTACAATATAACATATAACAAGTTTATTAGTTAAGTTTATTTATAATATAACAAGTTAACATTTACTCTTTATATTTATAAAAATCAGTTCTCAAATTCACAGAGAAAAAGAAAATCTTACTCTTCAGACCCTCAATAATAGTTTTATCTTAAGCTATTATATATTTTACTTGTAATAACGAGTTAAATTTGCCGAATTCTTGTGTTTTGAAACGAATATCAAGAAAAAATTACGGAGTTTTATACGTGACGACACGACTTAATACCCCGAAAGAAGTTTTAAATACGAAGATAGCCGCGGAGGTCTGTATCACTACGTTTTGAAATATATTTTGTAGTTCCCACCTCCCATTTTGCATGGTAGGTATTTGAACACTTCGTGCCTTTCGTCAGTTTTGGCGAGTGCGGTTGTATTTTAACAGAGTATTTACTTTTGATTTTAAAATAGTAATCAGTGAGAGTAATAGCAATTGCAGTATTTACATTTCAAAGAGACATTTTAAAGACATTTTTTATTTAATAAACTATCTTGAATACATCTTTTACCATAACCTTAGCGAAAGGGATGTTACTGTTAAAAAATTTCTCAACACACACGTACATTTTTTCGTATATCACAATTCAATCTAGGCAATTGATACATTTACTTTTCTGTCATAAAAGTTTGTTTTGCTGGCAACTTGTATTACAAAATACGATGCTAAGTGGTGTCAGTCATCATTTTGCAACTTGCCATATGGAAATTGTCCGAAAAGGCCCTATTGCAGATCATATCTATACGTTTGGTGCCTGTGAAACTTTTCAGGGAAGTAATAGGATTAATTAACTTTGAAACGTGAAATTGCACGTTGCGTTGAAAAATTAATTGGTAATTTGGTAAAAAAATTAATTACCTACCCACTATGGCCAAATTAACTGCCATACAGCAAATTTACTTTTCAACAAAATATGTTGAAATTAAAATCATTGTTATATCGTTTTTGAATTTAAAGAATTCCAGATGCCATATTTTAATACAATAAATATTGACATTTTGTACTATTTTTTTTATAATTTTAAACCAATCTTTATGAAAAAAACAATTTATAAAGTATATTTTTAGAAATTTAAAGCATTTATAAATACTTAAAGATAATTTATAAATAATTTTCTTTATAAAAAAGTCTGACATTGTTACTGCCAGATTGCATTGCCTTATCCCTTATAAACATTTACACCTGTTTTTTTCAAACATCATTACACTGAAGTATCAACCGTTTGTTCCACGTTTCTTCACTTAACTTTATTTAAATATATAATTCCGAATTAATTGAAAATTAGATATGTTCGCTTCTTATATAAGAGTGCTACGATCTTGACATCCAATTTTCTCTTTTTTGTGTACTTTTTGTCTTTGAATGCGTTTTGTAGGTTGGTAACAAAATGTTCTCGATGCGGACTCTGGCTGTAGTGGTACTGTTATTCCTGAGTGTATCTGCTCAAATCAACGTGATCAAGGTGCCACTGAATCCTCGTAAGTGCATTTAAAATTTGCAGTTGAATTGTGTGAAACGCAGTAAAAATATGGATAATGTCCCTAAAACTATATTCCCTTTATTTACTACCAAAATCTCAATGGAAAATACATCATTTACATTTATTTAATGCAGTTAAACTTAGTGAACAAAATGAATGTACTCCTTTCATTCACACGCAATACGGTATAACTTAGCGCACTAAATACAACCGTAAATCTAGTACTATCGTATTTTATAGCAAGTGCTCATTATTTTTTTGATATTTCCAAGCACTTAATGACTTTTCAGTTGATTGGTTTTTAACAAGGAAGATAATTTATATCTCTCGAGGATACTTACTTGGAAACGATTTCTCTGTATCATGATTTAAAGGAATCATGTGGGTATTTGTTATGAATGGGTGGCTATCTCTTATTCTCTTATTAACATTGTGTACTTCAATGTTAGAATATATATATATATATATATA
>NNCF01126974.1:911179-930603 GCA_002313205.1 Laupala kohalensis
CACAATTGAAATACTTGATATATTCTACATACTTAACTCACTCATTTATAATGTTAGTATCGATATTCAGTATTATTTATTGATTTCCAGAGCAGGGAACGAACATTGTCATTTAGAAACATTCTTTGCGGGTATATAACTTTTTNGGTAATTGTGGTGCTTTAGCAACATTATCAAAGCATGATAAATTAAAAGTCGTTTCTATGTTGCTCATTTTTTATTTTCTAATACCAATAATAAAAAAATGAGCAACATAGAAACGACTTTTAATTTATCATGCTTAGAAACATTCTTTGCGGGTATATAACTTTTTACGAAGCAACGTGGATGTTACATTTGTGAAGATAAACGTATTAGTCAGACATTCCGTATAATATTTACAGTAAATTTAAATCGAGCGAGGCAGTTAACAAGGTCGTATTTAGTTTTATATGTTAAGTTATTGTAACTTGTAGTTCCCCGTATTCCTGATTCAGTGTCATATTCTAAGGACTTGTTATTTTAAATCTAGAAATCTTCTCCAATTAACGTAACATTTTGCCGTCAATTCAACAGAGAATTTCATATTTTCAGAAAGTGTTCAACAAATATGGGATATTATNAATATTTATGTTACTTATGCATAATATTTTAATGGCGTTCTACTTTTTAAAGCGGATAAATGTTGTAATGCTACGTTGCCGAATTGACAATTGCTCAGCGTATGTTTTAAGATTTTCCTAAGAAATGTGAGAGCATGATTTAAGGTTTTGTTCATTACAGCTCCCAAATAGATATTACGAGCTGAATTGTGGTATAAACCATTTTCAAAAATTAGATCACACTAGGATTCGAACCCACCTTGTGGTGACAGAACAATCATAGCAGTGCTTTAGTTCTCAGCCAATTGCACATTTGCTGGAGGAGGTAAAATGTCTGTTAAAAATTCGAACAAATAAATAGCCACTCAAGTCTGCGTGTTTCGTCGATTCGATAATGAATGACATTCTTTTTTTCTTGAATTGCCTCTTGCAACACTGCGGGTTTTAAGATTTAATGGATTTATAAATAATATAATTAATTGAGTTGAGAGTGCAATTACAATTAAAATTATTTTATTTGATACCAGAACTTTGTAATATTTGTAATAACAAAGTGAAATTATACTTTGAAATTAAATTGACGTCACCCTCAGAATTATTTTAATAATTCTGCATAATATCATTATTTAGTATACCTTGTTGAAATAAATTCTTTTAACTGCGTCTGTAAGTAGTTTTTCCAATATCTTATCTTATCTGATCAGATAAGCTCGTGTTTCTCTGTGGAGGGGGAAACTGTCTATCACAAGGAACCTGTCTCACACCTTGTTCCTTGTTCCTCTCACACAGGCATAGAAGATAGTGTGCATCTCATGTTTCTCATTGTATTTGGAATCTTCCACCCACACGAACGTCCTTAGTCGCGAATTCACATTAAATGACGGTGTATCCAGTGACGGTGAGAGAGAGGGAGAGGGAGAAAGAGAGAAGTAGGAACAAAGAAAGAAAACAAGAATCTGTTGTTGTTATTCACAATTTCATTTGAATAAATTAATGAAAGAGATTTCAGTTTTAGTTATATTTGTTGTAATCTAAAACACGTTTTTTGTAATGTTAATCTCGGATCACGATTTTTAATGCTGCACGACTACAACCAGTTATATTGTAGATCATTGTATTATTAGAACATGTAATTTATTAGTTCCTTGAGTGGTTTAATGTGATTTATAACACGAGAAATAAAATTTTCCGTTATTAATTCATATTTTGTACAAAAGTTTCCTATATTTATTTAATTTCTTTCGACATATATGAAAAAATAAAAGAATCACAAATTATGTGAAATTACGTTAGACAATACACGTGAAGAGAGAGGGAAAGAAAGAAAGAAAGATAGAGAGAAAAAAAGGTAAAGAAAAGAACCTATGGTATTAATATGAGTAAATACATTTCAATTTGATTGGAATAAATAAAAGGGTTTTGTCTTTTTTTATTTATTCATATCTGAAACGAGGTTCTCATATTATTGATCTCTGATTATTTTTTTAGGTTGCACGATTACTACCAAATTGTTATATCGTGGATAAATGTGTCACTAGAAGATGTAATTTATTTGTTCCTTAAGTAGTTTTATATTATTTATAACTCGAGAATTAAACTTTTGTGTTATTAGTTCATATTTGAGACAAACGTTTTCTATATTTATTTAATTCCTTTTCACATATATGAAAAACTTAAGAGAATCGCAAATTATGTGAAATTACTTTCGACAATACACATCATTTGTAGGCAATGAGATTTGATTTCTTTACTTCACTGTATAAATATAAGAAATTATAGGAATATTTATAAGTAATTTGTGATTCGAATTATACCAATTCCATACGATATCTTGCAATTATATTCAAATTCTGTTAAAAACTATATTTTATCACAGTATTACGCAAACGTTTTTTACAGAAAGTCTAATATCGTTTACATTGCCTATGAAGACCTTGCGAGACAACGAATCTCGAGATGTCGTTTAAATATAGAGAATGGTAAAGTTTATTGAAGTCAAGAATATACAGAATATTTTTGTTATAGAAGTCCAAAATGTGTATAATAAAAAAAATACAAAATATTTCTTTAATAGCGGTGTAATTAAACATTTTATCTCGTTACGATTTACCCGCCGCTCGATGTCTTCCAAATATAGGCGCCGTTTCAAATAGACCTACGATTGGTCGAACGAAACTTCCCCTCTCGAAGTGAAAGCAAGAGGAGAGATCCGTTGCAAACCTAACAGATCCAAAACTGGTCAGAGCGTGGGACTTAGAAAAATAAATGGGCCCTTTTATGTTTACAGTAGTGTACAAACAGGGAGAATATTTATTTAGAAAACGAAATGAAAGATATAGTTTTGATAAAATCAATAGAAGAGAAGAAACCCCATTCCAGATACGAAATCGCATTATCGTGTGTCCACCATGAAATCACAGTTACGTAATACGAAAATACCGCAAAATGTATGGAAATAATATTCAATAAATTTATTGTAGTTAAAATTAGGAATAAAATAAGTATGAAGATCGCTTAGAGATTAAAACGATAATTTTGTTTTAGTTACGAGTGAAAGATTTGTTTGAATAAGTGTTTTTTTAATTTAGCAGGTACATATGTTTTCAATAAAATGTATGTTTTAAGACGTCATTGAATGGCACAATTTTATGGTTATTTTAATATTTGATGACTCTTAAATTTGTAAACAATTTGAATCAACTTGGATAACAATTCTTTTTTATGTAACACTTCTGCGAATGTATCACTTGACTTTCATGCGTAAAAGAACTTAATGAATTATTTGTGAAATTGTATAGAGCGATGCACCTATGTGTAGCACCCCCTATGGTCATCCCCTATGCGTAGCACTACGCGAAGTATAGGTGGTAGGTTGAATAACCCCAACTACGATCGCCACTGACGTGATTACGTTTAAGTGGTGACGAAATCAACTCGGCTTTGTATTTCAGTATAAAGAAGAAATAGTTTCTTTTCTTTCACAATAAGAGAACAAAACGAAACAGTAAGATTTTCGAGTTGATATATACTCTACTAAAGGAGCCGTCGAACACTTGACATAAGGACTTTGATAAGACCGACATGGCGTGTTGATCTAGTGCTAATACAAGAATGCATCACATTAGATAATTTCTTACGAGTTATGTTGTATAATTAGACGATAACCACGCAACCATCCCTATCTCAGGGCCGTTTTACGGTATTGTGAAATAGTGGGGCTGCAAGTAATTATTTTCATAGTTTTTAGAGGCTGAGCTAAAAATTGAAGGTCATAAGCTGTTTCACGTAGAAACTTTGTGTTTGAAAAAATCTGTCCTTTATTTATTTAAAAAAAATTTAATATCTCATTTTTATTTAGTAATAGGCTAAAATATTAACATGGTGAGTTTATTATCTGCTCATATTTTGATTTAAATATATCTTGTGTATCAAAATTGTATTCGAAAAATATGTATCTCAATTCCATAAAAACGCTCTCCTGTTTTGTTTGAATGATTAAACTTATTAACTACATACAGCAACTTCACTTGACCTCAAGACATTATTTTGTTACATCTTGTGAGGCGATGTTGTCAAGTTCAGTTGTGAAGTTCAAGTTGTGACGTGACCATTTATGGTCATGATGACTTCTCAAGAACTTTTGTCAAATTTGTTAGTTTGTGGGGTCTAGAAAATGGTTGATATTATTAAATATATTATACAATAAGTATATGTGTGATAAGATTATGAAGACATCAAGTCAAAAAATGTTAACTATGTAAATTGACATCTCAATTCGTAAACCACCGAACTACAACTACTTTGTAGGATGTGTTGTAAAAAATTCAATAAACAATAACGCTAATGTACGATTAATACAACATATTTAAACGACCAGCTGTGAATAAATAGTTACACAATAAGCATATAGTAACCAAATAAGCGAACGATAATCTTTTGTTCCACGGAGTATGGTACTCCCAGTTTTGCAACATAATGTGTGTACTTGTATTTAATGAGAAAATATTTTTTCATTTAAACGTAATTTTTAAGTTAAATATTTGAAGGAAAATTTTAACAGATGCTAATTGTGACTTGGCTAAGGAACACAGCGCCACCAAAATAAACGGCCTCAGAATGGCTGCGGACAGCACTGACAAGAGCGAAATACCACTCACTGACGGACTAATCACGAAATCTCGGGTATTTATATAGTTCCTACCATAAAGCCTACAAACTTGAAATTAGGCAGGTTGGTTTTTTTAGCGTGTATACAAGGTCTGTCCGGTAAGTAAGGCGAATGTTGTTTTCCTGCGCTTCTACTAGTCGTAGCGTGTTTGAATTGGTTGGGATGAGTGAGGGGAAGTTTCAACTATCCAGCGCTGCCAAGGTCAGTGTGCTCCGAGCTCTCGGAGCGTCCGGATGGTCCGGATTGTTTTAGTGTACTCCGGTTTACTACCTGTGTCACGACGCGCGATGGAGGACTCGCTCGATCAACGGTACGCAATCAAAATTTGCGCAAAAAATCTGGCCGTAATGATTAAGGAAACTTACAGGACGCAGCTCTTTCGTATTCTCGAGTTTCGAGGTAGTTGAAGATTTTTAAAGGGAAGAGGTAGCCGATGAACCCCGCTCTGGATGTCCTTCGTCAACCAAAAGTGACCCGTATGCGAAATTTGTTGGACACGGATCGTCGATTAAGTGTCCTGACGATGGTGGAAACTTGAAACCTTCAGAAAACTACGTTGATGTGTTGGAGAGATTGATAAAAATGGTCATATGCACGAGAAGGAAGATCGCCACCATCTGGACGCGCTACCAAGACAACGCTCCCAGCCACACTGCTCTGCGCATTTGGGTGTTCCTAGTCATTAATAAATTTGAAACACTGCGGCAGCGCCCGTACGTTCCGGATCTTGCCCCGATTGACATTAATTTGTTTCCCAGGATCAAAAGCGCCTGAAAAAATACCGATTTGGGACGATTGAAAAGATGCAAACCGCTGTGACGAGGGCCCTTGACGAGGTTCCCGAAGATGCCTTCCGGGACGCGTACCGTGCATGGCAGAGTCGCTGGAAAAAGTGTGTAGATTCCCAAGGGAACTATTTTCAAGAGTTTTAAAAGTTTGTACCTTTATCTTGCATAAATTTGTCAAAAAAATATACTTCCCTTACTTACCGGACAGATCCTGTATATCCACTAAGAGAGGATTTTACAAAAGTCTATCTCTAGGGGGTGAAATGGAGTTGAAAGGTTGTTTGTGTTTACCCCACCATAACTTTGGAACATCTCGAGCAATTACAACCAAACGTGATATTCAGATGACTGAATATCTGTCAACCAGCACTGTGGACATAAGACATCCCTGGCACACCAAGGAAAGGTGTGAAAAGGGGGTGACATGAATAAATAATGGAAAAATCCGATATTAGATTTTAAACCGTAGTTTTGATGCCTTTGAGATGGTAAGAACACCTCCAATGCTTCGTAAGTTAACATTTACTCCACATTGGAGATAACACACCTCTAGCATCCCTGGGGTAAGGGGTGGAAACGGGGGAGAGGTAAAAATAATCAAAAACATTCGATATGGGTGAAGAATATTAATGTTTGCGGTCGCAGAAGAGCGAGACACAATCTAAATGCCGCTGCCGCTTAAGTTCACGATTATCCATTATGAGGAAATATACACCCTTTGGTAAGGGGATGAGAAGGGGAACAAAATTTGTAAAAGAACGAAAATGTATTATTTTAGTTCTGAGATCATAGTTTTCGGGGTCGCTAAAATTAGTAATGACATTCCTGATGACGCCAAAGTACTGAATGAGCCATTATCCTGTACACCTCTCTCACCCGTTGGGAAAGGGATGCCATGCACAAATTTTCGAATGTGACATATCGCTGAATTGATAGTGTCATCCTGATATTGTGTAAGTGTAAATCCAGCCCTCATAGAAAAAAGACACCCCTAGCACCCCTTGGGTAGTGGTTGAAAATGGATTTATGTGTAAAAATAATGGAAAACTGATTTCCGAATATTAAAAAAATTGAACATAGCACCGTATCCATGGTTTTCAACGTTCCTTGAATGTTTCATTATTCTACGAACGCCGCGCCATTAAGTTCAAGTTCAGGTCACATAGGGTGCGGTATCCTTTGAGTTGGGGCGTTGAAAGAGAGAGATGTAAAAATACGGTAAAAAAGAATGATATTAGAATTAAATAAGTGTGCACTCCCAAAACTCCCGTCTCCTGTTCATTCCTTGTATCCTTTTTTAGGATTTATATCCGTCAGAGCGACTGGGCTTAAGTACCTCCCAAAAGTGCTTCAAATGATAATTTGAATCATTCCCTATCCACTGGCGATGAATTTTCATAGGATATACTTCAAAAATATGCTTCAAAATTGTTTTGTATTTTTTTGAAAGTGTATTTTTATTACATTTTGTTTACTTTGTCAGGGATGCAAGAGGTTGTATTGTTTATATCATATTACATTTACAATGAGTTTTTATATTTCAAATAATTAGTAATTATTGAGAAATTGTTATTTACGTATGTTTTTTAGTAGTGCTCTAATAGTTATGCCAGCATAGTATAGCTGTGTTAGTTGCTCTTTTGTTGTAAACATTCGTAATTATTTGTTAATAAGAATGGTAATAAATTTCTTTTTGCAGTAATAAATTAATAATAAATAGTGTAACAATTTAACCGCATTTCGGTTACAACACGCATTGATTACACGCCCCCATTATGGTCACGCCTTCGCCCTCGAGCACTACAAGAACGGATGTATTCTGGATTTCATACTCGTTCATTCTTACAACAAACACGCGCCATCTTCGTGTTTACATCACTAGCCACGGCCCTCTGTATACAAGAATTCAAAGTCAAGGCCTACGCATTTCAAGGAACAGCAAGTTCACGGATGACACCACATGACGTACTGACATTAGACCCAACTACGTTTAATATGTGTGTCAACGCTCACTTGTCTCCCCTTCAAGTTACTGCCAGGCGACAAAAATAACAGTCAGAACTGCTACTATCCTGGTGAGAACTAGACGTCCGAAACGCGCTCGCTGATACGAATTGATCATCAAAGTATTTTCGCTGCTCAAAGACACTTTGACGAGCTCACTACTTTTGATTATAACGCTGCAGTCCCGAGCTATTACCACAAATAAGCTCCACTTCGCCGAGATATTCCAAACTTCTATCTCGACGAAACTTCCCGGCGCAGTGCCTTCCACGACCTGGAATCCGCGCGGGAAATTCAAGCCTTCGTTGGAAACGAAGGCGTCTACGCAATCTACGTGGACCAGAAGAAACCCTGAAGCCACAATCGAGATCTTGCTTCCTGGAGAAATTCCACGCCACTCTGCCTTTCCCAGAGGGTCCCGGATCTTCGCTGCAAGATACCGTACTCCAGTAAAAAGCAAGTTTTGACGACGTGCATGCTACGCCTGTCACACGGTTTTAACAACCGTCAAATCATTCAATTCAATTACTTGTTTCCTTTCCATTGCTTATTCAATTTCAAGTGCTTATTTACCATAAATAAAGCAAAGCGCTGGTCCAATTCTAATAAAGCATTTTGAGATCAAGTGGAATTTGTGGCGTTTATTTATTGAACTGAACGAAAGGGGATACTTGATTGGAGTCATCCAAGTATCCACCCTGCGGGACGTTACAATAGCAACAAATGCACCAAAAAATTGTAAATTTTTGAATTTGAAGAAGATTGTTCTGGAACAGTGAAGCTGGAACAACCCCCTATAGTTTTTTAAGAACAATAGTAATAATGTTTAATTTATAGTAATTAATTAGTAATAAGTGTGTACAACATTATCCCGTATGAGTTTCTCAGTTGTGCCCTAAAGGTTGTTCCGGCTTCACAGAGCTCTCTTCAATGTAAATGATATAAGAGATAACACAGATTTAAACAAATGAAACCAAATATGCTATAAGAGAACAGAAGAGACCCGGGATGAGGTTGAAGGAGAAGGAGACGCATGTTCCCTGGTTTGTGAGAATATATTGAAAATATTCCAGGTAAACTAGGGAACTGGTTTGTACTTTTAATTCGGAAATTTTTTTATGAATTTTGTTTTAATGAATGATATTATGTTAATCATTAGAGTACAAGACATCTTATGAAAGTATTGATGTTTATTCTGAAAATACTTGATTTAATGTATTATCTATTATAGAAACAATTTTTAGTAGAAAATAAAATGAGTGATTGTACATCCCTGCTAAAAGCTAGCACCCGTGGCCTGTTGTTGAAGACAACTGTAACTCCCGACGAACTGGTGGGTTGTTTTGGAAAGCAACTTGCTGCCTTGCAATAGTTTCATCAGATGTGCGTGTCTTACTAGAACTCTTTTGTTTACACACACCACTATGTCTACGAACGTTTTGCACCATTGCGAAAATTCCATTCATTAGGAGATCTTTACTCCAAAATCATCGAATTATACCTGATTAATTCAAAAAATGCAATACGCCTTTTCAGCTGAACTGCCATTTTTTGCTCAAATTATCGAAGTAACAAACTCAAACTGGGCATAGTGTGTAATTATCTTTTATCTTCCGCCAGATAGCACCATATCGCGGCGCTTAGAGCTCATTAGTTTCTACAAGGCAAGTTTGAAATAACACACGTGTTTTTATCATTCTGTGTAAGCGAACTTGTGTAAGCGAACTGAATATTTCTTCGAAGATATGTTTTTTTTTAAATTTCTGTTCTGTTTTCCCTCACACCAATGTTTTAGCTGTTGTGTTTATTATGTCAATTTGTTCATAATTAAAACTCAATTCGACAAATATTACACAACTGCGTTTAATTAATTATCTTTATCCCTCAAAAACCTTTCCTTAGCCTGAAAGATTTCCTCTTGAGAGCATTTGCAGTCGAGATATTGCAGAGAACATGTTTTTCGAAAATTCCATTGAGAAGCAACCGCAAACCAAATGAGTTTGGAGTAAAAACAAATTAATAGGTTAAATCTTATAGTCGATATTTTATATCTGCTTGAATTTTGAAGCAAATAAACGTAATAACGAAGTATTCAAATTCATTTTTCTTAAAATTATTTTTTATTGTAATAATGAGTGATTATTAAAATCAGAAACACAAATTTCAACATTCTTTGGTTAGTTCAAGTGATTTTCAGAATGGTGTTCAGTTCAGTGTAGTAAATCTACGTATTAGAGTGTTTTGTTTTTAAGCCCGATGCACATTTGTTGTACAATGCTGTGCAAGGTTTTGTCAAGTCAAAACTTCGATATTTCTTGTCTAAGCCCTACTAATTACACCTGTCGCGCAAGGCAGTGACGATAACGTGCTGAACCGAGCCAATTCCCACCAATACGTCACATGCGACAACTATGTTATCGTTTGTTAAAATAGCTGGTTTGTTATTCTGCTGAATAGCAGTAATGTTAAAATACTGTCGTAGGTTTCAGAAAAAAAATGAATACAAGTAATTTATATATTGGCAGTGCCTTGAACGATGAATGACCGGCAGACCGAAAATTGCTCATTCCATCCCTTGACCCGAACAGCAAAGACCATTTAGGGTGAACGCGTACCGGTCAGAGCAATGCAATGGACTTCGAAATGGTAGACGAAAAACTAATTGAATGCAATTGATATTAGATTTTATATACATATATCTTAAATATTTATATATTAATTAAATAATATTCTAAAAAACTTTTTAAAAATATTAAAACCACTTATAACTTAGTTATTAAGACACTGTGGGGAATCTTTGCTGATCCAACGAAAATCTTGATACTCTTTTTTTAGAGAACATTAAAAAAGCAACACATATCTAGGAAACTTTTATTCCAGATGTTACAATTTTTTCGTTACTTCCTTTTGACGTCCCAAAGATCTTGCATCCCCAGGCAATTACCTACATAGCCCATGCCTAAATCTACATTTGTGGAAAACGAAATACTTCATTTGAGCCATCGGAAGAGCATGGTCTGTACAGGGGTTAAGTTTGTGAACAGTCAATGAAAGACGTTGAAACAATAACAATTGAGAAATAATGTATCTTAATTAGTAACGGTTTTTTTCAATATAAAAAGATACCGGTGGTTCAAAAAAATTCCCCTCGGAGAGATTTGGCAAAATATTTATGAAATTATTGACATAATCAACACCAACAATGCCAAGAACGCCTCCATATCTCAATATTTTCTTCATGTAATAACAGAGCAATTTGATGCAAACCCGATATTATTTATTTATTTACAGTTCATTCTCATAGTCTACCCTGTTCCTTGGCTCAATTGAATATTATCGTGAGTGATGAATTGTCTCAGCGCTGCTGTGCACCGTTATTGCCCTGCCATGAACATGAGAACACTATCACGGTTATACTTCAGAAGTGAAGGTGACCGTGACACCACGCATCGGTAAAAATTTTGGCTAGCCCAAATCTTGCTCATTGTTACATGTGTAGTATGCAAGGGTGGACTAAGTTAATCTGAAATTAAACTTCGTCAACCGTTACTCGAAAAGTTAACTTCGTTAATCGTCAAAGCTTTTGTTGGTTGTTAAAATTTAACTGTAGTTATAATTAACTGTTGAAAGTTAATTGAGTATTTTAAATGTTTAATCAGTCAAATAGTGAAGTATTTCTATAGTAACTCAAACATGCAAATATTTCATTGTAACAAACGTGTTGGAAGAGTAAGTTGGGTAGAGAAAATAATTAAAACTGAAAGTAGTATTTATTGTGCTTCTGGTTTATTGTATTTTAAGTAGCAAGATAATATGTTCCTAATGCAAGATCTTGCCTGTTTCTATCATGAACATCCATTACAATTCTCATCTGTGAAGGATGAAGTATACCGGAATAATATTTTACCGCCACTCGTGGGAACAATGCATTAAAAAAATTAACGGACTTAAGTTAACGGAAGATAAATGTACGGGAAGTTAATAAAATCGTTAATGACATTGTAAATCAACTTAAAAGTTCAACAGTAAAATAAAATATTAACTCCGTTAAAACGGATTAACGCTTTTCTGCCCAGCTGCGGTAGTACGCATCAAGCTTCAAAATTAAAGAGGTAGATTACAGTCTTTACAGTAGTTCCCTTCTTGGGTACTTCTTCCAATATTTACAAAGTATGTTTATTTACGTTTCATAATCCTTAGTGTATAATAAGTAAATAAAAGAAACAAATTCAGTCATTTTCAAAAATAATGTTTCTAAAATCTCCTTAAGAAAGATAATCAACCCACATGTTTTAGGCAGAGAAATAGATCATGTATGTGTACAACAATTTTTAGGATAGGACCCAATGGACCATTCAGGTGTATGTAAATAATTTCCGTCCGTGAAATGTTGCGATCTGAGTTAAATTTCTCGTTTGTTGGTTTGTTTTAATCAAATTTTCAGAAATATTTCTTAATTCTATAAATTATTTCTTATTAATTCTGGAAAAAATATTAATATCTAGTCCAAATGAAGTGGAACGAAGTTAATTCCCATTTTGGTTCCATTCTCATCGACACCAGTCACTCAATTTTTTTTCTTACTAAATCACGTTGCTAATGGACACTTTCTCGGTCACATCTGGAAGCCTCTAGCTGCAAATGAATATTTCTCATAGAGAGCGCCCATCGTATGGTATTAGTAAGAAACTAAGTACTAGTATTCGCATGCGCTATGTTGGATGTAACGATGCTTGCGCCCTTACGGAATATACATATCCGGAGACCGCTTTGAAACAACATTTTTCATTAGTTTTATTGTTACTGAAAGAAATGCAGCAAATAAAGAGTATTTATCTGACGCGGTTAACATTACTGCCTACAAATAAATATTTGTAATAGTGTCTTCAAATTTATTTTCGGATATTGGTTACACAAAGGGAAGTAATTTTTGTTAACATATAATTTCTGTAAATCGTAGACAAATTTATACATGAATATTATATACATTTATAAATAACTGCTTAACAATCTTTTTGTTGTTGTTAAATATTCTAATTGCCAGTTCAACTTTTAACATAGGCGTATGGAGGTCCTGCAGAAAAGCAAAAATGTATAACCTATAAAAGGATATAAGGTGTTGACATAATTACACATAGTTTAATACAATAGTACAGTATAATAATGATGTAAAATTTGTATCATATACTGAATTACATATGTACTTCCTACGAATGAGAGGAATGGACTACGTGAAGCAGTTATGGAATTACGAAAGGAGTCGTAATACCGATTTTCGATGGTTACATCATCTTCGGAATTCTAATAAGATTCACATATCAAAACTAATAATATGTCAAATGCATTTTCTTACTTTGAAACAAAATGTTGTATTATGTACTTAAGTACGTGATGTATTACGTACTCCAATGTCGCAATTTGACATGACGCTCAAACTTCCAGTCTTCTTGGTTACGTTTGAACACAAATTCACGCGATTATAAAATATAAATAAAAAGAAACAAATCGTAATATTCCCGTATCACAACCAGACTCGGAAACTATTCACATTTTAATTACGATATTATTTTTCTTTAATAAATTGTCAAAAGATGATAAATTCTCTAAATTAAGGCGGCGCGACTCCTATGTTTGCGAGCGCTACGTCATGTTTTTGACACCATGTTAGATCCAGAATGACGCATGCGAATACCTGTACTTATAGTGCTTTAGGTATTATATCCTCGTTGATTGAAGTCAGTTGCCAACTATCCACAAGATTTGGAAATATTCATCAAAGTAGATGTAATTAATTAATAATTCATTCTACCGATTTTTGCTATTGGACGAGGACTTTTTTAAAACTTTTTTATTTTGTGATTTTAAAACTTGATTATAAAATTAAATGGGTCGACGTGATGCGACTGCCATTTCCGTTAGAACAGTATTTTTCACACTTTTTGGTGAATTTCTTGCAAATGTTATGTACGAAAATGTTAACGTCATTGCGTTCCTATTTCCATTTGTTGTGCATTTTTTCGCTATATTAAGCCAGGATAGCAGGTACCTTTGCCAGAATATATTAAAAAAAACAGAAGCCCGCAAAAATTCTTCCATTTAAACCCATAATAATTCAAAATTTTGCTCTGAAACGGAAATGAAGGTTGTTCCAGCTTCACAGTTAGGAAGCTGGAACAACCTTCATTTCCGTTTCAGAGCAAAATTCCCCCCCCCCCCCACATATTTTTTTTCAATTCAATACTAATAACAATTCAATACCTACCTGGGACTGGACGCGAGGATTGGGCTATAATTAGCTGTTTTTATTAATTCAACTGCATTCACTATTAGGAATAGCTAGTGACATAAAAACTTTAAAAATAAATCAATTTTTATTCTAACGTATTCGCTAACATTTTACCAGATGTAGCAAATTGCTAATAATTTTAGTAACACCTGTTGTTTGAATTCGTTAGTTGAGCATCGAAAACTATATTTTATTTTATTTAGTAAATCACGTTATTGAACATACAATTTGCAAAATATTGGTTCAATTTATATTACACGAGTTCACTTTCATTTCCTTTTCGAATAATAGCAAAATCATCCATTTTTTATGAAGAATTTATCGAAATTGTCTCTACACAGAAATTGGTTAATAAGTTCCAGATTGTAGTTTATCGATGTACTAAGTAATAGAAATTCTGCAACAGAAAGCAGTAACTATTTGTCTCGTTTGCAATTTTCTCTGTATGTAAAATACTGGGAAGAAGCCATCTAATGGTAATAAACACTCGAAATGAAATCCATAAAAAGGAAATGAAACTCGTTTAACATGGTGGTATTTTGTTTACATATTGATGTACAAAAACTACTAATAAATAAGCAAAATTAAGTACGAGACTTAGATAGGCGCGAATTTAGTATATATGAAAAAATTGTTGAACAATGTTTGTATAAATAATTCTGTTGTATCTATTAAAAACATATTCGCTGATTGTCCTCTCAATAAATTATATAATTGTGTTATGCGGTTATAAATTATAGACAATCATTTCACTAAACTTCACTTTATTAACATTCACTGTAAAATTGCCAACGTTTCGACGCTGATCAGCATCATCATCATGGCAGTTGATTGATTCACTTTCATTGAAGTTTCAATCTTAAGTTACATTAAAATTTGCAGTATACTTGAAGTCTACTTCTGTAAGAACATATCGGTGACAGAATCGTTCACCTTGTCCAAAGAACCTCTACGACTGTAGAATTACAAGTCACTTCAACGCCTGTGCAGGATGTATTACAGCAGGAAGAGTTTGTTTTCATCTATTTCCCACAACTCGTGCAATAATCTTGTAGTCTGTGTTCAACAAGGTAATTGGCCTGTAATGTTCTATTTCGTTGGCATTTGGTGACTTTTTGACGAGAACAATTATTCCGTGATATTGTGATTCAGTTAATTTTCTCCTTGAAATAACTGTCTTGATTACTTCATGTAAATCCTTCCCTATAATTTCCCAGAATTATTTATATAATTCTACAGGTATTCCATCAGATCCTGGGGATTTATTAATAACTCCAGAAAATACTGCTTCCTTAGCCTCGTCAACGGTTATATCAGAATTGAATATGTCCCCTTTTTCCTGTTTCAGTTTCCAACACTTTATCACGTTCTTCATCTGTTCATAGAACTTTCTTCCTTCTCTTGACTCGAAAAGTTTCTTGAAGTGTTGATACGCATAATTCATGATTTGAGACAGACCCACAACCATTCATTACTTTCGTATTTTGAAATAAAATTGCAACTTACCCTATCAGCAATCACGTGATACATACTGGCAATTTCATTTTGCGATGTCAAATCTCTACTCCGAATTTGAAATGCTTCCATTCTTTTTAGATATGTACTAATGATTGGGTTTTGAAAATATTTTTTATTTTCGTAATCTCCCAGAGATTTACTAGACTTCCTACTTAATTCGTTCAGAAAAAGGAAAAATAAATTTAACTTTCGTTCTTCTTCCCGTTTTTTTAGTCCTGAATAGTATTTTAAAAAGTTTCGTAACATCCACTTTTACACATTGTTTCCCCATTCCGATACATCAACATAATTATGTTTCTTTGCCTGAAGTTGTTTCCATTTTGTAATAAACACATCTCTAAAATCATTGTCATTAAGGAGTGAAACATTCATCTTGCAATAGGACCTTCCTCTTGCCATCGGTCCTGATGGAAGAACAATTTCATAACGACGTTGAGATGATCAGAAAAAGGAGCGAGAGCAATATCTATATATGATATTTTATCAATCAATGATGCGTAGAATCTATGAGTTCTAGAACCGCTAATCTTCTCGTGTACGTAAATAGCCTATCTTTTCTTTTTTATTCCTATACACCTTATAATTCAGTTTTTTACTACAGAGTTACAACAGAGAGTAATAACATTTTTCTGAAAGTTGGTTTCTCTTGACAGTCCTGACCAGACCCAACACAGTTAAAATCCCCTCCTACAATGAGATGTTCTTTACTATTTGTTACTAAATAAGCAAGATCGTTTTCGCGCTTCTCTGTTATTGTTTCCTGACGACGCGTATATATTAACAAGAGTTGTACCATTAACATCACACTTTATCTCCCTCCCCGGACGGCAGCACAACTGCATTATTGAACTCATACCCGTGCCTCTTCCCGTTTGCTCAAAAAAGGAAAGTCCCTTAGAATTTCCTTTTTCGTTTCTATTTTTGTTGAATATTCCATTTCTCAGATGTTTGAATGGATTTTAATAAAGAACACTTAAATTTCTCCCAAAAGTATACCTCTTCCTAACTCGACTATTCGAGCTAGAATTTCTTTTTCGTCACATTCTTTTTTGGCACATCTATGACTTTTTTGGCACTTCAATGACTAAGTAAATCTTTCGAGTTCTTAATAAACTCTTTTGCTAGTTGTAAAACATACTTCGTAGTGTCTGCATTTAGTGTGATGAATTGTGCTATAGCAACAGCAAAATCAGTACTCCACGTCATCTTCTCTGCCATATCTTGATCATTGTTTCCTTTCTTTTACGAAACATTCACATTGGTTTTAGTTCTTTTATCCTTCTCAGTAATTTTTAATTCAGATTCTTTGTTCTTGGTTTCTTCTTTGCTCCTATTTTTATTTTTCACATTTTTTGTTTTGTTTTCCTAGGACATTTCAGTATTTCCTAGTAATATATTTTCTTCCATTTGTGTCTGTACATCATTATCTTCTTCCCCTCCGCTGTCAATTAAAAGTTCACTGTCTCCTCCTTTACATGTTTGGTCTTCCGAAAGCTTTATTTCTTCAACTGTGTTAATTCTCGATACCATCTCTTGACCTAGATTTTGTTCCTCCTCTTTACCTGTCTGTCAACTATAATCTTCTTAGCCGTACTGGCCTCTCTATGTTCTATTGCTTATCAAGACAAGTTTCGGATATTAGCTGTTTCTCCTTTGTTCTGTGAATCTTCTATTGAAACAGACTCCATCTGACGGAATTCACTACAATCTACATTAGCAATAGCACTATTTGCATGTCCATCTTCTTACCCCACTCTTTCCACCTCTCCCGGTATCTCGGAAACCAATTTCTCACAAAATCCTTCATTTGCCTTTCCTTTACCTTCTAATTTTTTCCCACGCACTATGTCCGCCATTGTGAGGTGGTTTCTACTTTCCCCTTCTGCCCTCACAAGGACGCCTGAGCTTGCCTTCCCCCTCCCCCTCGACCATCTCTGACGCTCTTATATTAATTTCACTTACATCCCTGCGCGACATTGTACACTCGCGAGAAAAGTGATTATCTGATTTGCAAATAAAGCTCAAATTATTTTCTTGTTTCAGAAATATTGTCCATGGATGTCCCTAAACAGAAATATTTATTGCACTCGCGATCGGCGTCCCATTCAAAATTACGTAGACAAATTTTATTACGCTTAAAATACTAGTCAAACACTCATTTTACATAGTCCGACGTACATGATACAAAAAAAATCTTTAGCTTTGTTCCGTTTCTTTGTACTCTCATTTTAATATCTTGATACTTAAAAATTTTTTACTCACCAGTTTCTCCACCTCATCATTTCCCTTTAAATAAACGAACACACTACCTCTGCGTATCCTTGAAGCGTAGGTCACTGCTTCCGCCGTGACGACGTCCACAACAGTCCTCACGCAGTCGCCCACCGTTATATTCTCTTCATATCCCAAGAGAACAGCATGGTGGGACCGGCGTCTAAACGCCTATGCACCAGAGATCCCCTCTGTGAATGTTGAATATAATCCTTTACCTTTCCACAGAAAATTAAACCTTCTTCATGAACTAAATGCACAAACTTTCATAAAGGTTTCTGAAATCAGTTTAATTTGTCACCTTCATCCGCACAATAC
Organism: Laupala kohalensis; assembly: GCA_002313205.1. Taxonomy (NCBI): domain Eukaryota; kingdom Metazoa; phylum Arthropoda; class Insecta; order Orthoptera; family Trigonidiidae; genus Laupala; species Laupala kohalensis. The sequence continues at coordinate 929,114 of NNCF01126974.1, forward strand.
GACCGCAACCTTCCGCAACTCGAAATTGTTCCACTGATAAACTCACTTCGTAAGCATTCTCCAGATACGTCTTACCACTTCGGAGTCTACAAAGCAACTGCCACTGAGCTACTGCTGCCCAACTGCATCGATTAATTTTTTATTCTCTTGTGTTGCGCTGTCTTAGAGTTGGCATCATTCCAGTAGTACAATGAATAGTAAATACGTAAAATAGTAATCATTTCTAAAATCTTGAAAAATATATCTTTAAGTACCAAGAAAATAGTTTTTATATATCCAAACATTACTTTACTTTAATTATACTTCAAATTTATTCTTATTTCAATTCCGATAAAGGACCCTAGGGCAGAGGCGGATTGAAAAATTCTAGATTAGATAAAAAGTTAGCTACGTGTTATAATACTAATAGAATATCAACATGTTTGTAATTTAACACAAAAAATTTGTTTTACGTGTACCATTAATACATTTATTAGATATTATTAATACATCTATTAGATTAATACTTTTGAAAATAACATTTTTTAAAAATATCATTAAGTATTTGTCAACATTAACCTACAGAGATTCAAAAAATCATCAGAGTCCAGCTGCTCGACATCGAGACAACACTGTAAATTTTCGTCATCTACCATTTTCGTCATCTTCTATTCATATTCATTCGTTTCAAGCTATGCAACGTCGGGATGGCGTCGTTAAGTTGTAGTAATGAATCATTTTGTTCAAGTTAACAACTATTCATGGTTACAAAAGCCATGGTCGATTTGACTCCGTAAAACAATTGCTCAGGCTGCGCCGCCTAAGTCATGAGCAGGGCCAGGAAACTAGATAGGGGCAAAATGAATGAGGTTTGACGATTCAAGTAGTTAGACGCAAACACTTACCAGACTGCGCTACCAGTCACCCGGCCACCTATAGTTTGTCCAGCGCTCAATAGATGGCTGCAAGATCGTGTTCACCCTTCTCCTATTGGCTGCTAGTGTTCTTTGTTCATTACATTCTGCGTGTCGTGCTTAGGCTGTAGTGTGCTGTAGGCAACATTTGCACATTTACTAAATTTTATATTGTGGAATGCCTCGAATTTTTGTGTGTTCCGTACCGGGGTGCTTCAATGCAAGCGGCAACCCGGAAATAACTTTCCTAGCCTTCCCTACCCCACCAGAAAGGTAAGTAATTCTTGTTGTCTTAGCGCCACTACCCACACGGGCAGACGTACTTAGCTCAGTCGCTTTGCTGCGATTATTGTTGCTTATTTATTTATAAATATATTTGTTACATTCTCTTGTAGACAACGGCAATGGATAAAGTGTCTTGGCATGACTGATGTGCGGGTCTCACGAACTAGTACAAGAGTGTGCTCCGCACATTTTACCCCGGACGACTTCCATGGTATGTTAAATGAAAACGAATGTTACATGAAGTATTGTATAAAAATCTATTTTCTATAATATCTAATAGATATTGATGAATGAAGTCTGTGTATGAAATGA
>NNCF01126974.1:934579-947521 GCA_002313205.1 Laupala kohalensis
GGGGGGTACAGTACCTGGTGGGGGAAGGGGGAATGAAATCGGGAACTGCCACGCGCCCTGTGGCCGGTTTTTGAACTTGTAGTTAGACGGTAACAATGTTAGGAGCGCTGAAAGCTGTTAACACACCGTTAGTATGGGAGAGGGGCGTCTGGTTTATAGTCTGTGGTCATGAGTCAAGGAACCGAATGCATAGAAGGCAGCGCAGCCGAGTGTCATTTAGGGGCAACTATGAACGAGATCGGCGGCGAGGAACAAACAACAGTTCTTGTAGCTAAGTCAGATTTTCGAGTGGGGCTGAGCTGTTGCGCGCAAAGCCCATAAGCTATAGTTGTTGATGTAAATTTCTTCCTCTCAAACAAAACAGCGTTAGCTTTCGCAGAGATAGAAAATTGCTCTCGATCAGACGAAAACTGTTTTAGAGCAGCTACAGCGTAAGCTGTGGGAGCTAATAGTGCTAGACAGACAACACGTGAGCTACCACAGCTAATGTTAGGCTGAGCTATCCCACTTATTTTTTTCCGTGTTAGGTGAATAAGTAAGGTAATTGAGATTCAAAAGTATTGTAGATTCTAATACTTAGTATTATGGAAGTGATGGAAGAAAATGAAAAGGACAGTGATACTGGAGCAGATAGAAGCCCATATAAAGGGTTGAGACGTCGGAAGAAATCTATACGAAGGCATTATGATTGCGTGATGAAATGTATAGGGAACGAGAAATTGCAAAGAGTGGCAGGAGCAATAATTAAAAAGATTAGGAACTGTACATGGAATGATGGACGGGGTACTTTGATTGGAGGAAGATTTGAAGCGCGTAAGAGATGAACATAGCGCCAGAGTGGAGGAAATGGAATAAAGACTACTCTCAAAGTTGGAAACGTTAGTTAAAAAGAGAGATATTGCGATAGAAGGAAGACTAACAATATTGTTTTGAAGACAAATTGAAGATAGTGTGATCGATGATGGAAGGAAGAATGGAAAGCAATAGGGGAGACAGGATGGAATTAATGGAGGAAAGGATTGTGAATCTAATTGACGACACAATGAATGTGAGGACACACATCACGGAAAGTATCAAGAAAAGTGTTCAGAAAAGAGGCAAGAAGGGAAAAGAATGGCACGAAGAGGAGCGGAAACAGTGGCAATACAGATACAAGATAAGATTGAGAATAAAATAGTTGAAACACGGAAAGAAGAAATGAGTAAGTTTGTAAATATATTGAAAGGGAAGGACGACATACAAAGGATTGTAACAAAACAGGACACACGAAATAAAGAAACTGGTCGTGTACTTCGTGGTAAAGAAACATATTAGATCTGTAGTAAAGTAGTAAAGAAACGATTAAAGCTGGAGGAGCTGTAAGTCTTCAGAAACAGAAGCCGAAAGCTGTATTTTTAGAAAAAAATAATAGGACCAGATAGGTGAAATTGCGAAAAGAAATACAGGAAAATATGAATAAAACGAATATTTAATTAAATGTGATTTACATACGAGGCACAAAGGATTCTGAATTAATAGTGTTACTGGAAGACGAGAAGGAGGTGAAGTGTAACGTCACGAAGTTTTGCGACGCTATCGGAGAAGGTTGAAATAAATATATTATAGAGGTGTGATTTTGGTGTGGTCTGCCTCGTTAGGAAATGGATATTTCATAAGATGGTCCAGATGAGGTGATATTGTTGGGGAGACATTGTTGTGATTGACAATGTGAAAAAAGAAGATAGTTATAGTGGATGTTTTCTTATTGGACAATTACGAATGCAATTTCGAACAACAATGACGAGTGCTATCGAGTAGGTGGACAATTGAATGTGTGGGTGGAGAGAAAAACTGTGGGGTTGCTGAGCGCGGGTAAGCAGAACTTGACGCTCAGGGTTGAGTGACAGAACTTGGGGACATGAGAATGCGAGAAAGAACATCTTGTTATTCAGTAATGTTTGGGTGTTAAAACGTCTGTTAAAATAGCAGAAAGGAGGATACCCTTCTCCCCTGGTTATAAGCCGGGAAGGAGTGGAAATGTTTAAGGTGGTGGCAAGGAAGTGATATTGAATGAATATTCCGAACGAAGGGTGTAATGTAGAGGAGAATAGATCTCTACAAACCCGTGGAATGATTCTGTTGCGAACAGGGTGTTAATAAGACAAAAATAAATCTTGTAAATCTTGCTGACACATTTAACAATTATTTTATAAATGTTGTTAATGCTTATATAATACCTAGAAACAATCATTGTACGCTTAATTTAGGAACACAACCTAACTCATTTTGTCCACTCTGTTACCAATTATGAAGTGGAAAGCTTTAGCGTTGATTGCATTCAATGCATTATACATGTTATATCTGATCCATTAGCTCAATTAATTAACATTAGTTTTGTCAATGGAAAATTTCCTGATTTATTAAAGAACTATGCTTTGTGTCAGTTGTTTAAGCGGGAAAACCTCGAATTGGTTGATAAATATAGGCCAGTAGCACCGCTTTCGATAATTTCTAAGTTGTTTGAAAAATTAATGAGAATAAGTTTATTAAGATTTTTTATTGCTAATGATTTTTTTTCTGTCAGCCAATTTGGCTTCAGAAATGGAAAAAGTACCTACGATGCGATTGAATTTCCCTTGCGTGAAGTTTTTGAAAATTTAAATTGTAACAAAAAAGTAGCAGGACTTTTTGTTGATTTCAAGAAAGAGAGGATGTTTACTGAGCACACACAATCCAGTGTAGACAGAGCACTGAAAGTAGTTCACTGTCTCCTAAGGGTAGGGCTAAATAAATAAAATTTTGAAAATAAAGATGTAATACTGGTTTATAAGGGAGCGGTGAGGCCGATCTTGGTGTATAACTATTCTGTATGGGGCCTAAGGATCTTGTACGGACATATTGAAAAACAGTTACGGAAAATACAGGGATAATGTTTACGGAACATAGGAGGGTCTTATCGTCGATAATTATCGTATTATATCAGATGTGTTTCATGGCGTAATGTCAGTGGATTTATATGTGCAGAAAATTAAATTTCGAAGGGTACTAGAAAAAGAAACGCAATTAAATGAAAGGATAGTAAAGAAAAAAAACAAAGGAATGAAACAGGCATTGACAATGGAGTCCTTACGGGGATGGCAAACGAGATGGGAGAAGTAAGAATAACATGGCTACATATCAAATTTGAGATGTGCAATAATGAATAGAAAATGGTTTCGACTGAATAGATACGTCCTTGAATTTATGACTGACCGTGGTAATTTTAATAAATACTTTCAAAAATGGAAGATATATGAGCAGAGTGACTGCATGTGTGGAAGAGCAGAAGATGATGACCATAATTTCTGGGATTGTGAAGAGTATGATAAAAAAGGGAAGGATATTTAAGGCGATTTGAAGAAGGGATAAGTGACAAAACCAAAAATGTTAGCGTAAGCAAAGACGCGGTTTCAAAACTACGAAGATTATCTGTAAAAAGTGTGTAAAGTACGAGAAATATTGAAGAAGGAACTAGAAAATTAGTACATAAAGAATGTTAACTGTGGGAAAAAGGGAAATAAGACAACCAGAAGATTGAGACGACACGGGTTATGAGACATAAAACGGGACACTAAACTGAACTACAAAGGGACAGCAAAGACAGAATAGTACATCATGCGTCCGCCTCCTCATTGGTGGTGACGGAAACGGCAGTATAATATTGAAAAAGAACGAAATAAATAAATAAATAAATGACCTTGTTGCAGACAGAGCGGTCATAATAACTATAGGGACTACTGGCAAATATACAAAAAATAAAATAAACGTTTAAAAAATTGGTGTTCCACGTAGGGATGTTTAATCTCAACTGATTTATTTTTTAAATTCATAAATGATTTATCATTGGAACCATTCTGCGGTAAAATTTTTGCATTTGATATTGCTCTTGTTACTGGCGATATTGCTCTTGTTTACTGGCGTCAAATCTCTGATTTTATAAAACACGATTTATATTGCTGAGTGAAGATCTTTATGATATCATAAAATACGAATGGTAGAAAATGATTCAAAAACCAACATTGTTAATTGGCTCTAACTTTGAACATAAAATTAAAAACAACACGCTCCAATTTTAAGAATTGTTGTGAAATTATTGAGCAAGTAGTAGAAATCGAATATTTATACAGAGGTAACATTAAAAAGGCACATAAATAATCTATACTCTGGCATTAGAAAATTAGATAAGGACATTTTATTTTTTGCGAAATTTTGTTATTTACATTTAATGGGATCCTTCTATTATTGTTATTATTCATTCGCTTATCGAATTTTGGAGGGAGACTTATGAAACGCTAATTAACAAAATGTTTGTAATGTAAAAATATTTTATTCCAATATTATTGTTTGAACGACAGAGATGACACTGATCAAGATTTCAGAAACTTTACCTATCAAAAATGTAGCTTTGGTGTTTTCAGATTATTTTATAAAAAAGTGGAAAGAGGGGCATTGAAAATTCATATTACACTACTAGAAGCACAATGTAATAACATTTAGTACATATTTATTCCGTGTACCCTACACCTGGAGAAGATGTGTGATAACTTTCAGTCAGGTGAAAATGGTGACGAGCCGGGAATCGAACCCGGGACTCCTGCATTGATCGCAGCGGTGTTAACCACTACACCACCCGTTCGCCTTCCACAACTAATCCGGGGTTTAGGTCTGGGTGGAAATGGTATACAGTTGTGTAAGGCGAACGGGTGGTGTAGTGGTTAACACTGCTGCGATCAATCCAGGAGTCCCGGGTTCGATTCCTGACGTGTCACCATTTTCACCTGATTGAAAGTTATCATAATAACATTTTGTTAGATCACGGAAAATAAATCTTTTGTTTTGCTAAAACATTTGTTTATCTTGGCCCAAAATGTTTTAATCTGTTGCCCATTAATACAAAATCAATCCGAATTGAAAAATATTTGTGAGCAAAAGTACAAATTTGCTCATTGATTTGAATGATTCAAATTTTCTTGTTGGCATTCAAAGATAATATTAACACTAGTTCTGGCCTAATTACCCAAACTATGTTCATAACCGATAAGAGTGCCAATGTTCAGTGACAATTCTATCGTAGCTGCTAAGCATGCGTGGCAATTCACTTGTAGTTTTGAAAAGGAAGTCTGAAAGGTCTGATAATTATTCTTTAAAATTTAATTACATTATTAATATTATTATTTCAACATAACCACCGTTATACTTGACATTGGAGGGAACAAATTCCTGCATTTGAACCTTCATAAAAATTGAAGGAATAAACTATTATTATAATTAATTTGGTGAACATGTTCTTCTCGGTAATTATCAATCGGATGCAATATCCTTCCCGTTAATGCTTCAGGATGAGATCTGGTGAATGGGTGTGGTTACTCCCTCGATGGGTATGGTTATCTGGTAGGTTCGAAGATTTTGAATGGAATATATTGCATTCATATATTGACATAAAAGAAAATTATTTTTGACAAGTTTTAGAGCATAGGAAGATCTCATCCCTCAATGGGGATTGGGGAAATTGGATATGCTTCGGTTTTCTAGGACATATGAGATCAAAAATACCTTTATTGCATATTTTCACGAAAGATAAGCCATCCCTGACATCTAAAAGTGTGTTCTTTTTGTCTTGATTTTTGCACAATTGTCATATCGTTACCGTAATGGATTAAGAGCGTGAAGTGAGAGGCGCAAGAATCCTTATTAAAAGAACCTCTATAGGCGTAGATAAATTTATGGTGAGATGCAGCTTGTGCGCCGCAAATTTTGCTTCACAGTGTATTTTTAATAAGCGGTGGAGAATAAATAATAGTGGAATTGTATTGGTTATGAGACACTAGTCAGGGTACCCCAACCATTGAAATACCTCAACTAATTACAAAACAAAAAAAGAAACATACAAGTTAAAGACAGAAGTTTAAAGAAAAATTTAAAATTAAACTTTTCTTGATAATACTTTTCTCTTTACCCTAAAAATAATAATAAATCCCCGTATGATAATTTATATGAAACAGTAAGCAAATGTACATTATTTAATATTTAACATTGTATTATGGAATGAAATCGAAATAAAATATTATATAATCGTTTCATAATTAAAATAAGTTAAAATTTCTTTCTTTGTTTGAAATAACGCGCGCAACGCAGCAGACGGAGCGTGGTACTTGCATGTCCAGAAGCGTTGCGGGTCAGAATGCATCTTTTCCCATTAAGAAGACACTGAATGTTGCGTCAAAATTAAGACCACAATGAAACAAATGCTCTGAAACCTTGCTATTTGCTATGAACCCAAAGCAAAGAAAACAGTTCTTTTACCCTAAATAAAGGTGACATTTCTGACTCCAATTAAATAAAATTAATTTGTAGTTTTTCAAACGGTCTTTATTACTCTTATTGCGTGGAAGAAATGCATGTTTTTGTATCTCCATAAATAATTAAAAAAAGAAAATCAACGAGAAAAATGTACAAATTACTTATGAATCATGAAGGATTATCGTGGTTAGTGCCTCTTAAAAAGTGTGGTTCAATGGCTAGATAACATTCCACTATAAAAACAGCATGCCAGGTAGCTCACAAAGTATTCGTATCATTGGTGTATCGACTTCATACGATTGTTTACAGAAACTAGCCATTTATTGTAATATAACTAATTAATCAGTAATATGGGGGTGCTCAGGAAAGTCGAGCACCACTACAGGAAAAACTGATTACAATAAAATACAAAAAACAAGATATAACTGATTTAATTAATCATTACACTCCGACTACTCCTCTCTCAGGGAATTTAGTGACAATAGTGGATACGAATTCTTTTTAAATAAGTGAGCCCCACATACAGGGTTCCTTAATTATTAGGAAAACGCTCATTCAAAAAAAATAAAAATTGACTTAAATTACTTATAACCTAAAATTCATACCATGCGCCCAAACAAAACAAACCCCAAAAATTCACACGTGTTATATACAACTGCATCATCACTACCCTTCGTGAACCAAGATAGTATTTAATCACAATTTGACAAAAAAAAACAAACAATTTAATTAGATTGATATAAAAAACATTATGATAATCGCTCATCGTTATGAAGACCTTAGTAATTTATTCAATGAACAAAGGTCCTGAGCGTAGGCTGTTGTATATTTTCATTCGTCGTACTTGTTTTTGTAGTCGCTGCCACTTGATTGTATCTAACAACTGGAAAGCCCTAGTTTACACAGATTACCTTCGTGATGGATGGTCAAAGCATTCAAAAGCCACCTGGGCGAGGAGACCCCGGTTCGATTCCAGCTGGATGGAGATCGCCCCCTGTTTAGATGCATTGGTAGTCATCGCCATCAGTCTGCGTCAGCGGGTGGTGGTCTGCGCCAGTCGCCGTCCCCCAACGACTCGAAAGTTCCTTCACCGACTGGTTACGCGCTTTCCCGACTACGGCGACCGGAGCTTGTCACCATCCCGTCCACAGCGTCTTTATTTATTTATTTATTTCAAAATATGTAGAGACATATCAGTAAATATAAATAAATATCGTAAAAGTGTTATGTAAATGTAACTTAGTTGTAGAGAGAAATTGATGTATTTTCGTATCTGCACTGAATTTACTGTTCTCCTATATATTTTATCATTAAAATATCTTTCATTTCATTTTACGAAACGTGTATTCTACGTCTACTTGTTCAATTTGCACTGCTAAATATTATTCAAGCTTTTTAAAACGGTAAACTATTGTGTAAGTGTAGCAGACAGAAATTATTTTACTGCTTCTATAACAAACTTTCAAGCGAAATAACGCTAATGCGGATGTAATGCATACTAATTCTACTTTACGTACAGAAAATTTAAGCGAAATCACAGGAGCCATTTTGTAGTAATATTTCAAAGAGTACTTTGACCTTCATGTGAAGAAACCTTAGTTTTAAAGTAAAAAAATAGAGCGCGTGCATCGACAACAAGTAACTCCAACCTTAAGCATGAAATGCGAATTAAATTGATTCAGTTATTTACTCAGAATCGCTGGGCACATATGGACGGACGTTATGCCAAAAACAACTTTTTCAGAATCAGGGATCGCCAAAACAGGTATTTCCGTCGAAATCTCGCACGCGATGTTTTTCACGATTACAATACTTTCTATATACTATGTGTATGCGAAAGTAAAACGGTAAGAAAGCGAACTCTTCGTAGAGACGATTGTTTTGCAGAGGTGATTACGTCAAGGTCTTCCTTGTTTCATAGAAATAGTATTTTCGCGAATACACATTACATAATGAGTATTACCAAGTTCACTGGAGGATGCATTTAGCAATACGCATTGAGAAAAATAAGACAACTTGTTTTAAAATACGAACAATTCATTACACAAAAAATCAATTTCTCGTTGCAATACAAATACAATTAATTTATGGAGAGGATGGATCGAGTCATTCAGGAAAAATATGCTTTCGGAGATGTGTTTCTGATGCATTTCGATGAGTATTACAAAATAAGTGTTTATACCAAGTGTAACACAATTCTTGTGTGTTTAAAGGTATCACACACACACACACACTGTATAACTGCAATTACATTGAATTGCAGTAATTTACTTATTGAACAATTGTTAATGTTCCTATGGGACTTCTAATTAGATAAATTTGGATATTTATGTAAAATTATTCAAGATTTTGAAAAATGAGTGATTTTCAGCTAGCAATATGCATGGCACGATGCAAATGAACTTTATAATGCAGATTATCTTAACAAATTATGATATTTCCTACTAAAATTTAATAATTATAAATTATTGTCCAGTTAACGCTAGAAGTGTAATAAGACTATCACGATTTGATGAATTTAAAGGACGTGCATAATCAAGTACGTGATGAAATTATAAGTTGTAATGAGTTGTGAATAATTGATTTGAACATTCATTATAATTTCATTCATTTTACAAATGACTAATTTGTTAATTTCATGTGAATTGTATAAAAATCTGTGACTGTGCAACTATGGCGCAACATCGTGTCACAAACAATCCAGTGAACATTAAGTATTATCTTTAAGAGTCAGATTAATCTCTGATTTAATATTAAACAGCATTACGAAGTTGTGGTGTTTTGTAAGAATTTACGTGATAAAAAGACCAATGAACTCCAGTAGATTAGTTATATTTCCTTTCTAACACCTGTACTGTTTCAAATGTGAGAATCTTTTGGTGGTGTGAGGAGCGGAGACCCAAGGTCACTAGATCTCCAATAAGCAGTTTCTGCGATGCTAGTGGCAGGTCTGCCTGAAAACGAGGTTTTTGAAGGACAAGTAAGGCGCCAGTTGCAGAAAACAAACTTTCACGAAAATTTGATTCAAGAAAGCTGTATGTAATGAGAGAATTTATGTTTTTCTTTTCCTTTTTTTTTATTGTGTGTGGTTTTACGGCTCGTCGACTTCGAGGTCATTGGAGCCTTAAAAACTTGTACAGGTAGGGAAAATGCAGTTACGCACTAGGGAGAGACAACATGACTCCCCCTGCATGTAGGACTCGCCGAATGACTCAACCGTACCCACTAAAACCCTCCTGAATTACAACATACCAAAACATATCTCAAAACCAAAAATCAAAAGATTGAGGACAAAAAATGAGTGGGGGACAAAAAAATGAGGAAAATGGAAGATACGCTAGCCCTAATAGCGTCGGGATTGAAAAGAACAAGAGGTGACCAAGGAAGAGCAGGAAAGAGAAAGGAAGGAGCCTCGCACTAGTAAGTGGAAGTAATGCCAGACTCAGCTCGGGGCCCCGTGTTTGCCAAACACGTACTTACTAGATGTAAGTCTCCTGGGGAGTATGTTTTTCTTAATTGTTTCATTATGTTATTCAAAAGTCAAATTTAATGTGAGTAATTCAAAGAAAATCACTTTTCAAGTACGTATTTGATGATAAAGTTCATTCAAGTTTTACAATTGGAGTAATTTTTGCTGAATAAATTCATGTTGTTAATTGTTTTCGTATATGTATTTCATTGTTCCAACATCGTTATCCCTGTTTTTATTAGGTCATCAAGTCATAATATTAATATTAAAGTTGTGTTATTAATTAAAGTCACTAGTTTGATAGTAACACATGGCGCTCAATGGGTTTTTTAATTAATCATGGGGCTGTAACCCTTAGCACAAGCTTATGGTGTATTTATGTAGAAATAGGAGTAGGATATCTTGTGTTCGACTGCTTTCTGGACCAAACTGAGCTAACACAAATCAAGTTATAAGGTTGTTTTCGTAGCACAATATTGTGTGTGTTATACCCCCCACTAAATAGAATCCTTGATACGCCCCTGTGATTGGTTGCTCGTTATACGCTCTGTTTATACGAGTCTAGTGTGTGAACTTGTCGCTCGCGCGTGTCACTCGAACTTGTACCCATGTATTAACAAGCGTTACTTGTACAAAGCATGAGCAAATCGACGAGTTCAAGCGAAAAGAAAGCCATTTAAGCGAGAAGTAACTTCTCTCGCCATGATTTACTACTCAGATATATCTTGGCACGTTGTACTAACGACACTCAAGCGAGTGAAAAATAGGTCAGCTACATAGTTAAAACAATGTTCACTGTTTGAATTGAACGTAGTATGTATCAAGAGAGAATACAAGCCCCTCATATACTAAGGAGACGAGGAGACCGAGAGGTCAAATAAAGAAGTATGTATTAACAGACAGGAATTTACTCTGCTTCCCTATCATCAATTAAGTTCACAAGTTTTAATTTGTTTGTGTTACGTACTGTATTGAAGCAGCAAGCTTTTTCTTTTTCCCATACACGATATTTTGTGTCGTGATGAAGTACTACGGTGATAATTTGATTCGTCATTGACACAATTATGATTGCCATAATTTCACAAATTCGTATCAATATAATTTTAATACGACACTTGATATTCACCACTTTGAGTTTCACTTTCAGCAGGGAGAATAAATAAATCCCTGGACGAATCCAGCCTTAAGCAAGCAACGTTAATTTGTCCGTGTGAGAAACAAATCAATCGAAACTTCACCAATTAGCCTAGCTCACCACTTTACCCTTAGTTAGGGTTATTTAACCCCTATATGTGCTGAACTTGTATGCTCCATCCTTTTCGATTAAATATTTTTACACGACACTTCCTTCTCATTCCAACCATGGGGTTTCTAGGACTGTCCCCCGCCATCTAATCCCAATGGTGGCCAAACTCTGACATAACATCGGAAGTGTCTATTCATCTCAACATCTCAGGTAGAACGAACCCATCCACCGCACCGGTCTAATTTTCGTTTTCGAGGCAAGACTCGGAAACGCTGGCAGCGCAGTTACACCATTGCTTATAAAATCTGGACTATTCGTCCAAATTTTACGATTTGAAGACTTTTTAAAATCTTTTTTTAATCAAATGCACAAAACGAAACACCGAATAAATTTTATGATTATTGATTTTCTTCCTTAAGTTACTCTCTTAAATTGAAATTTCAACACGTTTTTAATAACGTTTATATTTGAAGATAGACACGTGCAGTTGAGTTGAGGCAAACAATATAGTCATTCATAATTGTCACAATCTCAAACCGTTTAGAGAGCGTCAGAAAATATAACTATTTCCCCCCCATTTTTACGACATTTATTATCAAAAACCATTTCTATCATTCTTATCACACATTTAAAATATAAAAGTTAGCCTATGTTCATCCTGGACATTTGAACTATTTCCTTGTCAAATATCATCACGATCAGATCAGTGGTTTAGTCGTGATCAGGTAGCAAAGGGACATACACACTTTCGCGTTACGCATTTATATATATTATGGGTTTAAATTGAAAAAAAACATACTAAAGAATCTGCTTGAATTTTTCTGTAAGAAACATGAAAACAAAACAAATAAAATGAATGAAACATAAGTTAATAAAAAATGGAATGCAATTTTAAAAGAGACACGTTTCAGTTTGCTCGCTGGAATTTCGTTTTATACGTTTTTATTTATTTTCTATTTTTCATGTTTCTCATAAAATATTTTCAAATTCATTCTCTAATATGACTTAAAATATCTCTTGCATAACTTTTTAATTTCAAATGATCTTACAATACCTAACAATATTTATCGCTTTTATCTATACATCTCTGCTTCCGTTTTTCGTGTCTTGTAGTTCTAATGATTGCTATGATGTGACTGAAAAAAGCTTTTTGCAACAAAAACATTCGACACAGTCACTTCGACTTCAATGAAGAAAAGTTTGACGTTCAATGAAGAGTTTGAATGACTTTTGTTGTTTAGTGAATTAACTCTGAAGGATTTACAAGCACATTGAAGGTGTGTTCAGAAGCAAACACTTCACTTGACTGGTGTTTGCTAATGATTATATCATCGGAACGAATTCGCCTTCGCTCGTGAATATTCGAAGAGCGTTTCTCGTAAGAAGCGTGAACGAACATGAATCGTTATTACGAATATACTATCAACACCATGATTTACATTTAACCAAATTTTTCAGCAGGAATTTTATACAAAAGTAAACTCATTGTGCGTCTATATATCAATATCAACAACATCAAATTTAGCATTAGATATGCCACGGATGGAGCCAAGGCCACCGATTGATATTAATGCATCTATTTAATTACATATTGTGTAAGCACGCCAATGCTCAAAACGTTTTGTCTAACCTTTCGACTTAGATCCATGCAAATCGTCTCATTGTAAACACTGACAAAACAGTGTCTATGTCATTTGACAATAGTAATACAAAATCTTTACTCCAAGTTTCTCTTTCTTTAAACGGAACACAATTAAAAACTGTTACGAATACAAAATTCTTAGGTCTCCATATTCATGACAACCTCAAATGGAATTGTTACGTTGACAATCTTAATTCTCAATTAAGCAAATTGTGTTACGCATTCCGAATCTTAGTTAACGCAGTTAGTCCACGTATATCCCGTTGC
>NNCF01126974.1:949323-989174 GCA_002313205.1 Laupala kohalensis
TAGATCAATCCTCACCGACAATCCATCACAACATATGAAGTGGGGAACAAATTCATGAGAATTAACGTAAACGGAATGTCTTTATCCAAGCTCTGAAAATCGAAAAGAATGATATTCTCATTAAGTTTGGAATGGTATGAACCCTCTGCCAGATGATCATTGACGTCAAACGTCTATTCAGTTATCGATTGCTAAGAGGTAATTTACTACTGATCCGTAATTCGAAAAAAGCATGTACCCTCCCTCTACTTACACATTTAGAAAATGTTTAAACCGAACTAAATATTTAGGGGTATAAAGGAGCGCCCTCTATTCCACTAGCATATCAAATCACTCCCCAAGAAGGGATTACACAGATTCTCTTAAATTAGAGATAACCAACCGTGAGGTAACTGATCCAGGATGTTTCGTTGTCCATCTTTAATCTTTCATTTTCATTCAACGAAACATCATTGAAGTAGGAATTGGTTAGATAACGCACCTCAATTGATTTACGGAGCACTGTTTCTTAAGCGTTTCATTTGGTTTGGCAATAATAATAATAATAATAATAATAATAATATCTCGTACATCAGATACTCCTCCTTGAGTTAACAAGTAACACGATGTTATAATTTCTCCTGTTTGGAGTATCATAGTATTTTGAACTATTATCAATTGGGTATCATTATCCGAAGCATTTTTACGAAGGAATCATCCTTGGTAATTTCGCTCGCCCATTTCATAAACGTGTGCGCCCAATGAAGAATGGAGCGGGTGCGCGTGACCTCCTTATCAGGGCCGCAATGATAAGAAGCGACAACCGGTGCGGCACGGTGGCCAAGCAGTGTCTTCAGGACTTAGCAGCTTGCGCACGGGACGTCGCGGGCTCTCCGGACCCTCATCACAACGCGCACTAGTCCACGGAGGTGAGTGCGTCTGTCATACCATCGACTATTTCGTCTTTTATACCCAAAAAGTGCTCATGGAAATTAAAAAATCGGAGAATTTAAATGAAAGTGCTGGTCAAGAAAATGATGTTCAAAAGTTGGTGGAAATTTGCTTTAAGTGTATAAAATTCACATTTTGGTTACCTCAAGTAAGCATGAACAATTTATCGTGTTTACCTTCATGCGCGAAATATAATTATTGCAAAACATCAATTTCTCTCACGAAACGGTTTAAAATGTCCCGAAATTAAAAGATCGCATTTTTTTAAGTTTGTAAGTAACAAGAGCGTGTGATTTCTAAAATTTCTAAAAAATGTTCAACACACTCCAGAAGATAGATGATAACATTATGTCCATAACTACAATATATAATTAATCTAAAAAGAAATATATACACGCAAATTCATAAAAGTTGTTTATTTTCATAATTGGTTCTAACAGACATGTTTTTTGTAGACCCATTTAATCTATCTTTGCAAGCATTATGAACAAAGATATATAGACAAGGCAACGGGTCATCTACCGAATGATAATTTTTAAGTTTTATTGAATTGTTTTAACAACATTTTAAAGCAATTAACGTATTGTACATTCACAAAATTACCACCAGTGACAAATAAAACAACCTTTACCCGTTGAATTATTTCTGGTTAATTTCATATTTATAATAAACTAAGACAGTAGTTGTTTAAAACAAATGTTAGCTTAACGCCTATTGGTAATGAGGATATTACTTGTTTCTTTTATATTTGCTCTAAACTTTTAGACATTAAACTGTCAAAATTAGAAGCTCGCACAGCTAACAGCGGAGGATCCAGTTAAATTGTTTTTATAACAACCGATCCTATGAAAATTAAAAGAGGTCTCACTATAGGGACTTTCCAACAATTTTCACTTTAGTACAACCATATTTGGTGTAATGCGGCAATTGATAACTAAAAACTTATGGTTAAATAATTAAACGTCACTCAGCAACTTATTAACGACCAGCACTCATCAGGGCTCTAATGACCTTGCCGTTGACGAGCCTTAAAGCCCCACAAAAAACAGCACTTATTGATATATTGTCGGTTTTGTTATCTCTAGGATTATCTTTTAAAGTCATAGAACGTAAATTTTGCTATAATTCTTT
The DNA here is from genome assembly GCA_002313205.1 of Laupala kohalensis. NCBI lineage: Eukaryota > Metazoa > Arthropoda > Insecta > Orthoptera > Trigonidiidae > Laupala > Laupala kohalensis. Next base: position 951,385 of record NNCF01126974.1, read on the forward strand.
GAAGAAAACAATAGGTTCGTTTTTAACTTTTTTTGCATTAGCTCATAAACGGATTTTAACTTAAGTCTCCTTTTAAAGGTTTTATTAAGACCTATAACTAGTTCATTTAACTTTTTTTTTATCTAGGATCAATATCTTAGCCGCTAGATAAAATACACGAAAAATCCCAAATTTTGGACTTTGAGTTTTGTTTTTTTGCAAAAAATTGACCACCTCTAGGATCCTTCAAAAATGTGAGGGAGTTAGATTTTCATACTTTACACTATAGATATAAGCTCTACATTCTTTGAGTTCTCATGACCTCGATGTTGACGAGCCCTAAATCCCCACAAAAAAATCTACATTCTTAAAAATAATTGACTTTTTCGACCGATTGCCTGGTCTAAGAAATTTATCATTGTACTTTGCAAAATCTTCTACACATGTTGCATCATACCTTACGATATTTACTTTTCCATGTTGCCTTGAGAAAGAACGAAATCACAGTTTACCTTGAATATTTTACTATAATCTCCAAATGAAATTCGTCCCACTTCTTCCACACAACAAGTGATTGCCGAGAAGAGTCTATGCAATGTTTAAAGAGAATTAATTTCCCTGCAGTTTAAATAGATAGTAAGGTAATATGTCATGTATTCTGAATTTAGTCCCAATACTTACCACAAAAATAATAGATGATTTCTTTCAAAAAAATTGGTTTTAAAAAGTCTGCTCTGATAACGTTTAAAAAAATTGCTAAGTGAAGCTTAACGTAAAGATATTTTGACAGCTTCTTCAAAATAAATAAATTAGTAATTAAATCGCTTTCAGAAACTCGGCAGTGTGTCGTCTTAAATGATACCTTGAAAATTTTCCCCAAATTTTCACTGTATTTCTTTTTAAGATTCTTTTAGATAAAAGTTTTATTTTATAAAATTGAGCTCTATGAAGCTAACAGGTAAACGAAGGCTTTGAAATAACTCGAGCGCTTACATATATATTAAATTGTTTTTATAGGCAGTGAACCAAAATAATTTCATAACATAGTTTTACTTCAGAATTTTAACTCATGGAAGTTAGCTTGGAGTCCCGGTACGTTGTCATGTTGATCTGACCGTAAAGGATGTAGAAATAATGTTATCGGTCTCCTGCTTAAATTTACTAAGTAATTGCGTGTAATATGAATAACATTTTAGTAATGTTAGAAATAATATCAATATTATTTCATAATATCCACTCTTGAAGTGATGCTCGATACATAAATAAGAATACACGTATTATGTACCAGTTATTTATTTGAAGATGTATTTTCGTCTCATAAATTCCTTTTTGATAATACATTAAAAAATAAGTCACAATTAGTGCAAGAAAAGAGTATTAGAGTATTATTGGTGTTTTTATTAAAATGTATAACTTTAAAACTTCTTGTAACTTCAAAACAGGATACAAATAATATGTTATGTCAGTTTTTCATATGCCTTTTGAAGCTTGTGTATGGAGATAATTTCGTGAAGAAATTTAAAAGACAAATAGTCAGATTACATGAAAAAATATACTGTCGTGTTTCGAGATAGGTTAGAACAGCAATTTAAAAAAAAATTTAATCCATACCAAACGAAGTTCCGATAAAAAATTTAATAGTAAATTGGGATTCTTCGAAAAATTTCTGTTGTGTTACAAGTATTTGGAATTTTGAAAGAGAAGAACTTTTCTGTGAGTTATTGATAGAACGTAATGTTGAGACTGTTTTTTAGAACAAGCCAATAAAAAGAAAATTGTGAAAAATTGTTGTTCGTATCTTAAGTCCTAGGCAAATAGGTATTGATAAAGAAACTGATGAAATTATTTAGAACAAGTTATTAGTTCCAGTCCATACAAACAGGGCCCATTTGAAGGGGAATTACCAAAAGGGTATTTCATTTACTCTCTGTTTCATTTTTCTTTCTGTATATCGTCAGTTTAATATTTTCCCTCTCTGTTTCTCCTATTTCAATTCATTTATTGCAGCTTTAACGTATTTTTACACAAACAAAGAGTTATATCCAAGGTCGGACCACATGGGGCGCATGAAACCCCTTCAGATGGGATTGGAAGGGCTTGCTACATAAGATAAGCGATATTAGTTTCGAAACAGTAGTTTTCAAGGTTGCTGGGATAAAATATAGAAGTCCCGATGACGTTTAATTCCATATTCCCGCCTTATAAGTGAAATATTCCTAGGAGTGAAGTGGAATGGGAATGGCGTGTAAAAATATTACAAAACTATCAATATCAGGATCAAATCCATAGTTTTGTGGGTTGTTGAAATTAAAATGGTAACTTCTGATGTTATGTAAGGATACAGTAACCAAGAGGGTGAGGCAAACAATCCCTAGATCTCGTATTGGTGGAGTGGTATGGTAATTGTAAAAAATCGAAAGCGTCCGATACTAGTTTCAATTTAATAATTTTGTGGGTGTTTAGGTAAAATTGTGACACAATGCCGTATAAGTTCAACACTAATGAAAACAGGGGGGGGGGAGAGTGAGAATCCCCTAACTTTCCTAGGAGTGAAGTAGTGTCGTTAAGCGAGAGGTGAGGGTCTCGATGTTATTTAAGTGCACGTGTTACCGAATAGAAATAATACAAGTCAGTAGAATCATCTTGAAACTTTTAGTTCAAAACATTATTGTTGAATGCAATACTTTGTACACACGGATATTGTACTCGCTAAATTCGGATGTCCAACAAAAGAAATTCTGTGGGGTGTAAGTCTTTGGCAATGATTTCACATTCAGTGAGTCTTATTTTCAGTCGTCTTACCTTTCCCAACCCTAAACTTTTGGGTGAGTTGAAAATGATTCAGAAAAGAAAAAAGGTGTTTTCACTACGAGTATGGAGTGGAGTTGATTAGAAGGAAATAACTGAAAACGTACTATTAGAAAATAAGAACACAAAATATATATGATCAATTCTTGCTCCCGGGAACCACTGAGTACACTCAACTAGTATCGTTATATTCTATAGGTAGCGCAGTCACCTTTTTCAGTTTTTGACATGTTGGTGACTTGACCGTAGTTAGAGAGCTCATATAAGACTACAAATAGATATGTTATATTCCCCTTAACCATGCTCATAAAGCTCATATATGCTTATATATTTCGATTATCTAACTCTTCATATTTTTTAATGTTTGTATACGAGTATATGTGTTTCCGGAACTTTGTCCCACATTTCTTTTGTATCTCCAGAACCTCTAATCTTCGTCCCCTGACGAGAATTTTCCGACAATAAATTTAAGTTTAGCATAAAAAATTTGTTTGCACAGTAAAGACAAAAAAAGGAAATATTAGCGTGAAACCACATACTGTTATTTACTCAAGGAGAAATTTATGCGAAACTGAATGGTGAGAATCGTACATGAGGAATAAAGAGTTGGGGCACTTTTTCGACGAGTATTTTTAATTGGAAACAGCCTCGTTCATGCTTTTTCTTTAGTCTTGGGTTTCTTTTACACGGGCCTCAATAAGAATTCGGTAGTTTCTTAAGCGCTTGATATTTCTAAAACTTTTTTCCCACCCCATACATGAATACCGAAGTGACATTCCAAGAGAACGAACATTACATTTGAAGGTCTTCAAGACAGTATGGAGATTCACATCACAACAAACACTACGGCGAATCGGAAATTTGCCTCGCACGTACCTGTGTCCCACGCTATTCTACATATAATTCTTCGTAGTCTGGTGAAAGTGGTCTTTTTGAAAAAACTAATGGGTACAGGCACTAGAAGCATATTTGCAATGGATCAATATTTAAGTAAATAAAATGTCTGTTTTGTGAATTAATATAATTACATTAAAATCTTAACTTAAAATTAGGAAAATTATTACGTATTTCAACTGAGAATATTGCCAGGTTGGGATGTTTAATAAATAAACTTCATAGAAAAAAAAGCAATGAAACTACATATGACCACGTGGGGGATAATAAACTAAGTTACTCTCCGGAATCAAGCAAGGGACTAACCCATCAATTCCGATCAAGGGCCCAAGAGCAGTGGTGAATTTAATATTTATAAAATAAATTATTTAATGACTACAAACTGTTATCCATTTACAATTCCAAAATGAATTGTAGATATTATGTACAGTAACAATTTGAGATTAATAGAACAAAAGTATTAATGGCATTTCCGTCCATGGAAAATCCGCCTCTAGCTGAAGGAGAACTGGATATAAACCCGGGTGGGACTACATAGATAATGTGCACACCCGTGCCAAGGTTGCGTACCGTTAAAAATAAAGTATTATAAAGAAAAAAGATCTAAAACAACGTGATGAAAAAATCCTACAACAGACATTAAATTAAAGGCAGAAAAAGCAGTTTACTACTGAACTTAAATTTTCAGAGTTCTGTATTTCCTTCGACAGGTTTACAATCCTATCATCATGAAATACAGAGGCTGCTTCGTAAATGAGTGTGACTAATCTAATCTACTTTAGTGTATGCTAGTGCATGGAGGAGACTCTAAAGAACCTGATCATATATAAGAGCACAAAAAAATACTAAAATGAAGTCTCAGTGAGTTTAAAATTGAACCAATCAATTTATATAAGACGCAGAAATTTTGAAAGCAAAGAGCAGTAATTGTTTTGAATTCTATGAACAATACATGAAAAGAAAAACTAAATATCTTTCCATTTACTGCTGTGAAAATTTCTAAAATTATGCTACGCTTCGCTTAATTCGACGAGAATCTGTCGGTCAATTTCCTTTACCACGCAAACCCATCTCGTAAAACTTACCCATAAATGCTTATTTTTCTTTCCGATGTAGCCACAAAGCTCAGATAACATTTTATTGCACAGTTTATCTTAATGAGGTGTCTCATTAAGAATAAGTAATTCTCATTGTACTATACGTGGTTAAATTTAATTACAGGACAATTCTTCAGACATCTCTCTTCAAACAGAACACTCGGAAAATACCTTTTAGTGACATTGAACAGATAACCGCTCAGCTTTTCGCCAGGTGTAATAGTCCAGTCATTCGGCGCTTTTACCGGAATTGCGTCTAGTCTCTTCTTTGTTCTTAAACATTAACAAACCTTTGACATAACCCATCAAAGTAGGTGTCCTATTAATTTCTGTCTTCAATGTTCAATAATCTATACTGCACACTTTCTAGAACGTAACTGCAGTAATATTGCTATATTTGCCGACGACACAGTTTCACCCAAATCCGACCAGTCAGCTATTACTCTAAAATCTTCTCTTCAAGATCACCTCAACTCCTTGGAAAACTGGACCAAAGTATGGAAAATACTTCTAAACTCTACCAAATAGTTTTTCTCACCGCTTCCCAGTTCACTCTCTCTAAACAGTTCTAGCATATCCGGGTCATCACCGCAATCCTGTCACGTGTCTTGGATTACACTATGATACTCGTCTCACGTAGAACATACGTGGGATATCCGTAACATCGAAACAAAAATTAAACATGCCAACAAAAAACTACATCCCATTATCAACCGGTGCTCCTCCATCTACCATTAACATATATATACTGTAATGATATTGATGGGGGGGATGCGTAAGTTATCAAGCTCCACGTTGGAGCGTCAATTGTAAAAAAATGAATTTAATTAGGTGGAAAATATAAAAAAGGGTAGTGGTCAATAATTACCTCATAATCATAACCCTGGCTAGCTCGTTCTAATAGATTTCTTAATTGAGTTCGTGTTATTTAACTAAGTGGGAACAACACAGGGTTCCTTATCCCAGAAGGAAAATGCATAACAAAACAAATTTGACTGAATTGTTTATTTACAATTTATACAAATTTACTTAAAATTACCATGCTCACACCCCTAACATCACACAAAACGACCCCCGAAAATGACAAAAATCCCTAGAAATTCAAAAGCCTGATATTAATTACTACCAGTTAGTAATAACCTTAACAATCAATAATGAATTTAATGAATACGGTCATGCTCGCGCATTCTTTATACCCTCATTATTTACACAATTTCAAAAGTTCTGAGGATGGGCTATAATCATTTTACTTCGTAGCAATATTGATGTAAAAATTAGGTATAAGTTGGTAATAGTTTTAAATATTTTCAAATACTGAGGTTGGCAAAAGTGTAACCTTGTTTGAGATGTAACGAACTTGGTGATGCCAGTTGGGTTTTGTTGTTCGAGACAAAGATTGACCAGGTGAGGAGTATATCATCGAGATGTTTTACAAATGTATATGATTAATGACTTGATGTATTTGTAAATATAAATGGTAGATGGGATGTTAAATGAGGTATGTAACTGATTTAAGGCATGTAATACGAAATTGCATTATATCATATAATGAAATTTGTATTTGTTAGGCACTTGAACTCTTCTTTTGAATCTTGAGAAAAAATCAATTTGTAATATTAATACGGAATTTTTATCAACTTGTAGATGCCTTGATGAAGACACTGATCAGTGTTGAAACGTTGGAGTAAATCAAGTGATGTATAATATGTGAACTAGTTTTGATTGTCTATCATATTTACCAACCGCATCCCCTGTTTATATTATATAATATCAAGACTATCAGTAAATAGGAAAATATTATTTCAGAACTTAATACAAATTTATGTTAGAATAATGATTACTTTCTTTCTATATTATTTTATATTTACACAGTGGTTGCCAATTTATATATAATAATACAACATAAATACAATTTTGCGCTTATTATATATCATGAAATACTACCAAGAAATAATATAAATTTTACAATATTTACAAACCTAGTTGATATTTAAAACAACATATAAACATCTTTTGAGTAAACAAACATCTCAGCACCAAATTAGAATTCTCTCTTTTTTTTCTGAAGTTTTTCAAATTTTGAAATAATATGATTCAAAACCTGATTTGTTATTAAATCCACTATTTGACATCTAATCATAAAATTGCACGGGCTATTTCAGTTGAAATGACAATATTTGAAAAAATTGAATCCAATACCCTTCCATTCCGCTTAATTGAATATGATGAAAAATCAAATAATCTTAATTCATTACGGACAGAGCCACATCGTGGAGACCGTGATATATTTAGTTTCAGGTTTCCCTAATGCTCACCACGTCACCATCATTGGTCAGACGTGTGGATGTATGTTATTCAGAAGCATTCCAATCTGGTATACAATGATATTTTGTTGTTTTTACTTGATGTAATAATAATAATAGTTTTATTGATGATTCTGTTTCTTCAAAAAACAAACGCCGTTTATATTATCTTTCAAAACGCTATAACCAACAACCCGAATTCCATAATTATTTTCGTAAATATAAGACTATTCTTCGAAAAGTAGTCTATGCAGCTAAAGCAATGGAAAACGACAGGCATATACTAAAATCGAACAACCGGATGAAAGCAATGTGGAATATTGTTAACAATTACACGTCAACTTCTGAAAATCGCGAAGAAAATTTCTTTACTAAACGATGGCAAAATCATATCAAATCCTCAGGACATCGCAAGTTTAATTCTCACTTCTCAGAAATTGGTAAAATAACGAACTCAATATATCCAAATCAATGTCCTCCAATTATAGCCATCCACGTACCCAATTCTATGTTCACTTTCAAAACTAACGCCAGTGAAGTCATGGGAATCATCAGCTCCTTAAAAAACACATTTTCAACAGGCATAGATGATATACCTGAGTTTATTGTTAAATTTTCGTCCCGCGCTATATTAAATTCACTCTTAAATATTTTTAATAGTTCTTTAACTGAAGGGGTGTTTCCCAACATATTTAAGAGAGCTAATGAAACCTTTACACTAGAAAGGAAACAAACTTAATATTGGAAATTACCGACCAAAATCTCTACTACCCACTTTCTCAAAACTCCTAGAAAAATTGTTCAATAAGCGTCTTCTAGATTTTTAATCAAAAAATAACATTCTCTCTGACGATCAACATGGTTTTATGAAATCCTTTACCACTAAAAGCGCCATGTTTTCCTTCTTAAACGATGTTACCACATCTCTTGACCGTGGAGAAAATCCACAGGGTGTTTTTCTTGACTTATCCAAAGCATTCGATGTCATCGATCACGGAATTCTCCTTTCCAAATTGCATTCTTTAGNTCTAACTTCTTATTTAAAATATAGATATCAACAGGTCGAAATATCCTATACTAAAAATAAATTACTTCAGCGTTGTCTTTCAGAAACAAAGCCACTAACTTGCGGAGTACCCCAAGGATCAATTCTCGGCCCTATACTCCTTTTATTGTATGTGAACGACATGTCATCATCCACATCAGATTGCAAAATGATTCTTTTTGCTGATGACACTAATTTACTGTGTAAGCAAACCAATGCTCAAAAAGTTTTGTCTAACCTTTCGACTTGGATCCATGCAAATCGTCTCATTGTAAACACTGACAAAACAGTGTCTATGTCATTTCACAATAGTATCACAAAATCTTTACCCCAGGTTTCTCTTTCTTTAAACGGAACACAATTAAAAACTGTTACAAATACAAAATTCTTAGGTCTCCATATTCAAGACAACCTCAAATGGAATTGTCACATTGACAATCTTAATTCCCAATTAAGCAAATTGTGTTACGCATTCCGAATCTTAGTTAACGCAGTTAGTCCACGTATTTCCCGTTGCGTATATTTTGCAAACGTTTACTCCCATTTACGTTACGGCATTACCTTCTGGGGTAATTCCGGTCAGAGTATTCAAACTTTCAGAATTCAGAAGAGGATAGTTCGGATAATTTGTAAATCTCACCCCCGAAACTCTTGTAAACCTTTATTCAAGGAATTAAATATCTTAACACTTCCCTGCATTTATATTTATGAAACAGTCGTGTTTGTTAAGACCGAATTACTGAAGTGCCACCCTTTCTTTATACGAAACAGTCTCGTTCACGAACACTATACACGCAATAGTAGTAATATTCATCGCCCTAGAGTGTCAACCACTCTTTGCCAAAAAGGACCTTATCATTCGGGAATCGTTCTATATAATTCCCTGCCCAAGAATATAAAAGACATTATGAAATTGAATATCTTCAAATCCGCGGTTAAAAACTACCTCCTGCACCAGTGCTTCTACACTGTAAAAGAATTTATTGATTTTAATAAAAGTTAAATTCGTCTTGTACTTTATCACGCCATTGCTGTAGCACTTTTTAAATAACTTATAACAATTTCAAAAACTATTTTCTTGCATGATTGTGTTGCCGTATGGCTCATATTAATTTAGTTTTATGTGTACTCAACTTTGGCACGGTTGTGTACATTAATTCTGTAGCCCCATCCTGGCCCGGGTTTTTCTCCGTTTTTCCTTCGGGTAGAGGCGGATTTCTTATACAGGTTCTCTAGGCTTTGTCTAGGGGCGTGTTTATTGTAACAATAAATCGTGAATTTAGTGTTTTTTCAACTCTTATGATTTTTAAACACTATACTCAGAATAATCTATAGTTCGATAATAACTTGTACATGTAAATTTACAAACATATTTGCGTTAAATTACAAACATATTGACATTATATATGTATTATATCTCGCAGGTAACTTTTTATCTTATCTAGGAACTTATGGAAAAAAAAAAATTGAATCCGCCTCTGCCTTAGGGCCCTTGATCGGAATTGATGGGATGGTCCCTTGCTTGCTTCCGGAGAGTAAATTAGTTTAATGTCCTCCACGTGGTTATACGCAGTTTGTACTGTTTTTTGACAATAAATTTATTTATTTATATTTATTACGTACACCAAAACCCTTAACCTTTTCAGTAAAAAGAAATAAGTGTACGTATATATATTGAAGAAAGAATCCTATTGTTCTTAAAATAATAAAATAAAATTTTTTGTACACAATTACATTTCAAAAAATCACCAAAAAATAGGAAAAGATACCAAAAATTGGTAAATTTAAAATTATTTTACATGGAAAAGTATTTTATATCATATGTTAATATGCATATATTGTTAGACAATAAAAGATTTTGGTCAGAAAAGAGTAGAAGTTTGGTCGTAATAAGAAAGAAAATGGTGAATTAATTTTTTGAAATAATGCAAGTGCTATTAGTTCTAAATAATTTTTCAAGCCTACAACTTAGGTTAATTATATCAAGAAATAGGTCAATCATTGGTTAATCATATTTTCATAGGTTAAATAATTTTCATTTCTTAAATTACCTGAGCACGTTGGGACGTTTCACCAATGCCAACAAGTTTCCATCCATTCAAAGACTCTCCAGAACTTGTTTAAATTTGGAATATTTCTTAATTTTTTTTATTGGTTTCTTCTTAAAACAAAATGTATTTGAGATTGTGGTATGCGAGGGTCAAAACAAGAAAACATGTAAAGAAAAATTGAGATGATTTTAACATGTCAGGAAAAATAATTTTGCAAATAATAGGGCATATTACACGATAAAATTACTTAAATTTTTGTGGCTTTAAATAATTATTGAAATGATCTTATTTCATATTATAACTATCGTAATACATGTTATTAATAAAAAAATCTCTTTTGTGTTACCAGAAAACACCTTTTATGAGAAATCTAATTCAACACATATCGTTTTATTTAAGTTACTCAAATAGCAATTTCGAATTCAGAATTAGAGATATAATGTTAGCTTGGAAAGAGCTATTCGCAAGTTGTCTGCAAAAACAAAGTGTATTCAATTATATTAAAAATTTATTAAAATATTAAAATTTTGTATAAATAATATACAGTAAGTTTTGCTTAAGGAAAATATCCAGAATGTTAACACCAATATTTATCCATAGTAGGATACTCAAATTTATTCTTTTCTCACCAATCCATTCCCTTTCATTTCCTATTTCTCTCCTTCATTTACCTCAATATTACTAAAACAGTTATCATCCAGCAGTGGTCCCTGTGATGCGTGCATTTTCCATCCATACTTCGTTATCCATAATTTCGCCAATTGTAACAATGTTAGTATCTATAATATTTGAATAATATGTTAAGTACTATGTTCAAAATTGATTTGGACTGAAATGAAGATATTTCCAGTCATTATTTATTCCCACAAAAGGCTAAAACTGTCTTATGACGGACATCATCGGTACTATTATAAATACCGATCGTATAGAAGTACTACTTCAACTGAGTTTACTGTAGTCGCCAATAGAAACTCAGAACTACAATTTTTTTTACTAGACGATTTCAAAAGCACAATCCTCATAGCTCTCTTCTAACGTCTTCGCGAACGGAACTGTGGAAGAAGTTCTCGTCCATGCTCGTTGCGCATGCTTACAAACTATCGGCGAACGGAGTCTCATCACGAAGTGAAAGCAGCGTGGCGACAGGTGCCGTTTTGTAATGGCACTGAGTTGGCGTCGTCAGTTGTAATTTTCGACCTCCTATGGCCCAAGACAACTGTCACGAATATAGTATTGAGAGCAGACGGCGGTGGAAAACATAATTTGTTTCATGCAATAAGAAACTGAAAAATGTGCAAAGAAAAAAACGTATGAATTACAATATTTAACAAGATATATAACGAAAGAGTCAATTGAGATGACAATCACAAATATTCATTTAGGATTGCTAGTATTTTCAAGTCATTAAACGTGAATATTATTTTGTGTATTAGAGTTACGTAATTGATCGACGTGATAATTTTAATGTTCAGTTCTCAGCAAATTCGTTCGTAAATATTATTTCATTGAAACTGAACTCAATGGTGTCCCTAACATTGCTAATGTAATTAATGTAAACCTACATATTGCATCTACCTACACACCGAAATGTGCGCCCAGCAATTAGAGCTCGAGATATCAAAGGGGTACCCTAAATATAAGGCACCCAAATGACGTTGTCCATTTGTATACAGATATTTACTGATAAAATATCATTATTAATCTGGTTTTTAACTTTGTTTGGTATTGTTTCCTATACTAAAAAATGGTGATTTTCGGTTTTTTAATTTTTTCTTCGTGAATTTAAAGCAAAATTAACTGATCATACAAGTCGCTTTGATGATAAAACACTCATATCCAACCAAAAATATTTTTTGTGGTTTTTGTAGTATACAGTCGCGATAAAAGTCGAAAAATAAACCAAAAATGTAAAAAAACGGACATTTTTGTCGAAATTACTGAGGTGCAAGGTTGATTTTGTGGTCACGAACTCTTTTACGTGATATTCAAAATGCTTCAAAAATTTCAAGTCTCTAGGTGTGGTGGGTCAACTTGAAAATTGCTAAATTCGAAAGAAAAAGTGTAGAAAATACTTTAAAATGTATTTTTTTTTTCAATGTTCAATTATTGAACTATTTCAATTATTGCTCCAATTACCATATTTTCCCAAACTATATTTTTGCATCTGTAGTTGTTATGAGTGTTTAACAAAGTTGAACTGTCCAATATTGCGTGTCTCCTGTACAATAATTGGATGACATTTTTTTAACCAAATACATATGACTTAACCTACATAAAAAGAAGTGAATTTGAACAACATAAATGTGTTGACTGCTGCCTTATACAAAAACAAAATAAACTGTTCTGCAAATTTTTGCACTGCTTAATATCCTTTGTCCCAAAGAAAGAATTTTGAAAATGTCCCACAAGATCGTCCCAATAGTATTGAGGGGTACTTATCTCAATCGAGGTTCCTTCTTAGTTGCTCCAAGAAAATGCCAAAAGCTTATAGATGTGGTTCCCTGAGAAATTTATTATATCTTCGTATTGCTATAGTCGTCCCAATGAGTGAAGATTTGTTAGTTGACTGTAAACATATAATGCGATGATTAGTAACATATTAAAACATATTAGTGACTACGGGCCATAACGTAGTTCACATGTGCCGCTGTGTGAACCGCCACTAGACATGGATGACTGATGTGCAGTGAAGATGTATGGCGTTGAGCAACTGTGGAGAGGAGATTTTATACAGAATTTCAAACCCTGTGGCGATCACTTCTCATTGGCTTGTGTCTTACTGCACTCGCTTCTCCGTGGCGGGCGTGGTTTCCTCTTTGGCTTTGGTTTATTCTTTGAACCCTTAGATCGACCTCTCTTCAGTTTAACTAGTTGGCTTGTCGCCTGTGCACCTGCAGCTCGCTCCTTACGAAGCTCGCTCGTAACAGTAATCGACTATGTCAAAATTGGAATGTGCCGGTAGTCATGTAACACAAAATTGTGGGGAAAAAATTTTGTAAGTAAATTTTTTTTAAAATTTCTACACTACTATAACTATTGAAAATGAAATTTATTAAATATTCTAGTGGTATCGTAACAAGCAGCTAGCTATTTTTGTTTATTTTTTGGCGGCGAGTGCTTTCATGGATGTACCTTGGGATACAAAAATTACAGGATGCTGCCTTGGATTGTCCCCCACTCTCTCACTAAAGTACGCCACTGGAGAAGAGTATGAAAAATTCTGGCAATCCCAACAGATATAGTTATGTGTGTTAAATATTTGGACAGTATCTTCTCTCGGGTAAATAGGTGATGGTAAATCCGAATAATCTTAACACACTAAAAGTCCCCTTTCATTGCAAAATGTTGGTAAATGAACGTACACAGCATTGTAAATGCAGTCAGCATATAATATCGAGTAGGTGTCAAATTGCTGCGACGTAATAAAAAAGTAGCCCTTTCCTAACAATCGTTTTCTATTTCAACAATCACTAAAGTGCAAACAAGTTCGAGTTGGTGAAAAAATGCCCCACACCATCCATAGGAAACATTATCGCACCGTTCTTTCCTAACTACCCTGTTTACATATAGACAGCTGGAAATTCGCTAACGAGACCTCTATACACTTAGTTGAAACCATCATTTATAAATTCATGTTCCTAATACTTCCTGAATAACATGGCGTCAGTTTTTGGTAGATTCTTCACTCACTTATTCATCATGAAAATATACGGTATTAAACAGAAACGCTGGGAAGCTGTGGAGTATGTCATAGGACAAATAATCGAGAGTTACATTTTTAATGCCCCGAAATCCGGGGGAAATTAGTATGGCTCTAATATTAATAAATTCATGCGGCAGCGGCTGTACAGAGTGGACTGGCGAGTGTGCTCCTAATTAGTCTCTCAAATGAGGCTGTTATTTTGATGAGTTCTTCGTCAATGTGATAATTAAATGTAATGTATGCCTATATTTGGCTGCTGTGCATTGTGAATTGGTGTTTTGACGAGTAATTGTGAGTAATTTGGGCGACGGTAAAGAACATAGTTTCAAAATGTCAGCTTGTAAGTTTGTAGTAAATCGTTTTCTACGAAACTATTAAAAGCATCGTGTTCTGATAGCACAAAGGATTTTCATGTAAGTTGTGATAAGATGAGTAAAGCAGATATTGATAGTTTAACCAGTGAAGGTAGTATATGGAGAAGAGACATGTGCAATTCTAGCCTACGGTGAAGTTTAAGGTTCGATGTACAGGCCTCAGAAGTTAAGATTACGCTTGATGATATTATGAAGGTTATTAGTGGGCTAGCTAATGACCAAAAACAGTCTATTCTACGTTTCAATACGTCATACGAACATCTAAATGAAAAATTGGACGAAAATACAAAGTTACTAAAGGAGCAGAATGTAAAAATTATTGAATATTTTGAAATTATAGATAGTCTGAGAAAAGAGAATAAGCAATTAAAAGAAAAACTAAATATATTAGAAAGCAGGCTTGACGAATCTGAACAGTATTCAAGGCGTATTTGTATTGAAATTCAAGGAGTCCCTGTTGAAAATAATAATGTAGTTGATGCTGTAAAGAATGTAAGAAAGGCACTTGGAATGGAGATTGAGGAGTCAATAATTGATACCTGTCATATGCTTAAAAAGAGACCAAACGCTTCTAGACCACCAGAAATTTTTGTTAAATTCGTCAGAGGGATAGATGCCTTAGCAACACTCATCAAACGACGCCTCAAGAAGCAGCTATCCAAAAGGCACTTGAATCTGCCAATGGATTTAAGTAAATGAGTCGCTGTCTCCTAGTCGGAGGAAGTTAGTTGGCATGGCTAGTGAACCTAGAAAACATCACCATTACAAATAGCTATGGGTTTGTGGGGGCAAGGTCTTCATGAAAAAGGAAGAAAATGCACCTATTATACCTATAAAATCCCTCGCTGATCTGAATTGTTTGTGAGTTGGTATATTCATAATAATATGTTTATTTTTGTATTCTTTGACAATTTTATTTTAATTATTAAGGAGTACCACTAAAACTATAAACTATTTAGTTTTGATTCATCTAAACATAAGGAAACTACGAGCACATTTTGATCGATTTTTTGTCCAGATGTCAGTCTTAGAACACATGCCAAAAATTATAGTTATTTCCGAAATTTTGATAAGTTAATTAGAAATTTCCTCGTATCAAATACCAAATTAAAATCTCTTTACCCAAACGAATGAGAAATATAAATCTGGTGGTGTAGTTGTTTTTGTTCATTTCAGTATCAATCAAATTGTGTCTTCTGTATTTCATTATTCATCAGCTGATATTTTGGAAATAAGGTTTAGTCAGTTTGGTTATGAATTTATATTAATTGCTATTTACAGATTACATCAATTCAAAAGCACAATTTTTGTTGATGAATTGAGATCAACATTCATTCATCCTATATATAAAAAAATAAAGTGAAATCATGTAGTAACATATTAATAATGGAAGATATGAATATACATCTATTAGAAAATAATAATTTAGTTGATGACTATTTAATAACATTGGTCAGCTGGGGTTTTGAGTAATTAATAAATGAACCTACTAGAGTTACAGAAATGTCCAAAACATGCATTGATCATGTGTTAGTTAAATCTTCAAGTTAAAATTCAAATAGATGCAACAGTTATAGAAACTGACATAACAGATCACTGGATGACATGTGTGTGTGATGAGGAGGAATGGTAGACCAGTTGACTGTGGAGTCGAGAAAAAGGTCACGTACCAGCGTTCTCCTTATCGCACAAACACCGACCTACTTAAAAGACTTTTAGATAATGAGAATTGGTTGGATGTTTATTATTGGTTTGTTTAACAGAAACATTATGTTTCAGTAGCGTACGATTTTTTCATTTCTAAACTTACTGAGTATATTTATGAATGCCGGGAAAAGACTACCACAAAATGGAATAATCTAATTAAATCCTGTATTAGCTGTATCTGTTCATTATTAATTTAAGCTTTGAAACTGGTAAATTTCCAGAGAAAATTAAGGATGTTGTAATACCAGTACATAAGATGGGTGCAGAAACATTGTGTGATAAATACCGACCTATTTCATTATTGTTATGTTTTTCCAAAATTTAAGAAAAGATAATGAAAACACAACTGATCAGCTTTCTTGAAACTAAACATTCTTTTAGCAAAAGTCAATTTGGATTTAGAAAGGGGTTCATTACCGAAAGAGCTTTAATTGAATTTATAAGTAGGGTATCTGATGGAATAAACGAAGGACAGAAAATCAGTGGATTATTTTTAGATATTACCAAAGCATTTGACACGGTTAACCATAACATATTATTAAATAAAATGTACATTTGTGGTATAAGGAGTAATGTGCTTATGTGGTTTAAGAGTTCTTTTTGTCTGGAAGGATGCAATGCGTTAAACTTAATGGCGAATTGAGTAACTTTGAGGAAATGAAACACGGTGTGCCCCAAGGGTCAGTCTTTACTTTCCTTAATTTACATCAGTAACTTGTGTGAAGGTCAATTTCAGGGACAGTTGACTTCCTTTGTAGATGACACTGCTTTTTGTTGGTGAATCATGGAACAATGTTGAATTGAAAATTAACAATGACCTGAAATTATTGCGTTAATAGTTTTTTATAATTAGTGTGGTCGTAAGTGCAAACAAAACAAAATATCTAAACTTTTGTTTACGTGGAGTATTTAGGTTTAATAATAAGATAATGTGTAAATGTCTCAAATGCAATGTGTCCGTGAAGACAGGGTGTGTGATAAAAAGTGTGTTGAAATAAATGGAGAGAAATATATTAAATACTTAGGAGTGGTACTAGATACAGAACTAACCCGAAAAAAACATATTGAAACTTTAAAAAATAAAATTAAGAATATTCTTAGGATTTTCTTTATCTTTTAAGAAGAATATGCTCCAATGAATTACTAAGAACTATTTGTTTCTCATTAGTTCATAGCCAACTGGATGGATTATGGGATTGTATCTTGGGGTGGAACCTAGAAAACAAATATTGAGTCTGTAATTGTATTACAGAAGCATTTTCTGAGAATGAATAAATCCAAAATAAATTCATCTAGGCCATTGTATATTGCTTTTAATATTTTACCGATTAGAAATATGTTTGTGTGTAAAGTACTAAAGACTTTCTATCAGAAGAGTGGTAATTCAAAACCTGATGTTATATACATGAAGAGATTGCGTAATGCAAATGATATCTGTGTACCTAGACCCATGATGACCCATTTTACAAAGAAATATAGTTTTTAGCCCCTAAAATGTTTAATAACCTTCCGCAAGATATAAAAAGTCTGAAAACTTCCTTTTATTTTAATAAAAAGTTAAGGAAGTGGTTGTTGTCCATTGAGGGTGTAGACACTACGCTAATAAATGTACAGGTTAGGAGTAAAGAATTACTTTATCTCAAATGCAATAAAATACCTACGGAGAGTAGTGGGTAGTGGATATAGTGGGTGCAAATATAAAACATGTATGTATAATGTGTGTGTATGACCATGAATGTGTGTGTACATTTTGATGTGTGATTAAATTTTTTAAGTATATAGATTCATAGGTAAATGTTTAGTTAAGAATATTCAGGATTTATAAAAAAATGTATATAATTTATAGAGGTTAGGTAATTTTTATTGGCTTTTATTTTTTTCCTTTTTTCCTTTAATAAAGTTAAAATTGCTTTAAATTTCACGTTTACACTGGAATATATTTTGTTGTGTATATGTGAGATATAAAATTAATCTACTTTATCCATTGAAGTTCGAATTTTTTCGCTGTGATGACTTTAAGTAAAAATTGAATGTATTATCCTCCAAACAGGCTTCGCCTGAGAGGTTATTGTTTTATCTTCATGCACTTTGTGTATAAAAAAATCTTTTTCTAGGAAAAATCCTAAGCTACATATTAATTATAATTGATAGTTATACACAAAACCTTTAATCTATAATGTATTCATCATTAAATTGTTTATATTTTTGTAGTTTGTATTATTATACTACTGTGTATTACATATACATTATAGATCAGCCTTGGAAGTAAAATTATTCCGGGGTGACGTACGAATGATTGGGAAGTCCTCTGGCAGATGCCCCGGAACACAACACATTTATGAACACGGAAGGCAAGCTTCCAAGGAAGCAATTTGAGGGATGTAAAGAAAAGAAAAAGGCAAGCAAATTTAAGCGTATAGATTTAATGAGTTGAAACTCATCACAACATTGTACGTGATAAATAATATAAACATTGAATTCACCCGTGACTTATTAAAATAAAAAAATACATAAACGAGAAACAATTGAGGAATCAAAAATTGGATTCAACAGAATGGGTATCTACAAAGCCATGTATCACCAAATCAGTAACCTTTCTAAATAATTACACAATTGGCAAACCATTATCCATCAATTCACAGACTGCTTGATTATTACATATATGTATTTCAGTATTACATAGAATTATGCTGCTTGATAAAGTGAAAGGAATATCCAAGAACCCAAAGGACTTTTTATAAGAATGAAAAATCTTATATTACGGGTGCATTTTAATCAAGCGTTCAAGTTCATGCCATTCCGTAATGTTTTGTATTCTATTTTCCTTCATAATCTCGATACAATAAAATGGGATTTGTCTCTAAAAAGAAGGGAAAATGTTCTGCTCTAGGTAGAACGAGACGAGACAATTTCAAGAACCATGAAAATAACTGAGAAGAAATCTAACACATGTAACCTGTTATTACGAAGCAGTTCTTGTTTCAAAACATGAACACCCACACTCATTCAACACATGAATTGTCACCCAACACGTTACGTCAAGAACTTAAATTGTAATACTCAAGTTTTGGATTCTAGCTGACGTTGTCTTCGGTCCGTAATTCGATTTCTTGAAGTGCCGTGACACGCGAACGAATGGAATACAATGATGCACAAGCTAAATCCGCGCGCGCGATTTGAAGAAAAGAATGGAAATAGATCGCCGGTCGCGTGTGGCAGCTTGTGAATGTACTCTTAAATGTTACTTAACAACAACAGGACTTGATGTTACTCGCTCGTTCGAAGAAAAACGGTTGGAATGCGAAAAAGGGTGGGGGCGGTGTAGCCTCGCGAAAGAGTGATTTGGCGAGCATACCCTCTCGCGCGGGGTTAAGCCCTATTGCCGACATAGGCTTGCAATTATGTGTGCCGAAAGAAAAATGTACATGACGTTTGTGTTGTGTGAATGAGAGAATAATTTTTTTATTCTCTATTCTTTCTTATAACAATAAAATAAAATACAAAATATTGTTAAACCCACAAAAGTCATTCCTGTTAAGAAAAGAGGTCCAAGTCTGAGTAGCAAACTGATTATTCCGATCTTACAGCTTCGCTACTCTATATCGATTTTTCGTTGAAACGTACAAATCCAAGTAGTTAAATTTAATATGTATGGTATGAGTTAACAACCTGATCAAGAATTTAATATACGAAGTCGACTGTTATTATTTGCATAATTTTATTAAGTGACTCTGGATCTTCGCCTTCTTTGCAACAGGATTTCCTGGTTATTGAGATATCACAGGACCTGAATCGCGTGTCGGTCACGAACACTGTAATGATAAATTCAAACAGTCTTAGTAGAGGATTTGAAGAATTACGCTTCATATTTTATGACATAGTACTGACATCAAGTAGTGTTAAAGTTATTTACGTGTTATTTTAAACTAATGCCCAAAGGTATAATATCTCCTCTGTGTAACTTTCTTGACGGTTTTGAAATTTCATGTTTACCACAACATTTGTGCACGTTACACATCGTTACACGTACACCTTTCGACTTGGTTCCATGCAAATCGTCTCATTGTAAACACTGACAAAACAGTGTCCATGTCATTTCACAATAGTATCATAAAATCTTTACCCCAGGTTTCTCTTTCTTAAAACGGAACACAATTAAAAACTGTTACGAATACAAAATTCTTAGGTCTCCATATTCAAGACAACCTCAAATGGAATTGTCACGTTGACAATCTTAATTCCCAATTAAGCAAATTGTGTTATGCATTCCGAATCTTAGTTAACGTAGTTAGTCCACGTATTTCACGTTGCGTATATTTTACTAAACGTTTAAGCATTACCTTCTGGGGTAATTCCGGTCAGAGTATTCAAACTTTCAGAATTCAGAAGAGGATAGTTCGGATAATTTGTAAATCTCACCCTCGAAACTCTTGTAAACCTTTAGTCAAGGAATAAAAATATCTTAACACTTCCCTGCATTTATATTTATGAACCAGTCGTGTTTGTTAAGACCGAATTATTGAAGTGCCACCCTTGCTTCATACGAAACAGTTTCGTTCACGAACACAACACTCGCAATAGTAATAATATTCATCGGCATAGAGTGTCAACCACTCTTTGCCAAAAGGGACCATATCATTCGGGAATCGTTCTATATAATTCCCCGTCCAAGAATATAAAAGATTTTATAAAATTGAATCTCTTCAAATCCTCGGTTAAAAACTACCTCCTGCACCAGTGCTTCTACAATGTAAAAGAATTTATTGATTTTAATAAAAGTTAAATCCGTCTTGTACTTTATCACGCCATTGCTGTAGCACTTTTTAAATAACTTATAACAATTTCAAAAACTATTTTCTTGCATGATTGTGTTGCCGTATGGCTCATATTAATTTAGTTTTATGTGTACTCAACTTTGGCACGGTTGTGTACATTAATTCTGTAGCCCCATCCTGGCCCGGGTTTTTCTCCGTTTTTCCTTCGGGTAGAGGTGGATTTCTTATACAGGTCCTCTAGGCTTTGTCTATGGGCATGTTATTTGCAATAATAAATCGTGAATTTAGTGTTTTTTCAACTCTTATGATTTTTAAAACTATACTCAGAATAATCTATAATTTGATAATAATTTGTGCGTGTAAAATATTTTTTTGTTTTAAATTACAAACATATTGACATTCTATTAGTATAATAACTCGCAGTTAACTTTTTATCTTATCTAGGAACTTTTGCTGAATTTTTTTAATCCGCCTGTGCCTTAGGTCGTTGATCGGAATTGATGGGATGGTCCCTTGCTTGCTTCCGAAGAGTAAGTTAGTTCATTGTCCTCCACGTGGTCGTACGCAGTTTGTACTGCTTTTCTGACAATAAATTTATTTATTATTTAAAAAATGAAAAGTTCGTCCCACAGAAATCGAAGATGCAGTGGTCGGTACCGGGGTGTTACACCGCTGAAGACGTACTTTCTTTCAGAATAATTTATGTGTTTGTTAAATGAATACTACATCCCACTACGATGCGGTGTAAGTAGTAAATGAGGTTGTTTCTATACCGTATTTTGCTTTAAAATATTTCTTATGCTGCAAATTTAATGTGTAAAATTTCAAACGTATGGTTTTTTTGTCACAATTAATGTTGTCCTGTTTTTTAGATTTAAAATATCGCAATGCGTGTATTCATAGTATTGGTACCTCTTATTATTGGCATCCATAGGTGATCTATGTCAATGGAAGGTTGGCTGATGGAGTTATTAGCCCAGCGGATGTATGCGGCCTCTTTGATTTTGCATATGTTCAAGTCTTTATCTCTGGAGATAACGATATGATACAACGTCTGTTTTCTCAGGTATGGTTTGCCAACCTTGATTTGAAGGTTTTTGTTTGGCATGCGGCTTTCTGGTGTTCTTTCAATCGCACGGATAAGGGTCATCTTGTGTCACCCTTGTATTCTTGGCCTCATTTACAAGGCGTGCTGTACATGCGTGTGCTATACGCCTGCTGAATATGATTAAAGAGGCTGAGACGATGGACTATGCCCAAGAAAATTGTAATAAATGTGAATAATATTTTGCCGATTACATTGGTATATTTTGCATATTTTAAAATTAAGGAAGCATTAATTTAATAATGCGAGTACAAAATAAATTTTAGTTGCTGCTTATGTTGATTTTTTTCGATCGTGTCCGATAAATATAAACCTTGAAAAGGCTCCTTACACCAATGTCAAAGTCCGAATCAATTACGATTCCTCAATGAATAAGACATTTAACCAAACACATTTATCGACATTTGCTTTCAACACTATTTACTGAACACGAAAGTTTGTAGATATTAGAATAAAACAGTACAATGAGTAAGCCTCACAAATATACGAAAATGAAAATAACTTTCTTCTAAAATAGTAGTCCAGTAATTGTTTTTCTGAAGTGATTCACTCATTCTAGGGTTCTAGCAAGTCGAGATCAGTGGTGCTGTATTTTCTTTGTTTTATTGTTTTCGCACTGATCAGCTGCTTCGGTCATTAAGAGTAAGAGCTAACCCAAGCGATGGTCCCAGGTTGGCAGCAGAGGCACAGCGGGAGGATGAAGCTGATGTTGGGAGGCGTGGTCGTTGTCGCCTGCATCTGCTTGGCAGTGCCATTGTCTCTCCGCGTAGTACAAAACATTCAGCGTAAGTATCAAATATTCTAGTTTTATCTGGTTCGTTCTATAGTATTCTTTCCACAGAAAAGTCACTCAAACACACTAGCGTCAACATTTACTATCACCCTTAGGGTAAGCAGTCATGAGGGGAAAAATCTGACTAAAAAAAATTAATTTTGGCCTTGGTCATCCACACCATCTTGTTTACAATTATGTCATTACAAGGTTATCTTTATTAATCATTCCTTGTATATTTTTTTTCGTTTTCCGCGTCACTATGCCATTGAGATTTCCCAACGTTCCTGTCATTGACTCCAGGATGTCAACGCACATCTATTCATCTAACTCCTCCTGTTTCTCGTACTTGGCACAACTTCGTTACAAATTCTCGGAATGCTGCAAATTTAAGTTGTTTATCTATTCGTAGCGGTTACTCTGCTATCGCATATAACTTGCAATCTAATTTGTTCCACAACACCAAATAGCTAAGTAACTGGTGAGTCTAACGAATTGAATATCCCAAAAATTGGTTACATCTGGCATCTGCCTTCGCGGAATGAATGTTCGGGTCTGGATGGTTATTGATTGTATGAGAACACAGACGGGTTATTCTGGAGTACACGCGTGTTGCATGCACTCTGCATATAGAATCCTTAAAAAGTTATTTGATTGCAAATTCTTAACGCGGAACGTGTTAAATAAAATTACACAGGATATATTCAGGAGAACAGAAGTTGGTGAATTTGGTTCACTGAGGGCACAATTACGAGTTAAAATATAAATGTAAACAATCTGGTGCAAAAGTTACATGACATTAGTCCAGTTTTGTATTAAAAGTGCTACCCAGTGACATAGTGAAGTTATTGAATGGTAGAGGACATAATCTGGAGGTAATGAACAAGTTTAAAGTTTTCTTCAGATAATTATCTAGGTAAATTAAGCAAACAATTAAATATGGACTGCCTAAGCTGTAGCAATGGGGGAATGTATTTGGTAAATTTTAAGAAACCAGCAGATGTCCAAAATATAAGAGCGAAGGAAACACGTAGTACATTAATGTAGGAAAAATAGTAAGAATTAATTTCAACTGTAGAATGCTTGAACATGGTACAAATAATTTAAGGTAGATTGAACGCTGTAGACCGAAGACAATACAACCATTTGTTGAATGAAAAAACAAGTTAGTTATCAATTTTAAACTAAGTAAGTAGTTCTAAAAAATAAGTCATGAAAAATAAAGCATCGAAAACTGCAGTACACTATATTTTGTGTACAAATAAAACAAGTTTGTTCCAAAAATGGTCTCTAGTATCTTCCACGCCACAGTACTTAGTTCCGCTCCTGCTATGCCCGATTCTCCTACCATCCCTATTCTCAGCTGCTGTCACGTGCTTTAGTTGTGATGGCTGTGATTGGCCGTTCTCGTAACTCTAAAGTTTATTTGACATTGTAGACAAAACCAAACCATTTTTTTAATGATGAGTTTTAATCGCGGAGCCAATGGACAGTTCATTATAATACAATGTGCTTGGTTGATAGAATAATTTATTGTTACCTAATAAACATATTATTATAGTTCTTCCTTAGACAAATGGTTAAAAATAATTATAAACGTTTGTCAAATTATTATCTAAAGAATATTCAATGAGAAGCAATGCGATGAATAAATGATTTTTTATCAATTAGGCTACAACAATAAGATTAAAATATGATTAATTTAACGATTATATAATGGTAAATATACATAATAATTATAAACTTTATTACTGTGTTAATGTTTCTACTATACGGTCTGGAATATATACACTTTTTCTCTACAGCTACTTTAATATAACAGTTTTGCAATACGTTTAATAATATATAAATGTTTTATACAATATTCTATGTTGATTGAATAGTTAGTTGTTACCTAATAAACAAATTTTTATAGTTCTTGTTTAGTCAAATTGTTTAAAATAATTATAAATGTTTTTCGAATGATGATTGTTGAAGAATTTTAAGGCGACCCAAGCGATGAACAAATGATTTTTTCTTGTTTTTTAGGCTTTAACATTTTGATTAATATATGATTAATAGAAAGATTATATATTCCTTAATCCTGACAAGAATTATTGAATTTATTGCTGTTTTATCGCCTTTGCTATACTTTTAAAGATATAGACAATTTTCTTTGAAGCTAAGTAAATGTGACTGATATGCAATAAGTTTAATTGCTTATAAATTAGTAAACAATTTTGTACATTAATTGAGGAGGTATCCATCAATTAAAAGCATGTTATAATTGTTTCCGTTTAGCCAAATTTTTTAATACTTGTAAATGTTTTCTGATTATTTTTGGGGAAGAATATTCAACGTGTCGGATCAATTGAGGTGACACATTCTTTCCGTACGTAATACAATAAATTTGCAATATGTTCATTTTATTGTCTGTATTTACGTTTTGTTTGTTTAGAAACTATTTAATAGTATATACTTCTAAATTGTGTACTATTTTTTAAAAATGAATATTTATTTCATTTTGCTTACTTTGTCAGGAATGCAAGAGGTTATATTGTTTATAACTTATAACATTTTTGAATTTTTATATTGTAAATAATTAATAATTATTGAGAAACTGCTTTTTAGGTATATATTTTTTGAATAGTACTCTAATGGTTATGCCAGCTTCCCATAGCTGTGTTACTTGCTCTTTTGTGGTAAACATCTGCAATATTGGAAAATTTTTGAATTTGAAGGTGGTATTATATTTTTTATGCAATAGTTTATATTTTTTATTGTTTAAACAATAGTTATACATATTAATTATAGTAATTAATGAGTACAAAATTCTCCTTTTTGAGTTTTTCAGTTGTGCCCTAAAGGTTGTTCCAGCTTCACAGAGCTAAAATTTTGATTTTACCGTGCTTTTCTACAGTTTTCGATGAATAACTTTGTATTCCATCGGCTAATTTTGTTGATTTTTGGTGTTTCTTTTTCTACCATGAATGCCCGACGTGTACGATACATTTTTTTACTCATTTCACCGTCTATCATTTTCACAATTTTCGAGACATATTGAGAGTTGTCTCCATAAGAGCCTGTGTTGTTATATTTGCAATTTACTCGAAAAGAAGTCCGTAAATGCGAAAATTTTATTAGACTTTTTTGTAGATATAAGTATTTACTTTTGATGAAACAAAAAAAAGGACAGTTTACCGGTATCGCCTTGGCGTTCAATTTGCCTTCAAGAGTTTCATATGAGCGCTTTAAGAGTGGCCATATGTAATGACGTCCGTATTTATAAACGTTGTGACTTCGAAACAATATTCATTCAGAATAGGCAAACAGTTTAAGTCAGATTGTCAAGTACAGAATGTTGTGAACTTAGATTAAATTGGATGCACAGGTGAGAAATATTTGGAGTCCGATTGAATTTCACTTACTGATTAACTTACAAGAAAATTTCAAAGTACTGATAGAGATTAATTGCACGTGAAACTAAGTAGTTTATTTCCACCAGGCAGCCATAAGAAAACAAAAAAAATCGTAGAAAGGTTATTATGGCGATACAATTTTTAGATAATCATTGGAACATGACATATAGTAATACTTCTATTGTGAAAATGTACAGGATGGAAATTTTTCAAGATAGCAAAACAGAAGAGAGAGAGAGAGAGAGAGAGAGAGAGAAAAGTTTAGAAGATTGCTCGCAAGAAGGTTTGAGACGATTCTTTACATATACATAGAAATTAAAATTACATTAACTTCTGATGAAAATTTAAATAACACTGAAATATTTAAACAGAGGGAATGACAATATTTATAACTTAAAACTAAAATATATGAAGAATATTTATAAAGAATGGACTAATATACAATATTTATTGCAAGGGAAACATTTGTACTTAGAATCGTTTTGTAGAGTAACATTTGGACATATAATTTTTTCACCAAGAGTGAAGAAAAATATAATACTTTGTCAATAAGTAATATAGAACTTACAATATTTTCAAAGGATAGGAATTTTGAATATAAAATATTCTGCAAACTTTGGTAAAATCATTAAATGTACGAAAATATACGAGTACATCTTTCTATGTATGAACATTGACAGTGCTTTATAATACGTGTTATGAGTAAACGATAATTATAAAACCAAGTGACTTATATACATCAGAAACAAATATATCAACAGGAGGTACGATGGCTAAGAAGTAAATCAGAGATATTCAGGAAGGTGCACGAATAAGACATTTTTTTACATCCAAAACTATTTAACGCGAAATGTGACAATTCTCATAAAGGTGTGTAAGTAAATTACTACAACAAGGAAGTGCTCGAATGTAAGTAATATCCGTAACACACCCATAACACTATGGTAAGGATAACAGATATGGCGGAGATTGAGTTAAAAGAAGCATGCAACCGCAAGCAAAAGAAAAGTTCTCCCGACAATTTTTGAATTTTAATTTGATTTATTCTCAACAACAATAACAGTACACATATAACTTCTTGCATTTTTGAACATCCGTTAATGTCAGCCCCATTTGCAACATATCCATTCTCCGTCCTTTCCCTTAAATCTTTACTATACTTTCCATCACGCCAGTCCGGTGCTAGTAAACTTGATGAACGAGACGAGATGGAGGAGAAAATGGTTCGAGAGTAGGAGAGGGATCTGTGTTTGGCCGCATGGGCGTGGCGAATGCAAGAACCAAGGCCAAACGAGAGGTATAATTTTATAGGGAAGTGGAATTTTATAGAGTATAAAATACGGGAAATAGAAGAAAGAATAATAATCACTAGCGGCCGGAAAAGATGAGGAATGTGTCAAGAGGGGGAAAGAATGTCAATTCTAAAATCAGAATGAACAATATAGTTCAGTTATGAGAAACGTGAATAACAATCGTGTCAAAAGAATAAATGATATGATGGGAGAGCTTACTATACTGCATAATAGTATAGAAATAACTAGAACAGGAGAGGTGAAGAAATAAATGGAAGATGCCACATATGCGGATGTTATCAAGAGAAATCTGTGCACTAAAAGGTTAGAGAAGGGCTATTCCAGCAAGCATATTCTCATCCTTTCAGGCAGCCAAGCCACCTTAAAGGCACTTGATTCTGGCCAGACATCGAAGCTTGGCTGGAAGTATACAGTCTCTTACTTTCCTTGCTCTCTGCAATATTGTGGAGCTCAGATGGGTGCCTGGTAATCTAGGCATAGAAGGGAATGAAAAGGCTGATAAACGTGCGAAAAAAGGTTCCTTGATACCTTCTTTTCGGATCGGAACCTTCATGCGGAATCAGCCGTTCAACAGCTCAAACCGCGGTCCTTAACTGGGCTGTGGGTACAGAGCTTAGATTATGGAAACAGCTGCTCGGCCAATGGTTAGGCAAACTTTTTGTCAACAAATTCAGTCCTCTTCTAGCCACATCCCTGATTCACATGAACAGAGGAGAACTTAGGACAGTGACAGGACTAATCGCAGGACATAACCATGTCCTGAAACATCTTACAACAGTATGGCTGTTCAATGGAGACGAAATCTGTCGTCTATGCGGGGAGTTTGAAGAATCTGCCCGTCACGTTATCCTGGACTGTGACGCCTTGGAAGAAGAAGAAGAATGATCTTTGGAGACTCTACACTAAGACAAAACTTCGATCCTGGCATCAGTAGGAAGGTTCTCTCTCTAGTCAAGGGCACAGTGATAGGACGCCGTTACTCGGCCTTCGTAGGCTGCACAATAGGCTCTTCATAGTCTACGAGCATAGACCAGTCTAAGTCTCTCTCCAAGTCCTCTTCCAAACTAAACACTATTAGGAGAAAAGGTGACGAATGGAAGATCGATGGGAAAGGGTGACAGTTAAGAGACGGAAGGTGGAAGGAGGATCGCCGTAGGGAACAATACAAAAATGTGTGACAGGAAGGAAGGCGCATGTGAAAATAGAGAGTAATGAGAGAGAGAAAGTACAAAGAGAATTTCGTAAAATATCAAATGCTGACAAACAGAAACGTCTTATGAGTAAGCAGAAGGAGAGGCTAGTCTTGACATGCCGGACTACCAAATTAGAGTTTACTAGGTGCAAATTGTTAGAGAAGAGAGAGAATTTACAGACTGGATACTGGCTGAGAACTTTGATGAAGATGATAAAGAAAATAAGATGTTTTTAAAGGAAGCCAGGATAATACACAACAGAAAGTTTCGAAATACCGATAATTGATGTTGAAATGTGCGCAATATATTGGGAAATATAATAAGCAAGGGATGTTTCTACATAGGGTTAACGAGTTACTGAGTAATAGAAGATCTAATTAGTGATGAAATTAGTGCCATAAATACAGCAGCTATGGTTATTTCATTATTTATATCTCAGAAAACAATTGGGAATTAATTAACTGTATTGATAAGATATGTTTTTAAGAGATGTCAGTCGTTTCTTTTCTTTTGCCATCTCTAAATTAATAAATAATGAAAGGAGAATTGATTAAAAAGTCATGCCCAAGTAATTGCCTAATGCTTTTATACAAATTTTTAAGAGAGTGCGCTTGATGAAGCGTGTGTGCTTGATTATGTTCATGAAGCGTGTGTGCAAATAGTAATGATAAACACCATGTTTTTGTGTAGAACTCTACAAGGTCATGTTGAAGTTACTTGAGGTTAGGGGGATGGCGCAAGATGGCAAAAAAGACGTGTTTTGGTCAATTCATTTTCTCTCTCTCTCTCCTATCACTGGTAAATTTTTCTCTCCTTTCGCTAATAATTTTTTTTCTCTCATATCCCTTTTGAACTCCATTTAGTTTCAGAACTGGACTCGTAAGTGTCGGGTGAACCGACAAGATAAGCAAGCATAAGTACTTAAATGAAGAGCAGAATTGTGTTGCGAAGTGAGGTGAAATGAAACGATAAGAAATGATACTGAGTATAGTTTGAGAGAAATGAAATAACATTTCTTTTACAATTTATCATTCGTTTCAATCATAATTATTTTTTAGTGGTATTGTTGTCTATAGATTGCTTTTCTACTAATGATATCCTCTATTTTTTGTATCCTGAATAATTTAAAAACTCTTACTTGTTTGCAATTGCGTTAAATTTTCTTTTCTTCCTCTATATTATTTTTCTGTGCGAAGTTATGTGAGATACTTTTAAAAATAAATAAATAAATTTATTGTCAAAAAACAGTACAAACTGCGTATGACCACGTGGAGGAAAAAAAAACTAATTTACTCTCCGGAAGCAAGCAAGGGACCATCCCATCAATTCCGATCAAGGGCCCTAAGGCAGAGGCGGATTCAAAAAATTCAGCAAAAATTCCTAGATAAGATAAAAAGTTAGCTGCGAGTTATAATACTAATAGAATGTCAATATGTTTGTAATTTTAAGCAAAAAATTACATGTAAGTTATTATCGAACTATAGATTATTCTGAGTATAGTGCTTAAAAATTGAAATAACACTAAATTCACGATTTATTGTTACAATAGACCCGCCCCTAGACAAAGCCTAGAGAACCTGTATGATAAATCCGCCTCTACCCGAAGGAAAACCGGAGAAAAACCCGGGCCAGGATGGGGCTACAGAATTTATGTACACAAACGTGCCAATGTTGAGTACACATAAAACTAAATTAATATGAGCCATAAGACAACACAATCATGCAAGAAAATAGTTTTTGAAATTGTTATAAGTTGTTTAAAAAGTACTACAGCAATGGCGTGATAAAGCACAAGACGAATTTAACTTTTGTTAAAATCAATAAATTCTTTTACAGTGTAGAAGCACTGGTGCAGGAGGTAGTTTTTAACCGCGGATTTGAAGATATTCAATTTCATAATATCTTTTATATTCTTGGGCAGGGAATTATATAGAACGATTCCCGAATGGTATGGTCCCTTTTGGCAAAGAGTGGTTGACACTCTAGGGCGATGAATATTACTACTATTGCGTGTATAGTGTTCGTGAACGAGACTGTTTCGTATAAAGAAAGGGTGGCACTTCAGTAATTCGGTCTTAACAAACACGACTGTTTCATAAATATAAATGCAGGGAAGTGTTAAGATATTTAATTCCTTGAATAAAGGTTTACAAGAGTTTCGGGGGTGAGATTTACAAATTATCCGAACTATCCTCTTCTGAATTCTGAAAGTTTGAATACTCTGACCGGAATTACCCCAGAAGGTAATGCCGTAACGTAAATGGGAGTAAACGTTTGCAAAATATACGCAACGGGAAATACGTGGACTAACTGCGTTAACTAAGATTCGGAATGCGTAACACAATTTGCTTAATTGGGAATTAAGATTGTCAATGTGACAATTCCATTTGAGGTTGTCTTGAATATGGAGACCTAAGAATTTTGTATTTGTAACAGTTTTTAATTGTGTTCCGTTTAAAGAAAGAGAAACCTGGGGTAAAGATTTTGTGATACTATTGTGAAATGACATAGACACTGTTTTGTCAGTGTTTACAATGAGACGATTTGCATGGAACCAAGTCGAAAGGTTAGACAAAACTTTTTGAGCATTGGCGTGTTTACATAGTAAATTAGTGTCATCAGCAAAAAGAACCATTTTGCAATCTGATGTGGATGATGACATGTCGTTCACATACAATAAAAAGAGTATAGGGCCGAGAATTGATCCTTGGGGTACTCCGCAAGTAAGTGGCTTTGTTTCTGAAAGACAACGCTCAAGTATTTTATTTTTAGTATAGGATATTTCTACTTGTTGATATCTATCTTTTAAATAAGAAGTTAGCCATTGATGTGGAAGTCCACGAATGCCTAAAGAATGCAATTTGGTAAGGAGAATTCCGTGATCGATGACATCGAATGCTTTGGATAAGTCAAGAAAAACACCCTGAGGATTTTCTCCACTGTCTAGAGATGTGGTAACATCGTTTAAGAAGGAAAATATGGCGCTTGTAGTGGAAAAGGATTTCCTAAAACCGTGTTGATCGTCAGAGAGAATGTTATATTTTGATAAAAAATCTAGAAGACGCTTATAGAACAATTTTTCTAGGATTTTTGAGAAAGTGGGTAGTAGAGATATTGGTCGGTAATTTCCAATATTAAGTTTGTTTCCTTTCTTGTGTAAAGGTTTCACTTTAGCTCTCTTAAATATATTGGGAAACACCCCTTCCGATAAAGAACTATTAAAAATATTTACGAGTGGATTTAATATAGCGTGGGACGAAGATTTAACAATAAACTCAGGTATATCATCTATGCCTCGTGAAAATTTGTTTTTTAAGGAGCTGATGATTCCCATGACTTCACTGGCGTTAGTTTCGGAAGTGAACATAGAATTGGGTATGTGGGTGGTAATAATTGGAGGACATTGATTTGGATATATTGAGTTCGTTATTTTACCAACTTCTGAGAAGTGAGAATTAAACAAACTTGCGATGTCCTGAGGATTTGACACGATCTTGCCATCGTTTAGTAAAGAAACATTTTCTTCGCGATTTTCAGAAGTTGACGTGTAATTGTTAACAATATTCCACATGGCTTTCATCCGGTTGTTCGATTTTAGTATATGCCTGTCGTTTTCCATAACTTTAGCTGCATAGACTACTTTTCGGAGAATAGTCTTATATTTACGAAAATAATTATGGAATTCGGGTGGCTGGTTATAGCGTTTTGAAAGATAATATAAACGGCGTTTGTTTTTTGAAGAAATTCTTATCCCTAGGGTGATCCATCTATTGTATTTTTTTGTGTTAATTAACTTGCGTTTTATGGGAAAACTAGAGTTGTAATGTTTTAGGAATGTTGAGATAAATACATTGAATTTGTCGTCGGTGTTTTGGCAATTGTAAACATCTTTCCATGTTTCTTCACGCAAATAATTTACGAATATGGATTTATTTATGTCATTAAACTCTCTTGTAAATTTGTAAAGGATGTTAAGTGGTTTTAGTTTATTATTAATAGTCAATACTTGAGCAAGGTGATACTATTGCACTCTGATAAAACTGCAGTTTATGATACAATACCTGGATGTATCGTAATAGAAGGATGTATCGTAGTAAAAAAAAGCTTCCTCACTGTGCAATATCTTGTATAGAATTTTTATTTAATAGCAAAGTCTATGTACACAAATTTAACGTTTATTAGTTGAAAATGGAAAAAAAATATCTCTATCATAAAGATGAACTAATGACTTCAAGATTTTCCATAAATTCATATTATCTTCATTTTTCAACCTTTACTTGTTCGCATCAGGCGCAATGCACGACTATGAAACGTGATTCACAAAAATTCTTTTAATACATTTCACTCGTTCAAATAATTGAACTCATTTAAATAGATCGGAAAGTGAATGCTGAGTTTCATGCAAAGCAGGTTTCATGAAACTTGTAAGAATAGTTTCATGAAAATGCGTTACATACAACGTGTCAATTCTATTAGATTTAAACCCCTACTTTAAATCAATGAGAAATTAAGAGTTCAAATAAAGCTATGAGAAATTATGGAGAAGTTTCTGTGAAAGTGGTACTAGAGATTAGGGGAAATTTTGCTTCGAAGAAATCAGCAATCGTCGGGGGTTTGGGGACCACTGATAGTCCGCGAAAAAAAATTTGCTGTTCACAGAGAAATTTTGGCATTAATATAAACGTTTGTTAATTATTAAACCGAAAATTATGTTATAAGAAATGATCTTCTCGATGATTTCTGGTGGTAAAAGTACTTAAGACAGTTTGTCATTTCAATCCAGATATATTTAATGAATAACTGTTCTTAATACCATTATAAAATGCTTGAAAAAACCCTCTACCTCAATGAAACAAAGTGCCACAATGGTTTGCCCAAAATACTCAGTGACTGCTTTTCAGAGACAACAGCTTTTCCGAATTCATGTTGCAAAATCCGTAGTATGAAGTTTCATAATGTATTTTCACAAATTATAATATCCACACGAACATCATGATGGCGTTGAAAGTAGAAATACTAGTCTAATGAATATTCGTTTACTCCAGTGGTGTCAAGAGAAGGACCTCGCAAACGAAGATACATTCAGTCGTGTGTCTTTATAACTAAATCACGGTAAGTGTTGTACCGGCTCCTACACAATGAAACTAATGAGATTGTGGTAGCAATAAACTACATTTATGAAGACAAAACAATTTCAGTAATTCGTATTATAAAGCAGTATATAATAATAAAAAATCATGTCATTAAAAAAATAATAACAGAAAAATATTAATGAAAATATATTATTTTTATACAACTTTTGTGTAATAATTGGTAATGCTTTTAATATTGTTCTTCTTCATTACCACTTGCTTCAGACACAATAAATATAATACACTTCTTCCGCGTTCCCCATATAGAAAGTCGCTCGCTCTTAAATTTATCTTTCGACACCTTCCGTCCCTCTACGATTGCCTTCCGGCCAACGTTGGAGTCTTCCTGTCTCTACTGAAGGTACGAGGTAAGCACTGTGTGCTCTGCCAGTCGTACGTGCTTCCGTTTACACCCCTAATTTAAATCAATAGAAAATATGGAACACGTGTTGAAATAATTCAGAAACACGTCTTGAGTCAATATATTATATCCTTATTCCTGGTTTACTTATTCGCCATTTTGTATTTTCCAATACTCTAAACAGCTATGAGTAGCGTCATTTGGGAAACGGATATCAGATACTTTTATATATTGAATCAAATCACTTTTATATTATTATTTTTCAAAAGCATTAGAGATAAATAGAAACAAAAAATCAAGAAAATAATATTAATTAGCAATTTTGTGAGGCGGTTTGACGAATGAGAATAAACGATTTTAAGTCCAATTGATTAATTCCTGATGCAAAAAGGACTACAGAAGAGTCCAAAGAACTGACAATGTGAATAATATAATATTAGTAATGAATAATTGAAGCGAATAATGTACAAGTAAGTAATGAATAAGTAAAATAAAGAATAAGATACTGACGAATAATGGAACTTATTTCCTAAAATGGTACATTACAGACGATTATTCACTTGGCAGTCATTACGATCTGGCCATAAATTCTCTTTTCAAGTCAAAAATATTATCTATCTCCTAATTTTTACTATTACAAGAAAGTATCAATTATATTACAAACTATAAGAAAGTCCTTATTTCTCTACCTTTTGCACTGTGATTGAATTCAAAATAGTGTCTCCACTGCTGACAAATTGCGATGCGCGCTTCTTTACTAATTTGAAAAAAGAAATTAGCAATAAAAATCAAAGGAACCAAGTAACCAAGATCAAATTAAAAATCACGCCATCTACAAAATAACAACACATTTCCCGATTGCAAACGAAATAAGAACATCGACAGTGTTCCTTCGTTGTTGGAAATGAGTAAAAATACCAGTGAAATGTTCGGAAAAAGTATCATACGTAGACTGCCAATAAGCATTTTCAATGTAATAATTTCGAAGTAGGGAGGACAGGTTTTTAATCAGATTTGTATAGTTTATATACCGTGAACGTACCAAAGTCTAAAGGATGCTCAATTTTTTCTTCTTGTTTGATTGGACATAATAAACCTAACATGCATAAAAATTTAATCCCAAAAACTCCGTGTCCTCACACTAATTAAGATCACTCTGAAATTTGTCATTGTTTGTATAGTGATATTTTTTACATTTTCACGTGATTGCAATAGCAATCTGTAGAACATGATTCGCTGAAAAACTATGTTGGAGATCAAGTGAAAAAATAGTTTCCACCCGCCTTGCAAGCCTCACCACTTCCGCAAACAATCTGAAATAGGAGATCTTCAATTTTCAAACTTTTTATCTCAGTCCTGTCATATATCTCAGTACTGTGGAAGTTACAGGAGAAATAGATTTTTTACTTACTTTTTCTCCAAAGAAACATGTAATTGTGAGGCACCGAATGACATTGAAAATACTTCACATAACGGCAACGATACATACATTCCTATTGTCACTTAAGTCCACAATCACCCTTCGTCAGCAAAAATACATCCTTTGGCTAGGGGTGAAAAGGGGATGAAATGTTAACTTAATCGATAGTAGGTTTCCGCGGCCGGAGTCAATATAAGTTTGTTTGTCCGGGACAAACCGCGTCTTAGTAGATGTAACTACCAACGTTTCGGCCATCGTGATGTGGCCTTCTTCAGGGTAATGTCAGAGTCGTGCAGACCTAAGTGGCTGTCGTGCTCTGCTCAAACAGCGACTTAGGTCTGTACGACTCTGACATTACCCTGAAGAAGGCCACAGCACGATGGCCGAAACGTTGGTAGTTACATCTATTAAGACGCGGTTTGTCCCGGACAAACAAGCTTATATTAGTCGATAATGATCGATATTGGTGTTGATACCATGGTTTTCGAGGTCACTGAAACACATAATAACACTTCCTATGACACTTAAGTTTATGATCATCCTTCACATTCTCCGAGGGAAAAAGATAAGTAAAACTGATCTATTTTTACATATGTAAGTGACGAAACCAATGT
Organism: Laupala kohalensis; assembly: GCA_002313205.1. Classification (NCBI taxonomy): domain Eukaryota; kingdom Metazoa; phylum Arthropoda; class Insecta; order Orthoptera; family Trigonidiidae; genus Laupala; species Laupala kohalensis. Next base: position 987,429 of record NNCF01126974.1, read on the forward strand.
TTTTGGCGTCACTGAGATAGTGGCACTTCTGATATTATTTGTCTAAATTCAGTACCAATGAGAGGTTTAAGACCGCGAGGCGACCCTTGCGGTCTTAAACGGGGGTGAGAAAGGGAGTCATGGAAAAAAATTATTGCGTCAGATTCGTGGTTTTCATAGCTTGGATAAATGACCTACCAATGTTATGTTTCAGTTCAGATCACATGGGGGAGGGCATGGTACTCTTTGTGATGGGGTAAAAATGCGAAACATGTAAAAATAATAAAAAAAAACTATATTAGTTATAAATACATGCATTTCGTGGATTTTTAGATGAATAATCATATTTATAAGAAATAATCATATTCCCGATACCATTATGTCCAACGTCCGATATTAGTTTCGATTTAATAATTTTCGGGGCGTTTAGATGATTATGACACGATGCCGTTTAAGTTCAAGTTCAGCACTAATGGGGGGCGAGATATTCCTAACGCTCCTACGGGTGATGTGGTGTCGTTGAGCAAATGGGTGGGGGTCTCTGATATTTGATCCCATGTATAGTCAATAGAAATAATGAAAGTCTGTGAAACCATCTGTAAGGTTTTAGTTCAAAACGTTATAGTTAAATGCAATATAGTGTCAACCTCAGATATTACAGTCGCTAAATTTAAATGTCCATGAAATTCTTGCAAGAATAGAAATACTATGTAGGTGTAAGTCTTTGGCGATGATGTCACATTCAGTGCGTCTTAATTCCAGTCATCTCACTTTTCCAAGCCATCTTTTACGGTGTAATGATAATACTTGTCGGAGGCATAAATGTCCTAATTTTGTGAAATGTTCCTCAAGTGAAAATAAAGTATCAATATGTAGGTAGGTGATTGGAGATTAAAGATTTCGGGGGAAATATGAAATACGTGGAATACATTTTTTAGAACTTCTGTAGCAATTAAAATCCCAAAGAATGTTCTTAAAATTTATTCATTGTATACGACGGAGTATACAACAACTTAAACTACCAGAAAAAGAAATTGTCGTGAATACTTTGATATTTTGCAACAAAAGTATAATACTTTTGAAAACGAATAAGAAAGTCAGCTAGATTAAAGATATAAAGAAAATACACAATCTAGAATATAATAGAAATAATTTAATAAATAATTAATAAAAATCAATCAATAAATAATAAAATAAATCCGAGAATAAAAAAAGAACTGAAATGAATTTTTTGTGGAGGAGGAGGGGGGGAAGAACTGAGACTAAAATCATAGTTTTCAAAAAAGGTTTTCGATCTCCACACGCCAGTCATTACGAATGATTTGTTCCATACACTAAACTGCCACTGCAGTTGACACCTCTGTAGGACGACCAGGATGCTCCCAATATCTGATGTTTTCGGGATGCATTTCGCGATGCACGTCTTCTGTGGATTGTCCTTTGGTCTCTAAAAAACGTACAACAGCACGCTCATACACTCACATGTATACACTCATGCAACACAACCTTCATCGTGCACTAGCTGCTTCTGACTGACTGCGTGCCTACGATGGCATGCAGTCTATACGACTTGCATACGAATGCTGCAATCCACTGGCAAAAATGTGCTCATAATTTAAAACGATATAAGGGAAAATGAATTTTGCGGTTCTCCGTTTCATATAATAGAAATTACTTAAATAGACAACCATATATATATATATATATATATATATATATATATATATATATATATATATATATATATATATATATATATATATATAT
>NNCF01126974.1:1001933-1086506 GCA_002313205.1 Laupala kohalensis
GCATAGAGTGGTGCAGGGGGTGTGTATGCTGGAGGTCCATATTCATTCCTTCCAAGTAACGGGAAAGACACTTCTGTGAAGCGTGGTATCTCAGCGGCCGTCAGCACCACTGCGCTGAGCAGCAGCAGCGCTAACTGTGGAAGATGTAGGAAATTATCACTCACGTTCAAGGCATACAGAAAATAAGTAATAATACTCTAACTTGGTGCTTTAGAAAATATTGAAACTCAACACACACATAAATATAAGTTTAATGTAGTAAAAGTCAAGAATGTAACATTTCAGTAACTTTAAGTAAGTCACTCTATACATTAACACAGCTACAAAATTCACCTAGGATTTTAAGCAAACATTAATCAACAATATTTGAGTTTATGTAATATAAAATGTATATATTAAAGTTATGAGCGTTTTCATGGTTTTTATATACTTATATTAATGTTAATTCACACAAATTTCCTGATGGTAAAGTAATAGTTGAGTAATTCTTATGAGCCTGTGAATACTGTAATTTGAAGAATGGTAGAATGATTTATCTTGAGAGATTTTCGGATAACCGCATTGTAAAATGCATATGCAAAACAAAATTATGAATTTAATTGAAAAAAGAAATTACGAATTAAAAGAAAAAAATACAATAATAATATGGAAGACTTATACGTTGTATGTTCAATTTTTTTAAACTTTCTGTAAAAACATAATGAAAACTTTTAATTCAGAGATCATATTGCTTTCTCATATTAATATAAAATAATATTTTAAAAGTGTTAATTGATAATAATAGTAATTATTATAATAAATTTGATGAAGTGGCCTGAAGCAGACACAACTAAATTACTTACGGCTATCATCCCTCTCATGTTGGTTGTGAGAAGAAACTGTGCAGGACTGTGCCAGGAACCTGTGACCGTTGGCTTTTATACACTAGGCGATGTTTGCCTCCACTCGTGAAGCTGTTGTTATCGGTGGTATTGGAGAGAAAAACATCCCTCTCTCCGCCCCCGTTGCCAACACCGAGCGTTGCGTAAAGGTGATCGCTACGTGACGTTATAGGAGCGTGCTTCCGGAACGGACTACCCCACACCACCGAACACAATTATTCAGTGAAATCAACACACCAGCATTAACGTGGGACTGTTTCAAGAATAGTATAAGTAACAAAGTCTTTTATCTCATTTTTTTTGTACTGCTGAAATAGTTTCCTCCGTAGAATATTTTGGAATATAATATTTATTGTACACAATCCAGACTCCCAGATTTGTTTTTCCGCACAGATTTGTTTTTCCGCCCATTCATATACAAAAAATGCAAATTGTAGAGTCTAAGATAAAAAATATAAATATTTAGTATAATTTTTGTCTCAGAATTTTTGGTTCAGGAGTTTTAGTCACTTGAAATATTTTCATGGAAATGATATTACTGTATTTTACTTATGATTAAGAATCTATTTTGAAGACGCCGTACACAAATATAAAGATTTTCGGTAATAGAAGTTTTTCTGTTCTCTTCCAATCTGACACTTAAGAAATGACATTAGTACTTTTTTTATGTAACCGGTCTTATATGCCTTTATTTCTAATACCCATATTGTAAGGTAAATGCGCGTTGTGGCGATGGAGAGACACATTGTGCGTTAAATATTCGCGGCTTCAAATAATTCAAAGCGATTTATCATTGATATATGAGAGTACAAATCATAATATTTCTAACATAGATTAATCGGACACATTTAATGTATTAGAATGTTATAACTACTTGTTTAACAAGCAAATTCGGAAAAGTTGTAGGTTACCTTCCAGAGTACTTCACGTATCTATCCCACCTATTTGTTCTTATATTCATTTCAGGATTTTGCCAATTAGGGCACATATTCCTTGACGATCTCAAATACAAATAAAATTAAATTTTTATAAATAAAGAGAGGGACATTTTTCATTTTAAGGGCAATAGAATATTATGTTCTCCAAAATTGATATGTATACATTAAGAAGGACAATCCAGTCGTATTCGCCTAGTCCAGCCAAAATATTCCGGGTAAAAATTTGAAATTTGTCAACACTTTTATATCCGAACGAATAATATATTTGGAGCTTGAAAATAATGTTTCAAAAGTAATGTCGTGTTATCATTAATATAATCAACTAGTATGGATATAGATTGTTTGTTCGCAGTTGTGATAAAAGTAGTTTCGTCCGATTTGTTCCTTTGTCAATTTTTCACAGATATGCTGCTTATTCACAGAAAAAGAGTTTTTCATGAACGTAATATTTAGACATTTTATCTCAATTGTTTTTTAATAAAAATCGCAAAAAAAATTTATGATTTAAAATAATAGGATGATGTAAAAAAACACAGAGTCGAAAACTTTAGATTTTTCTTTTTGGGATGACATACGATTTTGTTTAGTTTTTACTATCCACAGGAACAGTCTTTAAAATCACACCCTTCACCACACAAACTTTCATTTCTACTCACGTCACCATTTCGATTGCTTCCTTGCACAATCAAATGAATAATTTCTAGTCGAATAATTATGAAATATTCCTCTTATTAGGTTGCAAACCAAATGAAAGTGAAAATGAAATAACTTTGTTCTGTTGTGTATGGCAAGGTAATGTAATTTCCCCTTCTTTTGAAAATTAACTAAATTGAGTAGATAACTAATATTAATGCCTCGAAATGTATTTCTCCATTGCCCAGTGAATAAAATCCTATTACAGAAGACGATGGCTTATGCAAAACCATTTTGAACAGGTTGGTTAAATATACATTTTTATAAATATTTATTTCTTTTGTCAAAAAAGCTGTTACAAACTGCGTATGACCAAGGGGAGGACAATAAACTAATTTGCTCTCCGGAAGCGAGCAAGGGACCATCCCATCAATTTCGATCAAGGGCCCCAAGGCGGAGGCGGATTTAATATTTCAGTACACTCCTCAGATAAAACTAAAAATAGTTCGGTACGTGTTATAATATTAACATAATACCAACAAATTTGTATTTAATAAAACAAAAAAAATATTTCAGAATTCGCATTATAATCAAACCAAACATTATTCAGAAAATATTGTTTATAAATCGTAAATATTAAAATAACACTAGATTCGAGATTTATTATTTCAAGACACGTCGCCTCTAGACAAGAGCCTAGAGAGTCTGCATAAATAATCCGCCTCTACCAGAAGGAAAACCGGGTCAGGGTGGGGCTACGGAATTAATGTTGATATAGAAGAGGTAGCAAGGTGGTACATGCAGAAATGAAACAAGACGACTTATGCATGTTCTTTGTTCCGTTTAAGTATTGCGTAGATGCTACTTCGTTTAAGATGTCAGTCTTCGTTTCTTTTATTTATTTTCCGTTTTCGTATCGTTGATTTCGACTCCAAAATTATTCTCGCTGTAATTAGTGCATTAGTGCATTTGTATAATACTATAAGTATTAATGTGATTTACATGCATTAGTGCCCATTATTTAGGATTCTACAAACATAAACGTGAATAACATTTATCATGTAGCATATTTATTACTTATGTTAGAAAATATTAATTACGGTTTCCGTACATAAAACATTAAAAAAAACAAAGCTTTTTTGGAAAGTTTTGTAAGAAAATATTTTGATCGTAATGAGGTGCTCTTTCGAATAATCTTACAGAAAATTTAGAACACAAAACTCCAGTATGTACCAAATGAGAATGAAATTGACATTTAGGGAGAATCGCTGTCCAGAAATGGTCAGCAAGGCACTCGAAATAGTAAGATCACTTTCTCAGTGTCAAGGAAACCCACGAAACCTTTGCTTCAAAACCTCGCAATCTGAAGCTCTTACAGTTAAAATACTTTCTACTAAGAAGCATACGTGAAAGTAAAAAGAAAATGAATTAAATAAAATGTTAGTTAAATATCGTCGCTGAATAGAGTCAGGTGGGGTAATTGTAAGCATGTTTTAAATGTCTTACTTCGTAAATAATGTGCTTTTAAGCTCACCAACATACCAATTTTTTCTCCTATTTCGTGTCGACCCAACAACGCAGGTTCCATTTCCTTTACAATTACCCGGCGTATTTACACTTATGCCTGAGATATAGGTGCACTTGTAAACAACCAATTCTCTCCTAAAGTAAAGTATGGAACAAGGGACAGTATGGGCACATGTCATTGTTGTTGTAGGTATATCAATTTATTTTTACCCTTCTTATATTCTGTTTCCATGTATTATGATTTGATGATTGAATTTACTCAGAACCCCCATTTTACTCAAGTATTTTAATACAAATGCCTTGAGACACTGATTGATAATTTTATTGATCATTAAAGCATTCTGGAACCCATAAATGACTCATTATATTTTATTTTTACATATTTGTTATTTTACTGGAAAAACTCTAAACCTGTACTAAAACATATTGAACGTAACGTACAAAAATATCGAACCAAAACGTTTAAGAACAAGGAGAATAAGAAGCAACACATTTTATTAAAATTTATTTAGAATCCGTTAGAAAGTTTTTACTACCATCTTTTGTACCAACTAGAGATGTACTAAAAAGAATTTAGTTTTTGTGTTATCAATTCTTTCGACTGTCTACCAATTCATCTCCCACAAATTATTGATACTACAAATACACGGAACGTGATTCTTAACCTTTTTACCCTCTATGTCCATAAATTATAACATTCCCAGTGCAGTCTCTTGTGGTTGACTCTAAGTGCGTTACTTTCTTCAGAAAATTGTCTTCCATATTTTCAAAATATTTATCGGAATCTTTTACCCTTTCTAATAAATCCGCATTTGCTTCTTTGGAGATCGTTAAGTAGATAGGCAAGTATAACCACTTATATGGAAACCCCGCCAACCTATCGAAAAAACTAAGAAATAATTAATGGAAAGTAGTTGAAACCCAAATGTCATTAAAAGCGAGTTAATTCAGAAATAGACATACATCATTGTTGTACACAAATCTTCTCAAAACTAATAGCAAACAACTATGTTTAAAATTAACACAACCTTGAAAAACATGGAGTAAATGTAAACATGGACTGTTGGGCTACTAAACTTCTAGAAGATAATACCAATGCTTTTCTGTTACCTTATACATTACTGACAATAATGAACAAAAATACAAAACGTTTCAGTAATTTGCCCATTGCAGTGCAATAAATGCAGTGCAGTAACTTCAAATTTCAATCTTCTGGATAACTCAATTTTCATGAGATTGTATTCTATCAACTGCTGGGTTCAAAAGCGGGGTATATTTATTCCATAGAATCACAGACTTTACGTTTTTCGGACCCCCAAGATGTTGCTGAGATCACTTGTTTACAATCACCCCGCCTGACCCTACTTGATACCTTGTGCTGCGAGTAATTTTCCACTCTCAATGATAATTTTTAATATAGACTCTCGGAGGAATTCACTTCAAAAGAAATTCATTCTTACAATGCTTGTGGTAAGAATTTGCATGCTGCATGAATACATACTGCATGAAAACGGTTCAAAGGTTATATTTGATTATTTTCATACAAATTCATGTAGATTTAAATGTAGAACAGTGATTTAGGTTACTACAGTTTTAGTGTGTTTACTCTGACTTATATACATTAATACGCAAATGTCCCCTATTTTTTAGTTTCCTTTCTCAGTATCGGACGGAGCAAAAATCACACAAATGAAGTATCGTACTTTAGAGAATAAAAGGATGTGTATGAGATTCCTATTATTTCATCTTTCCCCTTTTCCTTCCGAGAAAACAGCGTTTAAAAATTAAGAAAAGACGCCACTTGGCTCATTCATTTTAAAAGGATGCTACTTGACTACTTGAGTCCTAAAATTGAAAGCGCTTCTGATCATGCTGGTTTTGAACAATACACGTAGTAAATTGTGTTTTGTTATATACTATTCATAACTGTTCTGATATCCTGTTTACAATGTTAATGCTAAATATGAAACCGAGTGAAATTTGCTAAAAATAAGCAGATGGGGGAAAGTAGTATTTGCCACATTATCTAGGTAAATAAAATAGTCTTGCAAAATAAAAGTAGAAGTTTCTTCATTGCACAAAAATGTGAGTTTCATTCAATTTCCCGTACGATTAAACGCACGGGTTTAGCTAGTATATTTATATTGCATTAGATATGAGTTACTTCGTGAGCGCAAGAGTCTCACGCACGCAGATTCAGTAATTTCCCCTCTAAAAGCTGTGATTAAAAAACCACCCACACCACCCCCTATCCCTCCACTTTCTCTCAAGAGTGGGGAGTGTTTCAGAGGTTCAAAACTACTCAGGATGGTGTTAGCTTTTCCAAGCAACACGGTTTACGTCAATGGGAGAAATTCATCCGGTTTTCTCTTATTATTACATAAATTTATTTATTTATTTAGGTAATAATAAGAGAAAACCGGAAAAATGAGCTAGTACTATGCTATAAAAGTGAAGTGTGTAATACGTTGTCAGTACTTATCAATAAGGATTCATGAATGAAATTCCTAAATACGTGAGCAAAGCTATTAAAAAGGTGAAATGGACACTATTAATAACTATTTTGAACTATTTTTCATTCACTATTTATTACAATATAGGAGACACAAAAATATGTATTTGCAAACAAGTGACTATTATACAGCCATTATTAAAAACTATTGTTAAGTACAAAATTCTATGAGATAAACGTACAGTATCCAAGAACAACAATGTTACACGCAATTGAATTTGCAAAGGATAAACTTACTTTTCGGTCAGCATTAAGATATAAATGTATAAAATTTTTACTTCTAGAAACTTTTTAAAAGAAAACTTCTAGAAACAATTTTTAAAATTATGAAAATATTCTTGGTTTATTTATTTCAATTAGTACCCAACAAATTTCAAATGGTAACAAATGTGTGTATCAGAGATGGCTACAGCTGTCCGTTAGGACATTTTGCACGTGCGTGCATTTACGTGTGCATGCTAAGTGCAATTTCTATGAACCGCCTCACTGAGGAGGGGATGGCCGCGTGCGCAGTGGTGGGGGACTACCAGCGCTGTTTCTCCCTTTTATATTGCTTCCTTTCTTATCAGAGTAATAATGTTATTTCTACAATAAAGTCTACAAAAATAATGTCCCTAAGTTTCGACAATTTCGTTCGTTTGTTGGTGAAAATATATCGATGTTCAGCAATACTTACACTTCCGAACAGTTTTTTTTCTTTTCAAAAACGAAGTTCACTAAACTCCGTTTAAGATCAAGACTCACGAATGAGTCTTGAAAAGCTTTTATATGAATTGTATCTCTTCGTGACTTACAGCCTAGAATTGAAAATTTTGTAGCTGAAGAGGCAGTGTAAATACTTTTGCTAACTTTCAGTAATCTCCCTTTTATTGTCGCCTCATGAATTTGTATATTTTTATTTAATGTTTTGTAATCCTTTATGTTATTTATTTACATACTTGAAAATAAGAATGTTGTTTATTAATATCGTAATTGTTGAAATCTTGAGCATTATTAATATTTTCGAAAAAAATATGTTATTTTCGTTTGCTCTGCTGTAAGTAGAACTATTTCCGTGTTTGATTTGCTGTCTTTTCTCAAAGGAGAAGGAGAGGTGGCGCTCGAGTTTCTACCCTCACCGCTTCCTTCTACACTGCTCAGTTGTAGCACATTAGCACACAGTTGCACGTAGCATTCGACAAAATGCAGATCGCTGGACACGTCTGGTGTATATGATCTGATTGGGATATATTTTATGTGTGGTTTCCCTATGAAGTTGCCAATCTCTTATTCTTTCTACTTGACCGAAGTGTGGGACAAAAGACATTTTGAAATACTACTGCCTCGGTTTTGAATTTGAAGGGCTACCAACTTTCCTCCAGTCGTGAAGGCTGTTCTTGAAATTTTTGAGAAAATTCTTTGAAAACATATTTATTTTATATTCAGACGACGGACTTTAATAGATTTAATTAAAACGTCTGTATCTCCGACTTACCATTCACTTTCTTACTGATTGAGTGAGAATCAGTTCACAAATGAAAAGGTGAGCGAAAACATGCGTTCCAACAAGCTCGCTAGTTTATAATCACCTCCCATATTTTTTCGATCGAATTGGCTACTTATATTGTATTCAACATTTCATATAGTTCGCTTTCTAATGTTACGAAACCGATTCACTCCATGAATAATATAAGAGACAAAGTTGTTTGTTTTTTGTGTTCTTTTATTTATGAATTAAGTAATTTTGCTCCTAAAAAGAATAGAAAAAGAATATATACAAAAAGCAATTTTTGTCGATTTTTCAAAATGCTTTTATGCCGCAGCGGTTACTTGAAATTCGATTTCAGCGACCGAAAATACGTAAGAATCAGTCAAAATTAACCCTTAATCGAAATTTTTCAGGGAGAATTTCCCTTTGCCTGGACCATATTGCTATATTGCAAATGCAATGGTGTCATAGCGCCTTCCTTCTTCAAAATCATCTCATTTGCGAGTAACGTAAAACGCAAGTCAAACCGCACGAGGGAAATTATGTATTAAAGACATATATCAAGAATACGTTTGAGAATGTGGACAAAGTTTCTCTTCAAATTAAGTAACAATCTCATCACTTGATCAAAGTATCCGGGGGAAAACAGGAATATTATGACGCCAGAATCCTACTAAGAACAACTTGAGACACAGGTTGACAACATGAAAAATTTTCATATAATTGACACATATCCCCTTTAGACTTGAGAAGTCCGGTTTCAAATACAACTACATGACTTTTTGGCCATTTTTTGTTTCCTAGCCATGTTTCCTAGCTATACCAATCAGCAAGGATACCAGCTTCAATAGCAGTTGGATCGTGCATATCTAAGTTCTGATTAAACTACAGAAATACACAGAAATATTTTCAGATTATGGGACATTTATCTTCCTGACACTGTCAAAAGACATTGTTTTTTATAATTCTGTCCACGTAGAAACTGTTTTCTGTTTAGTCCAGTGTTGAGTTCAATCATAGTTGAAAATAGTAAAACGATGTGCCTGATAAGGATAGGAGCACTATAGAAAAAAGGAAATTTTAAAAGTTCATAAATAAGAACTACTGTCTTATGTTCATAAATAAAAACTCTCTCTTCAGTAGTAACTGAGGTGTACATCAAAAGCTGGAGAACTGTAATTTTTAAGCTTCCACAAATAAGAACTTTGCACTAGTCTTATTTGTTCCATTGTCTTTTAGGTTTCTGCGGAAGGATTACGTAAAATCACTGGTGAAATTGATGATTTGAGTGTCTGAAACTTAAAAACCAAGTTTCAAGAAATGTTTTAATGTTTTACTTACATTTAATTAAAACGTCTTTTTAAAAATAAATTTTACGTACATTAAATGTTGAGTGTTTTAAAAATCACCAATCGTTAATTTCTTATACCAGACAAATGTATTATATAAATTGAAAAACATATACAGATTAGTTGCAAAATCCTCTACAATAAATATAAAATATGTTTTAAATAAATACAAATGTTGTGTTTCTTATATTGCGTGTGCTCATCCAGATTCTAGTAGTAAAAAAATCCTCAAAAGTTATTTTTCCTAATTTTGACAATACGACTCGCTTTATATTTCGTGCTCATGAGTCAAATGATGCAACTTTCTCGATAAAAAATTCATGAAAAATAAACTTTTTGATTGAAAAATAAGCGTAAAAGTAACTAAAAGCATGGACATTTTGCTTTGCCTGAAGTGGCACAAGAAACTCGCTAATTCTAAAAACTGTCCTCCTTGGCTTCATTATTTTTACTCCTGACCTAAAAACTTGGTGAACATAACCGAAAGGATGTAATGCAACTAAAAACATACTACGTACCACGTAGAGAAGTAATTAGTCGCGTTGGGAAAACCATTCGTAATGTTCATTCTCCTGAAACTTGTTTTCTTAGAGAAAGAATGGATAATGGCCACGGCATGCACTTTCTCGCTTTTGTGGTTCCTGGATACTTCCTTGGAAACGACAACAAATACCTTTTGACCTTCTTCAGACATAATTTTTCAAAAAGTATGTTACACACGAGGTCAGTGGGAATGGCCACAATAAAAATATCAATCCATTCAATGGTTTCCACCGTACTGAATCATTTTCATCATGTAAGGGAATACAATGATTCTTCAATACACTCAACCATTATCTACGTACACTTATAATAAATCAGTAACTACTCATTTTTTAAACTTATCTTCTAACGTTTGACTACTTGACATCATATAATAAAAGAAACTTAACCTAACCTATCCACAACACCAGGTAAGTTCAAGTAAATTTTTGTAAAGATCACCGAGAACAGTTATCATTGAATTAGGTAAAACAAGGGATAATTAACTAAATAACACATATAAATTAGAAAATCACTAATATTATAGAATAACGTTTTTACTATATCAATGGCTATATAAGAAAGATTACATTGCATAATCACCTTCATGCGAGTTAATTACGGGTGTTCAGCTAGTTTTTAATATGTCAGTGTCGCAAACATTATTAGCGAGAGACATTCATTCTCTTTAGCCGCTTACTTTGCACTTCTTCACACCTTAACTATTTTTGCTCGTGATCAGTTATGATAAAATTACTACGTCATTCAATTTTTGTTGAATTGTTTAAAAGAAATATTTATTTAATATCTCAATAGTTATATCTAATTGTCTCACCCCGATCATTGTTAGTCTCAGCAGATTTCTCTCGGAAACTTGGATGGAATGCATTCGATGATCGCTTCTTTATTTCCGGAGAAACAGTAATACACAAAAGGATCTGAAATGTTTATTATGTCCATATCAACCAATTCCGACCATTCTCATATTTCCTTATATGCGTCACACCAATAAATAATTTTTAATTGTCAAAAAGCAGTAGAAAAACTGCCTATGACCTCACAAGGAGCAATAAACAGTTACTCTAAAATAAGTTTCTTTATAAAATGCTAATCATTCAAGGGAATTTCATATTCCATTAACATGTTTTTTGGTGAGTGAATTTTGATCTAGGAAATATTTCATTAAAAGTTTGCTAGTAATGTTGGTGAATCTGCGTTGTTGTGAATGCTGGAGTCGTAGTTATTTTCCGTGTTCATTAGACATACAGTTGCAGCGTCACTGAGCAATCGAGATGCGTTCCAGGAAATGCTTCGTTCAACTAATGGAACTCGTATGCGTTCAGACACAAACACACATCACAAGACAGTTCTTGCAAATAAAGAATACAATTTAATGGAGAAACTCCGTCAATATTATATTTTTGGACTTGGAGGTTAGGAATAACGACGCGCATATTGGTCTTGATTCTTGGTCAAGAAACCAAGATCAAAACCAAAAACAATGCAAGATTAAAGCTGAAGTTGAATATTACAATAACACGCTTGCAAAATTCATAGAAATAGAAACACTTTTATAGAAATCATCCTAATTAACAAGTCCCTAAATGTTTTTCGCTCAGCGATATTTAGCATGTAAAATTGTAATATTTACATGTGCTTTATTTCTTCATTTGAACAACTCTATTAAACAATTTAGTCTTAATTTATAACCAAATTACTATCAGTAACAAATAATATAACTTATAATTTATCGAAAACCTTTAAATAATTTTTTATTTGTAAAGAAAAAAAGACAGTTAATTTTTTTTAATATCTTACTCGACTCATAATGGTCCTATGATAATTTTCCTATCTTCTATTGTTGTGTAATATGCTAGACTTTAAAATTTTAAAATTAGAAATTCGCACAATTAATTGCACGGGATTCAGCGTAAATAGTTTAGTACCGAGAAAATTTTGACAATAAAAATTGGGATGTTACTATCAACAGATCTTTGCAAAGGAGACAAACGTACAAATAGTTTCCACCTTGGTTTAGGACATTACAACAATACTTGGCGTAATGCGACAATTCTTAACAAAAATATCGGGATAAATAATTAAACTATCACAGCAACAGTATTTTTCTTTTCTGTATGCCATTCTTTCAGTGCGTCATCGTCGCAAATATTTTGACAGAACATACGAATAGTGAGTATGTTTCTGTAAAGAATCGGGACTACTTTCGATCTACTATTGTTAAATGGTCCCTCGTGAGTCATTCTTCCTCTTTCTAACACATTTTTACCAATTTCTAGAAATAATTTCAGATGATATTCCAGATTTTTTTTTTTAAATTTAGTAGTTATATCGTCGTTGCGTGGTGTTTTATGAGAGGCACTTGCAAATACTGACCATTTTGTATCTTCATTCTATAATTCACTGTCCACACTTTTTAGTTGCTTTGGAGTTAAATGTCCATCATGTATCTGTTATGTCGTCACAATCAGTAAACTCCTCGTTTCTGAAAACTTATTCTGAAAAAAATTCTCTTAAACTTTAACTCATTAATTTACTTAGGTTCAAATCATCATCACAATCAGGTAATGTATATATTTTCTTAATATGCTTTCACTAGGTGCTGCTACTATGTTTTGTAGACGTTATCCCTATTTGAACGGACCATTTTTAAAAAGAGAAGTACAATACCTACTGAAATAAACACGCTTACCAAATTCTTTATTCTCTCTGCAGAGCTCTTTATGTGTTGTACCTGAGGTATATTTATGTCCAAACTGCACCCACAGCTTCCTGATTTACTTTCATCGTGTAGTTTGTCTTGTGTGGTGATCAAAGTCAAGAGAGCAACCACATGTGTAAATATAAACTTGTTTGTCCGGGACAAATTGCGTCTCAATAGATATAACTACCAACGTTTCGACCATCTTGCTGAGGTCTTCAAAGTCGTACAGATTAAAGTCGCTGTCGTACTCAGCCAACAGAATAGGCAGAGTTGTCAGAGTACGACAGCGATTTAGGTCAGTACGACTCTGACATCACCCTGAAGAATGCCACATCAAGAAGACCGAAACGTTGGTAGTTATGTTTGTAGAGACGTGGTAAGTCCCGGATAAACAAGTTTATATTGACTCCGAACGCAGAAGTCTACGTTTACACATGCGTAACGATCCATAATACTCCCAATGCTTTATGGTTGACCTAGTAATCATAATTTACAATTTCTCTTCTTGATGTATTAGATTATATTATACTTTAATTCTGATTTCTGTAGTTGTAGCTCATCTTACTTACTATCTCATCCTCGGTGTGTGGTTGCGCTGACTTGACGATCTCTACCGTGGTGCGCTGAGTCAGCATCTCCACTGCATGACTCCTAAGTTAACATCCTTTAACACAGACTTTAACATTTTCTCACCTTGCTCAGCTTGCTCTGTTATTATTTGAAACATTTAATTAATCTGTTAATTTTTCTTTACTGTAACGGACACAATGACCACCACTCCATATTTGTGACATGTAGGGTAGAGTGTGACAAAGTTTCGCGTGGGGTGAAGATTCGCACCGGTGTAGCGACGTAGTGATATTCACTAATAATCGCCAAAGCCAACTCCCTCGAACTTGACTCCCATCACTGCAAGGAGACCTGGTCGACTGATAGAACCTAACAACAGGACTCGTTGATCTATAAACTAAGATATCATTCTACCGCTCTTCCTCACGGGAGTGACATCGCGTTCTAGTACGGGTTCTCAATGCCCACGCACAATAGCAACGCTTAAATTCAGGGCTAAGTTCAACTCGGCGTCAGAACTATTTACTCGCCGAATTATTATTCGAGCCAAAGCGCTCAAGAATTTAAATTCGGTGACTTTCTCAGATTTCCACGGACTTATGTATGTGCTGCATGTGAGTAATCTGCATTGATTTGTCTCCTATCGGGAATTGGTTTAAACTCATTTAACAGTTTCAATCATCACTAGGAGACCAATGACAAAACGACCATGTATCTTATTTCATGTAACTTGTTATGTCCGTTTCTCGTTCTCAGTCTCCGCACATTAAATGACCCGTGCCTTTTAAATTGAATCGATATGTACATAATTTCTTATGTTGTCTTTAGTTTTACCTTCCCTTACCTAATTATATTTTGTAGGGAATTCATTCCAGAACACGCTTTCTGCATTTAAGTGTTAATACCAAGCTGAAAATTCCCAAGATGAACAACTCCTCGACATCGGCAGCGTTGTGTGAGTATTAATAGAAATCGCAATTTTCGATCTATGGTGCTCAGGTGTTGTAATATTGATGACTTAACCACAATGTCCACACATGTGACACAGAAAATGAGATAAGTGTTTTCAGCCCATTTGATGCAATAATTATTCGATTTTCAATGTTTGAGCATTCTCTCTTCCTTTTAAAATGATATATTATCACACAGATCTTAAGTTTTATAATGATGTGATAATTTATGATTTTGCGTCATGAGATTATCGGGAATGGTTTATTTTCCCGACTGGTATTATTAGGATAAAACCCCGCTCAGTGATGGGGCAATGTGGACCTTTAATATTACTGACAGTCCCATTAACCTTTTTATTAAAAGTATGAGTAACTCACAGTCAGATTTAATGGAGATAACAGTATTCTGTTCTTTGTGACCTTTCTGAGCAAATAAACGTTTTTCTTGTATAAATTGTTCGCAAATTTCTTGATGTTGTTAACATCTTTTTTTCATTCTGTAATGAATTAAAAATCCGTGCATCTGTTGGTAAAAGAAAAACGTGTTTGGAAAATTTTTAAAGTACATAGGGAGAGGTAAAGGAAGCTTTTTTTTCTTTTTTCTATGCATAGTAAGTGCAAAATTACTCCAAGTTACATTTTGCAACAGTTCATACGCTATCAACATATGTGAAACTGTTCTCGAAATCATAAGAATCGCAAAACTACGATTGAACCTCGGAACAGATATGTATTGCCTAGTGTCCCCGTCTTGTCCCTGGTGCAGGGAGGCAACCCTTGCTTATCTTCAAGATTTCTTAACCCTACTCTTCATCCGACATCAATTTCGACAAAGACTAAACCAAACATTGAAGATACTTTGAACAAATTTTATTAGCTCCTGATGATCCATAACAGATCATTTGTTTTCCACTTAATTATATTTAATAGATTTGATTAACTCGCTGGGTGTTTATCACCCCAGCAAAATCAAAGGTGCCTTTCACCCTCAGATAGTATTTGGCACTTCCTCCAATCAAAGTATAAAATAGACCTACAGTTTAAGAAAATAAGGAGGCAATTTTCATGTATACTAGACTCAAGCAAGATAATACCTAGGTCCTACCCTTCTAAAGTAAAGCAAAGTTCTAAACTTAACTCAGTAATAAGGAGAAATCAATAATGCGAAAGACTCTGTCTCTTTATTCTAATAATCATGGAAGATAAGGGAGCAATGATGAGAAATTCAGCAATTATGTAATCACTTTCAAAGTCTGGTGTTAAATTGTTAGACGTTGTGCCCACAAATCCGAAAAATAGATCACACATCTTTATTACATTGCTAGCTGGATATATACATGATACAAGAAATAAAGAACTTCGGACTTGCAGGTGAAAATTCTCAAGGATTGCAAACATCCAACGGAATAGCCTTTTCAGTATCATATCATCGTGATCTATCAATTTAATCCAGAATGAAGAGGTCTAGAAAACAAACAATGAAAGAGGGAAGTGATCTTTAAATCTAAAATGAAAATGATTCTCAGATCATTAAAATTAAATATGACATTTTCTATCATCTTCTTTAGCTATGATGTAGTCCTCATTGAAGTTGTTCCAAGAATTCGAAGACATTTCACTTTTAGTGCTCACAGATTTACAGTTATCCCTCATCGCTGTGTTTGTTCTCTGTGAGTGCTCATTGCCTTTACCTGTTCCTTCACTCGGCGAAATCCCGACCGTTTCCGACCGCTTTACGACTAAATCTACCTAACATTTTTTAATGATTATAACAAAATCAATTTTACAAAATTCAACTGTTAAAATCGTAAATATCCGTGGACGACGATCGCCCAACGTGGCAAATCATACGCGACGCTCTCGCCATCATCAATGAAATGGAGGACATGAGTGTGCTGTCTTCAAACCACTCGCACTTCGAACAGCGCAGGTTCTGAATATAACCACTCCGACTCCATGATGACTTCAAACACCGACGCAGTTTACCAGCAAGCTCCGCCAAGTGGACCATCTTTACTTAACTTCCCGTCAGGTCCAAGCGGCAACGCTAAACCAACGCAAGGTAAATTCAAACGGTCTTGCGACCAAATAGACAAGCATCGGACGAAGAAACTCCCGCAGGTGTCACTGCAATCTCAGTACTAAGTGAAAGTGTCTAACACATTCGAAGTGTAAAGTGCTAGTGTCTCCAATCAACTTATTAGATTATATAAACGTTCGCCCTATTTACTTACATGATGTCAAAAATTATAGTATCCTCATTAAAAGTCTTAAATCAATCAAAGGCAAATTTAGAACTGAAGTAAAGGCAAAAAGAATCAAAATTCAGGTCTCATT
This sequence comes from Laupala kohalensis, assembly GCA_002313205.1. Lineage (NCBI taxonomy): Eukaryota > Metazoa > Arthropoda > Insecta > Orthoptera > Trigonidiidae > Laupala > Laupala kohalensis. The sequence goes on from NNCF01126974.1 coordinate 1,018,343, forward strand.
CGTAGAAGACTTTCGCACTACAATAAAAAAAATTTCTGACTTTAACATGAAATTTCACACATATGCTGACCCATCAATCCGGAAACTTTCTGTTGTAGTTAAAAATCTTCATCCTTCTATATCAGATGGAGGAATTTTAGAAGATTTGAAAGAAAAATTTCCCTTGTTACAAAAAGTCACTAGATTACATACAAATGGCTGCCCCATCCCAGTAATAGCAGTCGAATTTTCAGATACCGACAGGATTGACGAAATATTGAAATTGAAAACACTGTCATTCAGTTGTCAAAACTAAACATAGGAAAAAAAACATCCTGGACCCATCCAATGCGCCTGGTGCCTAGATTTAGGGCAAACCAAAAACAATTGTCATAGGGACATAAACTGTGTTCATTGCGGAGGCAATCATCTTATTGTAAACTGTGCTCTGTTCGAGTCAATGTAATTCTGTATTCATTGTAAGAGAAACCATAGAGCAGATATAAGAACTTCCATTTGCCTCTATTATAAAAATCCTTGACTCAAAAAGTCGGAATCTTAACAAATCAAAATCTATAGCTCAAATAATATTTACCTCATCCAACTTCGCTGAATCAATCAGATTTTCTTGGGTTACCCAAAACAAATCCCATTCCTGACTTCAACGTGACTCCAGCGACCCAGATATCATCAGAAAATCACAGTTCTCAACAGAACTCAAATACCCCTGAACGTCCTCTACCTCAATCCAACATGGGTCTCAATACTAATAACTGCTTCATCAACATCGTAAATTCTATCTCTTATCGTGTCACAAATTTTCTTCACTCACTTATTCCGACAATTGTGGGCAGAATCCAAGAGTACATCACATCATTTTTTTCTTTCAACTTTCAATCACCTCCTTAAATATATACATGTCAAAGCTCACTGTACATTACTGAATAAATGCAGGTATCCTACATAAAATATTTGTCATTACTGAATTGCAACACCCATGGGATCCATAACAAACGGCAGGAATTAACTATTTTTGCCACCAGTCACTCAATTGATATTGCTGCATTACTGAAACTCATCTCACCTCGAAATTATCCTTTAACATTTACGGATATTCATGCCCTCGTCGTGACCGCCTTGGGGACGTAACATCAGGAGGTGTTTTATTTCTAGTGAAAAACTCTATCCCGCATTTCCATGATGATCCACCCCCCACTCCTGGCATCGGAACAGCAGCAGTGGCAATTCCTCTGTTGATTCACCAAGATCTTACAATCATAGCCGATACAAACCTCCAAACAGACGCCTAACATTTCTCTCGCGCCTCTATCCTTCCAATTTACCTGTATGCTTCTTAGGCGATCTAAACGTTAAACATTGCTTTTGGAGATGCACGAAATCAAATTTATCTGAATCAAAATTATTCGATTTCCTAAATATCAATAAGACAATTAAAATTGCTTCTCCCTCCGAGCCGACATACTAACCGTATGATAATTCCTGACGTCCTCGAAACTGCACTATATAATTTAACCCGCCCTCTGTTTACCAACTGTGTTCATGAAATACATTCCGATCACACTCCCGTCATTGTATCATATCAATGAAACCTTTTCCCCTTATCGCCTACACCACAGTTGGCCACTTCAAGAACAAAATGGGACGAATTCCAAAATTTCGTAGACGATGATCTTCCACCTATTCAATGTCTAACAAACTCAAAAGATATCGACGCAGTGTTGACTCATTTTCTTCATCGACTGTCAGGGCTGTCAAAATGCAACACCTTCGTCGTCTACATTCCTCAGAAAGAACACAAACCCGGTCATCGCAAAGACCTTCTAGATAAAAAGGGGCTACAAAAGAAATTGCGTCTTCCTTACTTTAAGCCTGAATTCAATCACCGTTCACGAATGTTCAGAACTGCCCTTCACAAAAAGCATACATCAAATCTTTCCGCGCGAAATAACTCTTTATTGGAAGCATCGAGAATATTACTCCGTAGCAAAGCAAATATTCTACCACTTAAATCACATGACGCTAAATGTTTTCTGCAAAAAACAACAACAACAAACGAATTACTGGCAAAGTACTTTGCTTCTCCGTTAGTAGATAACTACCTAAACGATCCCCAACATTCATCAAAAGTATCTTCTTACTGTTCTGCGCCAAACTATGATGTTCCAAAGCCAATAAAATATGTCCCTCCAAACCGAAATATATTGGATATCAAATCATTACCCAAAAATAAATCACCAGGGTATGATTGTGTGACTCGGATGATGTTAAAACAATTTATCCAGAAAAGCTCTAGCATTCTTAAACAATATTTTTAACTCAATATTACGAACGCGACATTTTCCCGCGTCGTGGAAGCTTTCAACAAAAGTACTGATTCAGATACGGGACAAAAATCATACTTTAACGCCAAACTATCGTCCTATTAGTCTCCTACCTATGTTATCAAAAATATGCGAGAAACTCATTCTTAAACGTATAAAATCTTTTATAAGTAAATCACAAATAATTCCGCCGCCGTACCAATTAAATTTCGTAGATAAACGTGTCCCCCCGCACTAACTACTAAGACTTACAGAACACATTCTCTCAGCCTTTCAAATAAAAACATTATACATTAGAAGTATTTCTCGATGTAACTGAAACCTTCGACCGTGTCTGGCATAAACTTCGACAATTAGGAACACGTACTTACCTAGTCAACATCTTAAAAATTGTTTAACAGATAGAACGTTTAGGGTTAAAATCAATTAATTTTATTGAAACCCGTACCCCATCAAAGCAGGTGTCCCTCAATGTTCTCCCCTACATCCAAAACTTTTTAATAGTTTCAGAGCAGACTTGCTATTTCATTACCACAATAATAATGCTTTATTCTCTAACGATACTGTTCTATTCAATCCCGGTCCGTTCATTAACAACCTAAAATCTTCCCTTCAGGATCACTTAAATTCAGTGGAAAAATAGACAAAAATTGGAAACTACTTTTAAACCTCTCCATATCGTCTGCAAATTTTCCCCCTACGTTTCTCAACATACCCTCTTCGATTATATAGATAATTGAATAAATTAATAACGCCAATATACCCTGGACACATCCGCAATCCTCAATTAGATACCTTGGTTTACACCTCGACACCTGGCTCACGTGGAAAGATCACATCAAAATAAAAATCAAACAGACCAACAAAAAAACTTGCTCAACTTCGTCCTATCATCAACCGATGCTCCTTTAAGCGATGAATCTTCACTCGTCCTCTTCAAAACTATTCTCCGACCCCTATTGCTATACGCTTGCCCCTTATAGTACAACGCTGCTCCCACACACATCTGCAAAATTCAGATTTAAAAAAATACTCCGTTTATCCATTAAAGCACCTTGGTTTATCCGAAATTCTTCTCTTCTTAAATATTTGAAGATTCCTTTCATGCACGACTACATTCACGCAATATCACATGATTTCTTTTTTTCTCTTCCAAAAGTCACAGACGCTGCCCACTTCCACATCGGCAAAGAAGGTCCCCTCACTCCCAGTATAAGTAACCGTTACCCTCTTCATTTATATCTAATAGACCAGAGGTGGGGAACCTTTTTACCATTAGAGGCCACATTTAAATTAGGCAGCAATAAGAGAGGCCGCATAAGCTGATTGACCTAAGAAAGTGACTTTTGTGAAATTATTATAGTTTTTCTATAGATTTAACAATTTATTGCATTATATAGAAAAAATAAAATATAATACTACAAAATTTTAAATATAATATACATATAAAATAATATAAAAATATTATAAAAAAATACAATAAAAAATATTTTTTTATTCACTAAGTTAGTGACTTATTTGGCTTTGTTTTTTGTTTGACAGTAATTGTATATTTGGATCAAGCTTCGTAACACACAGCTTTAATTGATCCTCTAAATGTGCATCTGTAATTTGCGTTCTTAAATTTGTTTTTATTTTTGACATGAGAGAAAATGTTGTCTCGCAACAGTAGGTACTTCCGAAGCAGGAAAGTAAACGGCGAGCATGTTCTCGAAGGCATGGATATTCAACAGCATTTTTCCAGATTTCTATGGGATCCTTTTTAGCGTTAAAAAGGGATTTGATGATACTATCTTCCCCTAAATCAATTAACTCCATTTGTAGTTCTGCAGGAGCCTCGGATATATCTATTAAATGTGNAGTTACAATATGACTGTCTTTGGCGGGATTTTTCGCGCAACTGTCATGGCGTTGATGTACAATAGTTGTTTGAAACGAACTCTACCATTTTGTACTAGGTGGCAAAGGGCCGCACAAGAACCTCGCGGAGGCCGCAGGTTCCCCACCTATGTAATAGACTCTGAGGTTCAATTCATCAAATTAGGAAATTCATAGGTGGTGCTCAATGAGTTTCCTCAATCTTACTTGTTTGTCTTATGTCTTAATAATTGTCGTAGTCTTTTATTGGGTATGTGTAACCATTCAACATCTGATAGAGCTGTAAATCTGAGCGATAAATATTTAGCTCAGATTTAATAAAAAAAACAGTTATCACTGATTAGTCAACTAATTTCTATGATACCGTGTGGCGACTGTTTACTATTATGTCTTTGTAATGATTATTTTAGTATTTTTTAATATCCTACCTTTTAATCTTAACACCGGAACGGAAGTTTTGCAAGTTTAGATGTATTAAATTTACGAATTAGAGTAGAAAAGATTTTGTCATCTTTCACCAATACCGAATAAGTACTAAACCGTTTAAGATTAACGTTAGTGACTTTGTGGATGATATCTACTCCAGAAGCAATAACAGTTTAAAAACTGATAACTTTCGGGTTTCTTTGTTAATTTTGAATAATTAATGAAGTGTTTTTATTTTTGGAAAATTGTATTTTGTTTAAAATTAAACAAATATTTTAACAACAATTAAGACATTATCAATGGAACGTTTTGCTCGTAGAAACTACTTCATGCAGTTTATTTTCAAACCAAGAAAATATACTTATATAACAATAAAAAATTTGTTTTGATATGAAGTAATGATAGATTAAAGTAAACAGAAAAAAATGTACAATGAACCTCTTCAAAAATTGTAACAAGAGGTATTTTGTCTCAATACTTAGAGGATAAGATACCATTAAATCACCTCACAGAATATAATTATCTATTGCTATATGATGGCACTGATTTGTCGCATATTCATCTTGCAATAACTTATAAATGTGCTTTTTTATATTTTTTCAACAATGTTTAATTTTTTCTTAAATAAATTGAAATATATCATTTGGACTGAGGAAAAAAACCGCTTATACCTTCGTTTAGACTAATCATGGAAATAATGACCGTTACTTAATAATAATAAATTTATTGTCAAAAAACAGTACAAACTGCGTATGACCACGTGGAGGACAATAAACTAATTTACTTAGCGCGCGTCTCCACATTGCGGAAGCATAACCGATACTGAGATTACATGAAAGTGAAGCGGCGACGTTGCCGTAGGAAGGTAAATAGAAAGAGAAAAGTGACGGGTGCGGTTCAAATCTACCCCACGAATGGAGTTACGGGTTAAGTGAGGCGATAAGCAAATGATTTCTGTCAGATAAAGCAACAAACATATGTTCGAAAATGGTCGGATAGTCCGCAATAAAGCAATTAGTATTAGTTCGTACATTACATTTCAAATTACGCAGTATTAATTTATCAGTTTACAATACTGTTTAATTAATGTATTTCCAATGTAGATAGCACTCATAAACATCATTAGTCTCTGTGTTGCTGGTTGTGGGATATCATCTACTGATCACGATGGGCAGTAATTACAACTACCATTCGGCTCAGCGAGAAAGTACGCGCTCAATTCGTCCTCGAGAGAACCAAGTGAGGTTCACTGACGGGGTTTCCCTCATCTTCTCCAGGTGTATGTCGGTTCGGTAACTCGAGTTCCCCGAAAAAATACATTATCTCTTCTTTACAAATACATTCACCCAAATCATGGTTTGGTGCAAGAATGGATCGCACAGCCTGAACCTCGCCGATAGAGACGATTTAAACGGCTATCTAAATTGCGGCATCTAAGGGTCAAGAACACCGGAGAAAAAAACAATAATTTAACTAACTATAAAAATATATGCAAAATTATCCTAGGTCACTTGTTTGATTTTGCCATTAGTGGTGCTTTAAAAAAAGAAAATGTTATCTCAATTTAAGGTGTTCTGTTGAAACTGTTGAAGTGTCAAATATTCAAAAGATGAAGAATGTTCGGAAGGCCACCTGCTGTTTCCAAAAAACATTCGAAGTAGCACGGATAACACTCAAAATGTGTAGATATGTGCCACGGTTTATAATGTTTTCCGTGGCGCTACGACAAATTATTGAAAAAAAGTATAAGATACTGCTTTTCAGCTGCAATAGATTTTTGGATTAAGTACAGATCTCAATGTGAAAAAATGTATTCTTCCAACCAGCAATACTGACACAACTCATACTTTTTACTTTCTCATATACGTAGTATATAGGAAGTATTGAAATCGTGAAAAAAATCGGAAGCAAGATTTCGACGGAAATATCAGTTTTGGCGATCCCTGATTCTGAAAAAGTAGTTTTTGGTATAACATCCGTCCATCTGCCCGTCTGTGCGCCGCGGTTCTGAGTAAATGGATGAATCAATTTAATTCGCATTTCGTATTTGCAATACAATTTACTTGTTTTCGATGCTCGTGCTCTATTTTTTACTTTAGAACAAAGGTTACTTCACATGAAGGTCAAAGTACTCTTTTGAGTGTTTCTCAAAAACGGTACCAACTATTCTCCTTTAATTTTCTGTATGTAAAGTAAAATTAATGTGCCTTGCATCTATATTTCGCTTGAAAGTTTGGTATAGACGCAGTAAATTATTTGTCTGCTACACTTACACATTAGTTTACTGTTTCAAGCAGCTTAAATAATATATAGCAGTGTAAATGGTCCGAGCAGACGTAAAATACACTTTTCGTAAACTTAAATGCAAGATATGATAATGATAAAATACGTAGAATAATAGCACACTCACTGCAGATACGAAAATACATCAATTTCTGCCTACAACGAAATTATATTTCCACAACATTTTTATGATATTTATAAGACTGATAAAATCGTTATATGTTTTGAAGTAATATTCTGAATATTTATTTTACTTTCAAATTTCAAATAAGAGTCAGTGTTAAGTTTATTTAGCAACTTTGAGCATGAATAGGGCACTGGAAGGCAATCAAAATATAGGGAACCACGCCAGAAATGACCCTTTTACTATATAATTTTTTTCACTCTCTGCTAAGGACGGAGGAATGTATATAAGAAAGTATGTGCCATGGTTTTGCATCACTAGATTTGAGTTGTGCAACTATTTTGGCCCATGAGCAATATCTTATAATATTGATATTCCCGACTGTTATTGATATAGATTAGCGACGATGTATTCGTCCTCGCTACTTTTTGACCATCATAAAAATAAACTCTCAACAGAAGGCACTTAGATTACCACAATATTGCGTTGTAAAGGAAAACGTTTTACATGAAAAAAGTTTTTTGTCACTTAGGACATTTTCTTCTTTAATTTATCAATTATGTTTTAATACATACTTATCATAATTCTTAATGATGTTTTGCAACTTACACTTGTTCACCATTCTTAAGAGAAAGTCAATCATTAAGAGGAAATGACAGTTTTGATATATTTTTAATTTAAATGCCTATTAGTATAACTCATCATGATAACATCTGTATACGTAGTGATAACAATAATAAAATACACGACCCTATTAAACAGACACATTATATATTTCATCAATTAATTATGACATTACAACGTTACGTCCCAGATATGAGTCATCAGGTAAAACTTACATTAAAACATTAAAATAACGTCATCTGAGTATTCCACATTGGCTCTTAGTCTGTAGTTTTAACATTTTAATGTAAATTTTACCTGATGATGATATATGTGTTGAAACATAGTACGTACCATCATGACTAATTGGTGAAATAAATGATGTGTCTGTTTAATAGGGTCGTGTAATTTATGACTATTAATAAAATCATTAATTGTAGTACTAATGAAATTTCCTAGCTGATTTCTTCCTTTGGAGCAGCGAGTCCCAAACTGTGGTCCGCCGACTACTTGAAGTCTCTGGGACGTTTTCATGTAATAGGTAAAATATTGGCCTTTCGACATAATAATAATAATAAACTTTCAGATTTGTCTTATTTACTTAAGTAACAAAATAAATTAGTCGCGCTGTTATTGTGGGATCAGCCTTTTCGCTTTTTGCCTGCAGCACTGAATGATGCCACGCACCTCGTGCCCCGACGTGTCAACACCGTGAGTTGCTTATATCTTTAAAAGGAATAATGGAATTTCTCCTTCGAGTAAATTTATACCTTTTAATGAGCTCCTTTTTAGAAATTACAATGGCTATTTTTAACTAATTATATTTTCGAGGAAGTGGGTGAATAATATTTTATTTTCCATACTTTATTTAACTTATTGTAATTTCACTACTTTTATAAATCTATAAAAAGGCGAACGTAACTATAATATTCACTCTATTTAATTAGTAGCCTATGTAGTAGACCTAGGTCTACACAGGTTTTTTTCATTTAGTGTATGTGGTCCGCCATTGATTTGGAAAGTCATCTAGTGGTCCTAGGTATGAAAAGATTGAGAATCACTGCTTTAAAGGTATAAAGAGTATTAAGAATTATGGAATGTCTTCTCTTGTCTACTGATGTATGTGAAAGAAGACTTTCAAATTATTTACCACTTTCCTCCTTCAACGATGGCTTTCTGAACTTCTTTATTCACGCCTGACCGAATCGAGTTGTGGTGTCGATGTGATACTGAAAAGACTTTCACGTTGGTTGCAAACCTCGGGAATTTTTTCCCGAGAAAAGCCCAAAGTTCTATATGAAAAGATCCAGGTAGTAATGCAATAAAGACGTACCATCCATTTTTCAGGTTTGTTGCCACAACATCTTGAAATTTAACACTAGACTTCAAAAGTGATATCACATAGCTGAATTTTTCATCATTACTGTCCTACATTCCTTGGTTATTAGAATTGACAGACAGAGTGTTTCACATTATTGCTTTCTTCTTATTAGTGAGTTCAGTTTAGATCTTTTCTGTAATTTAGAAGGCTAGGACTTACCCTAACATGAATCCAGTATCCATAGAAATAAATCGTTTACCTTCAAGATATTCTGAACTTTTAAGACTATTTTATAATTTGATTGTAGGAAACGCCAAAAAGTGACGGTAAGACCCACCAGTGGTCTTGCTGTCCCAAAAGTGGTCAGATGATAAATTAAATTATTTTTATTATTAAATTAATGTTATTATTAATTTGTTATTCTTCTTATTCAATTATTAATATTAGGTGAGTGAATCGAATATAGTAAATTAAATAAATAAAAACAAATGAGCTGTAATATGTTGTTGATCATCGGGAGATAATAAAAGTTGTTTTTTTAGGCCATTCGATTCTTCTTCTTGCAATTTCAATAAAAGCATCGTAATTTCCTTATTTTGGTTGAAAATAATCAGTTGGATTAAAGACGATATTTTGATTTAAAATAAAAAAATAAATAAAACGAATATGTTAAATTGCGATTGCACTGCTCTTCTAATAAGAATAATTATTTTTCTCTTTCCGTAGAGAGGGATAGAATGGGATAGAACATGACTTCGTGTCATCGGTATGTGAAAACACATTGATTTCTCCATTATTTCCTCTCGTTTGGGTTGCATAATAATAATCACTTATAGCTACAGGTAGTGAAGGTCATTCAAAGTAAACAAATAACGTGATAATATTTTTCTTGATTCCCATACGCTTGTAGTTGGGACTGATGACACTGGAAGAACATTCATCTATTTTCTTCTAACATAATAACATGTAAAACATATTTCAAATATAGCGATTTATTCTTAAAGACAGTATGGATTTTTATCCTTAATATAAAGTTATAAACCCTGTTAACAAAACTGTAATTGTTTCCGTTGTAATAATGGTTACAATATAACCGAAATTTTGTCGAGTTAATATAAATATTATGACAAAATGTCTGAAAAAATGTAATATAAATTAAACATACGAATCACGAATAAATCACGAACACAATACTCGCAATAGTAGTAATATTCATCGCCCTAGAGTGTCAACCAGTCTTTGCCAAAAAGGACCTTATCATTCGGGAATCGTTCTATATAATTCCCTGCCCAAGAATATAAAAGACATTATGAAATTGAATCTCTTCAAATCCGCGGTTAAAAACTACCTTCTGCACCAGTGCTTCTACAATGTAAGGGAATTTATTGATTTTAATAAAAGTTAAATTCGTCTTGTACTTTATCACGCCATTGCTGTAGTACTTTTTAAATAACTTATAACAATTTCAAAAACTATTTTCTTGCATGATTGTGTTGTCTTATGGCTCATATTAATTTAGTTTTATGTGTACTCAACTTTGGCACGGTTGTGTACATAAATTCTGTAGCCACATCCTGGCCAGGGTTTTTCTCCGTTTTTCCTTCGGGTAGAGGCGGATTTCTTATACAGGTCCTCTAGGCTTTGTCTAGGGGTATATTTATTGTAACAATAAATCGTGAATTTAGTGAGGGGTTTTCAACTTTTATGATTTTTAAACACTATACTCAGAATAATCTATAATTCGATAATGACTTGTACATGTAATTTTTTGCGTAATATTACAAACATATTGACATTCTATTAGTATTATAACTCGCAGCTAACTTTTTATCTTATCTAGGAACTTTAGCTGAAATTTTTGAATCCTCCTCTGCCTTAGGGTCCTTGATCGGAATTGATGGGATGGTCCCTTGCTTGCTTCCGGAGAGTAAATTACTTTATTGTCCTCCACGTGGTCATACGCAGTTTGTACTGTTTTTTGACAATAAATTTATTATTATTATTATTATTATCATTTCAACACAAACTACTTAACACATCTTTATTTATTTAATATCATAAATAAAATAAACCCATATTCGTTAACTTAACGCCCAGTAACTTTCAGCATGATGCAATACAATAACGTCCAACGCAAGGGAAAAGTCATCTTCCCATGAAACGTTCAAACCATGCGCCAAATAACGCCAAAATTCGTCACAAAATATGAAAAGTTTTTACAGTTTTTCGATGATACGCCTCAAATTTTGCACTTCAGTTTTGAACCTGTTCATCAACGATATCAACTGAGCTAATAAAAATGTTTATCAAGATCGATAAACGGAGTAAAATCTATCTGGTTGGTTAACTGTACTGTTCCAATACAAACTTCCTTGTGATATCGTTTTAGTGAGTAACTACATGGAAGTATATTGATACAGCCCATAGGAAAATTTGAATTTAGATGAATACGATAGTGTAAATATAAAATAACGCATTGAAGGTAATATGTTTCATACGAAATTTTATTCAGTTTTTTAAAATAATTTTTATTCGAAATTTCCGTAATTCAAATTTAAAAAGAGTATTATACCAGTATAAAATTGTTTCGTGCACTAAAATAAAATTGTGTCACGCTTTCTTTTTGTTTCATCGAACTGAAATATAACTTTGCAAACTGAAATTTGATCAAATTATCTGTGCCGGCGCGAGAATGAGTGTCACTAATACTATGGTACTTTTCAACTGACCACCGTAGGTTTACTTTTCCCCAATACTTAAATATTTCAGTTAATTGAATACAAAAATTTAAGGAGTGCGATGGAAATGTCTTAGAACAATAGAAAATAAATATAAAATACTATGTAGAACGAAAGTAAAAAATAATATATTCAAAAGTAAAAAAGAGTGATTCATTTTTCACTATCACACAGTAAAACAATTCCTTGTCCAGAAATTTAACTATTCCTCAGAAAAGTTACTAAGACATTTCCATCGCACTCCTTAAATTTCACCGTGAGAAATTATACAAAATATAGAATTTTTCACGTAGCATGCTCTGTTATCTTGGACAAATAACGGAATAGAGACAGGGCGCATGACTCCGCGACCTCTAACAGGAGTCAGAACGAAATGAACGCTTGACACTTTCCTTTCTGAAGATGCCCATGACAGCGGACCATACATGTGAAGGAAGATGAGTCCAACAACCTCTCCCATAAAATTTTAGATTTGCAAACAATCCATTATAATTTTATTAAGTTAGATATGAGAGAGGTTGAAAATAATATCGTTAACTTATTGCTTAGTATTATTCAAATCAGAGACACTGAACTTATGAGATATGAATATCGCCAATTTCTTTTGCGAGAGCAGACAAAGTCACAGCTTCTTTGCAACGTGCCTTAAGAGATGTCACACGCATATAATATACACAGGGAGCTATCTTAGGAAGACTGTGTCCCTCTAAAAGTTGTAACAAATGTACTTTATCTGATGATAAAATATCATATATCACTTAATAGTTGATTAGACAAATAAATAAAAGTAAAATACTTTAAGATCATGAAAGTTTTACAATGAACATCAATAAATTTTTGGTGTAAAGTCTGCGTGTTCTCGCCAATTTTTTCAAAATTTCTGGTTCCTGGGGATGAAATAAGTTACTTCATTATTTGAAAAGTTTATTGTTGATTCTTCAGAAGTTAGACTAAGTTAGGTAGATACCTAATAAAATATGAAGTACGTGCAAATGATATGAAATACTAATTTCACAGATTGAGTGAATTATTTGCGATATAATAGGTTAATAAGGTATAGTAAGTTTCGGGAAATACAAAACAATAACAAAATCAAGAAAATACATTTGTGATTTGTAATAGTTGCCCCACCCCAAAGAAAAATTTGAACGACAACCATGTGAGGGTGTAATTTGAATCCATTTTGTTGCTTTCCTTTACAAATATATTTGGGTCATTAAATTCTACTAGGAAATGTTGATGTGTTTTTGATCCCTGATCTACCGTTTCTCCGATTCCGTTATCCGGTATTAGCACTTTCTCTACAATATAAATCAATGAAATACCTCAGTGCTGCGAAGTCTATCTCTTATCATACTTTCATTAACTGTCGCCATTCTTTGGGCTTTAGAGGTTCGTTTCTCATTGAAAATTTCCATATTACGGCGTCCAGAACTAAAATAGATAAAAAAATATTTAGTTCGGGTAAATAATAGAGGGACAAATTTCCAAGTACCGACATACACGAATGTTTAGAAAAAACGTTGTTTGAGCCCATCATGAGAATATAAGATTTGTTTGAGACTCAGAAGATATGTTCAAAAGAGTAAGAGAAAAGGAAAAAAAGGAAATTTTGTTGTAACAACCTAATGTATTCCAAAATTGAAATACAAACTTTCACGCTTTTCGAGATATTAGTCTCTTGGATACCTGATTTGGACAGTCAAGTACGTGACTTGGACGGCCATCAAAACACAAAAATCCCAATTATCTGCAAATATTAGCCATTTTTACACGAGGAGAAAAAAGTTATACATGTTATTATATTGCATATTTTCAAAAACTGACCAATTTTCAATAGCTGCAGAGAAACGCCAAAAAAATCTGTTGACATGCGTGAGTAAAATTTTAAAACTATATAAAAAACACAACTTTTTTAAAAAACCTAATCTTGTGTCATTTGAGCGAAAGGACTTGATTTAGCAGCGAATTGAAAATGGTCAATTTTGTTCTAAAAAACATCTTTTGAGTCAGTGTGTCGATGCATAGACGATTAGGCTAATCGCCAGGAGACCACCGACATCTACACAGAAAGATCTAAAAAATTAGCGGGCGTGGCATCATAACATAGCGAAAGGCGCTGATATATGGTATTTCCAAAAAGCGACGAATGTTTTATGAAAGCACTGGAATTACCCAAATAGAAACTATTCTTTNGTGTGTGTGTGTGTGTAGTACACAAATTTTAACACAATTTTTCATTAAATCTTTTAAAGACCCACCTTTAGATCCACTCGGAAAAATTTGAAATTTGAAAATATACATAACTTTAATAGCATAATGAACAAAAAATTCTAGAAAATGAAAAGATTTAATTTTTCACCATATTTTTGGGAGTTGAAATTCACCTTGTAAGTAAGCACTGGGTTAATAGACAAACTTCTTTTAATAACCGCGTTGCGTATGTCTGCTGTACATAATCTCAGCATTCACCTAAATAGTTTCTGAACACGTCAGTTTGCTGAACTTATAGCTTCGAGTGATTAATTTTCTCTTACATTGTTGAACACGTAAGCATAATCTGTGTAAAGAAACTCATTGTTTGAATAATTACCTGGGCAGAAACCTTTCATTGAGAGATGAAAGTCATGTAGATCAATGAAAAGGAGAAACAATTTTATTTTCTTCAACGAATGTTTTAATTATATTTAATCTTAGTGATATATTTACACAGCACCTGAACTTTTCTCCTTTGTGTTCTGAACATAATGAAGAGAAGTGTGTCGTTTATGTGATTTGAGGTTTTGAAAGTTATTGGTTTTTTTCTATTGAATATCTTCAAAACATTGTGTTGTACCATATTATATGCGAAACGTTAATTAAGGGAAACACGTAAAATTACAAAATTAACAAGAATTTGGAACGCAAAATGTATTTATCTGAAACTATAAACTCAAATCCTAAGAGACAAGATTTTACAATTTAAGAAGTATCATCAAATTAACACTCAAAAAAAAAAAAATTATAATAATTTAATTTGACAATTTGAAGAAGTCCAATTTTAAGGATGTCTTGTAAATTTTCTGTAATGAGAACAATATTTTGTGGTTCGAATTATAGAGTCTGGGCCATGAATTTACTTGAACCGTCAATGTAGTGAGTAACAGATTAGATCCTGTGGTTATTAGACAAGTCTAAGGTTTTGACGATGTTATTGAGATTATACAATATAATTTCTCGAAAAAGCTTAAAGTTGACGAAAACATTTACCGTGTTACGACTCTCACATCGCCCTGAAGAAGGTCACAGCATTTTGACCGAAACGTTGGTAGATGTATCTACTAAGACGTAGTTTGTCCCAGGCAGACAAGGTCATACTCCAACCGCATAAACCTAAGTTTTTACCTCAGCGACATGTCACCATGGAGGTTCCCACCTGGCACAAGGGTAGTCCACAGCATCAAGAGGTGCACCGGTAGATCCCCAACATGAAAGATGGTGAGTGTGAGCATAGCAACCGCACTAATAACCCATTTCCGAGTATTTGTCCATGCATATTTAGAATAGAAGACAGACCTTTGATTTTTTCTGAAAGAAACTTATTTATGTAACAAAAGTTTGTTAATTTTTTTAGCAGCAATGCGGTAAATATACTTAAGCAGTCAGTAGTGCCGAGATATAAATGTTTCTCAACATTGGCCAGTGGTAGAATTGGTTGGTTATAGATTAATATAATAAGATAATAGTAATACAATAAAGCTAACACTACATAATACAAACACTAATAAATACTAACACTGTACACATGTTTACTGTTGTTAACAGTTCGCAAAAGCAATACTCGTACGTTGTATTCGTAGCCTACTTTTATAGAACCACAAATTGAAACGTCTTACTGGCTAACATTTCTAAATAGCAATGCAATTCATAAATGCTAACATGAATTAAGCTTACACAATATTCATGTTCTTTGCGAGATTCAATCACTCGGACATGTAATCATAATGACTAACACTTATGATTATCACATAAAAGTTTTATAGTCATCAAAATAATTACATCCGTAAAACATCGGATGCAAATCAAATGCTTAAAAGACCAAGTTCTTCTAAGAAGAGACAAAATTGTGTGTGAAAAATGTACAAACTAACTTCAAACAGTGGACTCTTTTGAATTTAACCACTTCTCCATTAACGCCACATTACTATAAATAAAAAAATAAAAACATTATTGACTAAAAAACAGTTATAAATTGCGTATGACTACGTGGAGGACAATAAACGAATTTACTCTCCGGAAGGAAGCAAGGGATCATCACATCAAATCCGATCAACGGTTCCAAGGCAAAGGTGGGTTGAAAAGTTCTGCACACTCCTCACACATAACAATAAAAAGTTAGCTACGTGTTGTATTATCAACAGAATAAAACAAAATTTTATTTAATAAAAGACAAAACAGATGTTTAACTAGAACGTATTATTATCAAAATTCGTAGCTTCTTCTTCGGAATATGTTGTTCATAAATCGTAACAATTAAAATACTCGTAACTTTAAAATCGAGATTCATTATTTCAAAAGACTTACTCCCCTAGCAATTGCCTGGAGAGAATGTGCATAAAATCCGTTGGTATATACGATATTATATTTTCATTTTCAAAATTTTGAATTTTTCGTACAGGAAGTAGCATTCCAAAAGCAAATTATCTCAGAGTGATGTCCAGATAAAATAATCTATTTCAGTATTTTTTTTCCTTAAAAGTAATCAAAAAAAAAAATTCCTCAAGTTCTATTCTATGCTATCGTTAGTCTGGTGAGATATCGAGGGAAAATAATCGCTGACACATCCGATCATGCACCCATTTGACACTAAATACTATTAAGATATTTTGAGAAAAGACTCTTTAATACCCTAGTCATGGTGATCTGAAGATATCTCGCATATCTATTGAAACAATTACTCTAATTTTTTTTTCGATAATTTGGGAGTAAAAAGAGCACAAATTACATTATTTTTTATTAAAGATAACATTTATAGGTATTTTAAATTAATCCATAGTGATCTATAAAAGTGGGATGCAAAAGCGTGTCTATCTATTTCTACCTGGAAACGACTAATTCACTGAGCCGATGGTGATGAAATTTGGAAGGTGATAGTTTAGATATTCTGGATGAACATAGATTAACGTTTATTTTTAAAATTGGTAATAAGAAAGAGTGAAATGTTTTTTGACACTAAATTTCGATATAATCGGGAATAAAGTTACGAGGGTAGGCTGAAAACTAGCACATATGCTTGTAGAACGCGCACGAAATGACCTACAGCAGCAGGCAAAGTGGCATGTGGAAGTAACGTACCCCTCAATACGCATACGCAGGTTTGAAGTCGTTGCGTTTATCCAGGAAATGGAGGCGTGTTCTAATGCTATGTCAACGCGAGTTAAACAGCGAGCTGTTATCAAATTTTTAACTGTGACCCCCACTGAGATTCATCGTCGTTTAAAGGCTGTTTATGGTGACGATGAATAGGTAATAAATTTTTGTGGTTGTGAGTCTGCAAAACACCCATAATTGTTGATGAAACACTCAGCGCACGTGTAACCAATGCCTTAGATGATAAACATCGCAAACTTGTGGACGACTTCATTCAAAATGACCGGCGAATCACTCGAAAGCGTATCGTAAACCATATTAGAATTTACAAGGAACGTGTTAGTTTCCTTATTGAACAATTGGGATACCATAAAATCTGTGCACGATGGGTACCACGCCGTCTCACAGACGAGAACAAAAAGCGACGATTGGAATGTTGCGCTACCGTGACGTTTTTGCAGCGCTACCGTAACAAAGGTGACGACTTTCTTTTAAATATTGTGACAAGGACGAGTCAGGGGTCCACCAATAAGACCCAGAAGAGGAAAGACAGATCGCTGAATATCGACATCCGTCTTCTCCCCAGGCGAAAAAGTTCAAAACACAAAAAAAAAATTTGACTGTATTTTGGTATGCTCACCGACTTTATGTGACCGATTTTCAGGAACGAGGGACAACGGTAAATTCTTCTCAGTACATAGAGGCTCTAAAACATCTCCGACGTCGAGTTTGTCGTATTCTCTAGCGCCAATAATCTTGCGAGTTTGTCGTATTCTCTAAGCCTGGCGCCAATAATCTTGCAACATGACAACGCTCGTCCACACACCTCGCGCGCAATAAGAGGTTCTGCGAAATTTGAAGCTTGAACAGATTCCACATCCTCCTTATTCACCCGATCTTGCGCCTTGCGTCTTTTATTTTGACCCTCTACTCAAGAGAGACCTCAAGGGTAATCATTACTCCTCGGACGATTAGGTGAAAGCAGCTGTAAATCCTGGATTCGAGAAAAGTCGGAAGAATTTTTCAGTGACGGAATGAAGAAACGTTTTACACGTAGGGAGAAATGTGTTAGCCATAACCGTGACTATGTTTTTGAAACTATGTTTTTATTGCTTCTTTTGAATTTTGACCCTTTTTGTAATATGCCGAAACCATTGCCAAAATTTCCCTTTTTAAAACCTCGCCTCTTTTTGAGAACCGTGTCCCAAGAGACATTCGCTGCCCTTCGCAGTTCTCACGCTCACCCGAAGCCGCTTGGGGATTCGACTGTCTCTTACGTCCGCTCTTGCGCGCAGTCTTTTTGCGCGCATTGAATTTTTTATTTTAAGCACGATGGCAGCTTGTTACGTACGTAACTTTTATCGCTAGCCCGATTCCCGCCGGACGTTTGTCTACGGGACGCAACTGGTTGAATCCCCATTCCCCTAGTTGTAGAAGTTTGAACGTTGAAAGTTTCTATCTTTGCTGTCATTTGCGCCGCAGTTGATATGGTCACTTCAAACGTTGTGGCTAACCTTTGAATTTCTTCCAGACTGGGGTCGCTGTCACGCAGCGCTTTTAGTCTGATTTTCTCTTCCGGCGTAAACATCACTACTACTTCTCGAATTAGAGATTCTACGTATGCGTACTTGATAGCTCGCCGAGTTACACGTGAATTTGCTTTGCTTTGCAATTCCTCTGAGTTCTGTAATCCACTCAGCGTGAGTTTGGCCAATTTTCAAACGACATGAAAAATATTTAAATCTCGCTGCTACGACATGTAGTTGCTGACCGAAATGCCTGTCTAGCCTTATTTTGAGCTCGCCGTATGCTACTAGTGTGAGATCCATTTCTGGGCTGAGCTTTCTGAGTAGAGCGCACGTGGTATTCCCTACGTTAGCTAGTCGGAACGCTCTTTTACCGTTCTCGTCCTCTACTCCGTGGCAAACGAAGTGTTGGTCCAACTTAAAATTATATTCTTTCCACTGCTCCGTTGTTTCGCAGAAATGCTCGAACGGAGGCAGACTCGGGAGTGAAGGTGTTTCCCGCTTCAAAGCTGCTAGTGCTACCGTGATTACTTCCCACTGCCTTTGCTGTTGTTGCTGCAGTTGTTGCTGGTGTTGCTGCTATGTGGCTAACACTTGCCCTAGCTGCTTCATGAATCCAAATACAAAGTTCGTTAATACCAGTACTTTTATCCTCGTCGCCAGTTAACTTGTTGTGTCCCGTCAGGGAACGAATCAACAAGAAGAAAGGTAAAACTCAACAACGGGTTTTATTGCCGTAATTGTTACAGCGAACAATTATGTCCGGGCCAAGCGGACTGCAGAAAATTCCAAAAGCGTAGCAGTGTCGTTATCCAAGAGTTCTAGCAGTCCAATATTCCGGTGTTCCGTGAGAGTGATCCAAAGTGGATAGCTGCGTGGTTGTTGTCGTTGATAAGGCTTGTAGATCGTCGTGGCTCGTAACTCTCTCTCTCTCTCTGCTCGCTCCGCTTCACTCTTCAATGTAGTGCCATTTCGCCGCCCTTATATATCCGCCGCCCTTATATATCCGCCACCCTGATATATTCGCCGCCCTGGAGGCGGTGGTGGCGGTGGCCAGCGTCCGGATGGCGGCGGTGGCGGTGGCCATGCGCGGCGAGTTACTGCGCCAGCCGTCTGGTGGGGAAGGAGGGGATCCTCCTTCGCTCGCTCCGCTTGAGCGCGCCGGGCACGACGTCGGCCGGGGCGGCCCGAGCTGTCCCGATAGCTGCTGCGACGGCGGCAAATACAATCTTTTGGTACGCATACCACACAGACATATAACATTATTCAACTCGGCGTGTTAGATTTCAAGCGGAGCGAGCGAAGGCTGCAGAAACACACCTCTTTTATAATATACCCAATAGAAATTGTGGTTGGGGACTGAAATATACCTAAAACTTTACTTGGGAGCGTTCAAAAGTAAGGGAATACCACGTGAGCAAAATTTGTCAATAAAAAGCAGAGCAGAAAAGCATAGAGGGGGATTTTTAGTTTGATTTTCAGAGGATTTTTGTTGTGATTCTGAGTCGATTCGGGAGATCATTCTCCGTTCTCATTTTTCTATTTTTGATTCGACTGATTTTCTATTCGGATTCAGAGTTGATTTAGTGTTAAATTTGTAATTGAATTTCAATTTTGATTCCGAGTTGGAGCTGATTTTTTGTTGGATTTTATAAGCTGATTTGCTATTTTGAATTTGGAGATGATTCTCCGTGATNCTGAATTGTAATACCAGTAAATTAATTAATTATGATAATTAATTAATTAGAATGTCTCACTTTAAAAAAATTGGAATAAATTTATCTTAATAAATTAAATTTATCTTAATAAACCAAAGAGGGAAGGGACCTGAATACTCTTTCCTCTTGGAGCCACCTACAATGAAAATACAATAATCTGGTGTTCAAACAACATCAAACGCATTTTATTGATTAACATATTTATGAATTGCTCTACACACTTACACAGATGTTAATGAAAGTAACTCCTATTACACAAATTGCAAGATCACTACACATTGATACGCTTACTGCGCAACTAGATGTTCTCTCGTTCTTAGAGTTTACTCACCACGGTCTTCTGTTGCAGGTATGAGCTGTTCTTTGAGCTCGTAACACATTTAATGCATATAACACACTTAACACAGGGCCTGATGACGTTTAATTACAATTTACTTGGCCTTATAACAATTTCAAAACACTCTACACCTCTGTACATTGGTCATAGTATAAGTTGATGTCTTACTTGATAATGAGCAAATTCATATTCCCTCTCGCGTGATTCTTGAGAACACTACTTTAATTCTCCTCGCAAATGTTAAATCCCTTTTTATCTTCTTTACCGCCCCATAGCTATTTTACTCCACGCTCGCGACTAGTTTCAGAGTTTCACTTTGTTACCCGAATCACTTTGCATTTCATTTAACAAGTCGTTCTTTGCAATATTTAACTTTAATTACGTGGTCACTATTAATTGCTACTATCATGCCTTCTGGCTGACCATGCAGTGAACTCACGGTACGACACACTTTGCAAAGACATTGCCTTCTCTTGGCTCACAATTACACAAAAGTGACTAATTTGCGGCTAACGTTTCTCTGAAATTTATTACTTTCCTTTTCCGCTCGAGTCAATTAATTATCTGATCGAACTTCTTTGGCGAGACGAACTAGTTCCTATTATCTGTTAGTTCTTGGCTTCTCACTGCTCATAATACAGACTTTGGATACTCTAATAGTTATGTACTCCTTACTTGTGATTAAATTTGTGCGCTTCTTACGATCTGAATTCACTTGAGCACGTATAACATTGTTCATCGGCCGCACAGTTTATTTCACAAGTCTCATAATGTTACTTAATTTTGATGCACTGGTTCACTCGAATAGTTTATCACTCTAAACTTGTGAATTTCAAATGATTCGTACTTTGTTTGTCTCTACTGTTCCCGAAAACCGCACTTCGTTAATTGAATTTGTTGTATTGTAGCACTTTTGAGAAGTACAACATTGTGAAGATTATACTTGAAATGTCTTCAACTCGGACTCCAAAGTTTAGTTATTCAGCATGATTGATCCACAATTTGATAAAAAGTTAATTTTTGAACGAGAGACAAAAAGATCTGCTACGACCCGATCTGATCACCTGATCTGCACAAAAACTTCTCCTTTCTCGCGAATCCTTTCACCGCACTTCTCTCATCAAAAACATGCTCTCCTCTGCTCGAAAAAAACTTATCCTCTCCTCTGCTCAAAAAAAACTTATCCTCTCTTCTCGAGTGCCCCGGTGCCCTCCTTTTTGTGGTAAAATCTTGTCATGTGACACCCCTTTCCTAATAGTTTCTCCACCCGATGTGAGTTTAGTGCCCTTCTCCGCACTATACTTTTAATTGGTTATTTTCGAAAAGAAATTTTTTGAAACTTCGTTTTGCCAATAGCCCCTCTCGGCTCCTCCCACCTTTATTTTTGATTAATAGTTACAATTTTATTTTCTTCCCAGACTTTGCTGGCTACCGATGCTGGTCGTTCCGTCATTTTGTTCCCTCTCAAACAACAGCCCTTGTGACAGTTTTCTGCGCATTTGCCTTGTGCAGCATGCTTCTTAGATCCCAACTTTTATGACTATATAGCTCTCTTAGCGTAGCGTTTGTTGAGCCTGCCACCCGCCACGATTCTAGTTGGAACTTGCTTTGACCGTCAGCACTCTCCTTGAACTTAAATTATATGACATCTTTTGATTTTATGTCTGTGTAGTTTGCCGACAACCTTCCAAAATTTTTCGCAGCATACCCACTTCGTACTTTTCTTCCGACACGAATTATTACATTTTTCTGACCGCTTTCCATCGTTGTGACCTTTTTTTCCTTTTTCGCCTCATTCTATGCAGTATTGCTTTGGGAAAATAATATTCCCTGATATCCGCTCCTTCTGCGTGCTGTCTGTTAGAATAAATTTTGCTATTTGAATTTCTAAAGGTTCTTTTTCTAAACGTTGCTGCATGTTCGAACTTGTTCTTTTGCATCTTTCTACTTCTAAAGGAGCCTGTGATGCTTCACCGACAATACTTTCTCTTGCCTACGTGTGACAGCCCCTCTGAGTTCATCCTTCGCTATCTAGTTTTTCTGAATAGTAATTCTTATTAATTTTTGAGAACGTGATTTAATTATTTGATTATTCATCCACGGTCTCTCTCTCTCTCTCTCTATATATANTATATATATATATATATATATATATATATATATATATAATAACCAAGCATTAGAATGTCCTCGGAAACAAAAATGACTGTCAGCGCATTTACAACGTATTGACCATATTAATCAAATTGACTGCTGTCACCCTAAAACACCATAGCCAGTCAAAATAAACTACGAACTTAGCAGTAATTTAAAGTCGAGTTTGGAGTCAAGAAATCTGATCCTCTATCAGCTACCGTTTGTAACGTATTTATTGACATAGTCATAAAGCAACTAGAAAGTAAACGTTACATATCCACACGACTAAAATAGTGAATAGCATATGCTGACGATATACTACTATTAATGTTATTCACAATCTTAAGGATTAATCAGTACAATATGGATTAACAGTAAACAGCAAAAAAAAAATCCGGTCTTTTATAATTGTCACCTATCTCTAACCGTTCAGGCACCGTAAGCGAATATACAAGCGTAGGTTGAAAAGAAATGCGCACGTGCTTGTAGAGCGTGAACAAGAACAGTTAGATCGGGAAATAATGTTCATTAAAGTTCAATTCTTAATAATAATAACAAATTTATTGTCAAAAAACAGTACAAACTGCGTATGTCCACGTGGAGGACAATAAAGTAATTTACTCTCCGGAAGCAAGCAAGGGACCATCCCATCAATTCCAATCAAGGACCCTAAGGCAGAGGCGGATACAAAAATTTCAGCAAAAGATCCTAGATAAGATGAAAAGTTAGGGACGAGTTATAATACTAATAGAATGTCAATATGTTTCTAATTTAACGCAAAAACTATACATGTACAAAATATTATCGAACTATAGATTATTCTGGGCATAGTGTTTAAAAAATCATAAGAATTGAAATAACACTAAATTCACGATTTATTGTCACAACAAACACGCCCCTAGACAAAGCCTAGAGGACCTGTATAAGAAATCCGCCTCTACCCGAAGGAAAAACGGAAAAAAACCCGGGCTAGGATGGGGCTACAGAATTTATGTACACAACCGTGCCAAAGTTGAGTACACATAAAACTAAATTAATATGAATCATAAAACACAATCATGCAAAAAAAATATTTGAAATTTTTATATGTTATTCAAAAAGTACTACAGCAATGGCGTGATAAAGTACAAGACGGGTTTAACTTTTATTAAAATCAATAAATTCTTTTACATTGTAGAAGCACTGGTGCAGGAGGTAGTTTTTAACCGCGGATTTGAAGATATTCAATTTCATAATGTCTTTTATATTCTTGGACAGGGAATTATAGAGAACGATTCCCGAATGATGCGGTCCTTTTTGGCAAAGAGTGGTTGACACCCTAGGGTTATGAATATTATCCCTATTGCGAGTATAGTTTTCGGGAACGAGACTGTTTCGCATGAAGCAAGGGTGGCACTTCAGCAATTCGGTCTTAACAAATAAGATCGTTTCATAAATATAAATGCAGGGAAGTGTTAACATATTTAATTTTTTGAATAAAGGTTTACAAGAGTTAGATTTACAAATTATCCGAAGTATCAAAATTAAATATTTCTTTTTTAACATAGTCACGGTTAAGGCTAACACATTTCTCCCTACGTGTAAAAAATTTCTTCATTCCGTCACTGAAAAATTCTTCCGACTTTTCTCGAATCCAGGATTTACAGCTGCTTTCACCTAATCGTCCGAGGAGTAATGATTACCCTTGAGGTCTCTCTTGAGTAGAGGGTCAAAATAAAAGACGCAAGGCGCAAGATCGGGTGAATAAGGAGGATGTGGAATCTGTTCAAGCTTCAAATTTCGCAGAACCTCTTATTGCGCGCGAGGTGTGTGGACGAGCGTTGTCATGTTGCAAGATTATTGGCGCCAGGCTTAGAGAATACGACAAACTCGCAAGATTATTGGCGCTAGAGAATACGACAAACTCGACGTCGGAGATGTTTTAGAGCCTCTATGTACTGAGAAGAATTTACCGTTGTCCCTCGTTCCTGAAAATCGGTCACATAAAGTCGGTGAGCATACCAAAATACAGTCAAATTTTTTTTTTGTGTTTTGAACTTTTTCGCCTGGGGAGAAGACGGATGTCGATATTCAGCGATCTGTCTTTCCTCTTCTGGGTCTTATTGGTGGACCCCTGACTCGTCCTTGTCACAATATTTAAAAGAAAGTCGTCACCTTTGTTACGGTAGCGCTGCAAAAACGTCACGGTAGCGCAACATTCCAATCGTCGCTTTTTGTTCTCGTCTGTGAGACGGCGTGGTACCCATCGTGCACAGATTTTATGGTATCCCAATTGTTCAATAAGGAAACTAACACGTTCCTTGTAAATTCTAATATGGTTTACGATACGCTTTCGAGTGATTCGCCGGTCATTTTGAATGAAGTCGTCCACAAGTTTGCGATGTTTATCATCTAAGGCATTGGTTACACGTGCGCTGAGTGTTTCATCAACAATTATGGGTGTTTTGCAGACTCACAACCACAAAAATTTATTACCTATTCATCGTCACCATAAACAGCCTTTAAACGACGATGAATCTCAGTGGGGGTCACAGTTAAAAATTTGATAACAGCTCGCTGTTTAACTCGCGTTGACATAGCATTAGAACACGCCTCCATTTCCTGGATAAACGCAACGACTTCAAACCTGCGTATGCGTATTGAGGGGTACGTTACTTCCACATGCCACTTTGCCTGCTGCTGTAGGTCATTTCGTGCGCGTTCTACAAGCATATGTGCTAGTTTTCAGCCTACCCTCGTAACTTTATTCCCGATTATATCGAAATTTAGTGTCAAAAAACATTTCACTCTTTCTTATTACCAATTTTAAAAATAAACGTTAATCTATGTTCATCCAGAATATCTAAACTATCACCTTCCAAATTTCATCACCATCGGCTCAGTGAATTAGTCGTTTCCAGGTAGAAATAGATAGACACGCTTTTGCATCCCACTTTTATAGATCACTATGGATTAATTTAAAATACCTATAAATGTTATCTTTAATAAAAAATAATGTAATTTGTGCTCTTTTTACTCCCAAATTATCGAAAAAAAAATTAGAGTAATTGTTTCAATAGATATGCGAGATATCTTCAGATCACCATGACTAGGGTATTAAAGAGTCTTTTCTCAAAATATCTTAATAGTATTTAGTGTCAAATGGGTGCATGATCGGATGTGTCAGCGATTATTTTCCCTCGATATCTCACCAGACTAACGATAGCATAGAATAGAACTTGAGGAATTTTTTTTTTTGATTACTTTTAAGGAAAAAAAATACTGAAATAGATTATTTTATCTGGACATCACTCTGAGATAATTTGCTTTTGGAATGCTACTTCCTGTACGAAAAATTCAAAATTTTGAAAATGAAAATATAATATCGTATATACCAACGGATTTTATGCACATTCTCTCCAGGCAATTGCTAGGGGAGTAAGTCTTTTGAAATAATGAATCTCGATTTTAAAGTTACGAGTATTTTAATTGTTACGATTTATGAACAACATATTCCGAAGAAGAAGCTACGAATTTTGATAATAATACGTTCTAGTTAAACATCTGTTTTGTCTTTTATTAAATAAAATTTTGTTTTATTCTGTTGATAATACAACACGTAGCTAACTTTTTATTGTTATGTGTGAGGAGTGTGCAGAACTTTTCAACCCACCTTTGCCTTGGAACCGTTGATCGGATTTGATGTGATGATCCCTTGCTTCCTTCCGGAGAGTAAATTCGTTTATTGTCCTCCACGTAGTCATACGCAATTTATAACTGTTTTTTAGTCAATAATGTTTTTATTTTTTTATTTATAGTAATGTGGCGTTAATGGAGAAGTGGTTAAATTCAAAAGAGTCCACTGTTTGAAGTTAGTTTGTACATTTTTCACACACAATTTTGTCTCTTCTTAGAAGAACTTGGTCTTTTAAGCATTTGATTTGCATCCGATGTTTTACGGATGTAATTATTTTGATGACTATAAAACTTTTATGTGATAATCATAAGTGTTAGTCATTATGATTACATGTCCGAGTGATTGAATCTCGCAAAGAACATGAATATTGTGTAAGCTTAATTCATGTTAGCATTTATGAATTGCATTGCTATTTAGAAATGTTAGCCAGTAAGACGTTTCAATTTGTGGTTCTATAAAAGTAGGCTACGAATACAACGTACGAGTATTGCTTTTGCGAACTGTTAACAACAGTAAACATGTGTACAGTGTTAGTATTTATTAGTGTTTGTATTATGTAGTGTTAGCTTTATTGTATTACTATTATCTTATTATATTAATCTATAACCAACCATTTCTACCACTGGCCAATGTTGAGAAACAGAAGAATTCGTTCCACCTTTGTAAAATGTGGTCTGCTTGCACTAACACATTTCCGTCCGGATCTTTTCATAACGTGGGGGTACATATCTTTTGCTATATATTTCCGCTATATATCACCAAAGAACTTCCTTGATTCATTCTTTCTAAAAATTATTTCTATTTGTTCTTTTTTGTTATTAAGTCACTTTTTCTTTTTTCTTTTTTCACATTTTATTTGCTACTTCCTTTCTTGTTTTGTAAGTTTCATTATTTGCTCTAGTTGTATTTTGCAATTGTTTCTTGTTAGTTTCATTTTTTCCTCAGATCTGTCTGCATTCTTCATCCCACTACTCACTTCTTTGAAGCCGTTTTTGTTTACCTATTGTTATGTTTGCTGCATCTTTGCTATTCACTTTATTGCCTCTTCATCTATTTCCAAATCTTCAGTGCACTTTTTTTCCTTCCACTCTTCATCTATTTCCAAATGATTTGAAATATCTCTGAGTTTTCTAGGGAGTACGTCTCTTTATTCCTTAAGTTTGGTAGGATCTTGCAAGTTTCTTTCATATCATTTGTAGGTTTGTGTTGGTTTCTTTTGAAATGAGCTTGGGAGCTTTTTTTGACTACACTTTTTACTATAAAGTTATCAGAATCAACGTTAGGTCGCATTAGAGACCTCACATCTTAAATAATTCTTACTATTATTTATTAATACATGCTTAATTTTATTGACTGTATTTTGGTCCAGGCATACCCAAGTTCTTGTGTGTATCAATTTATGGTAAAATTGTTTTCTCATAATTATTATGTTGCATGTAGCAAATAACCAACAATTCACAATTTTCATTAGTTTTTCATGCTTGTCATTGTTTTCAATTATTTGAATTTAAATTTCTTTCTTTCCCAGCTTCGCATTCAAGTCGCCCACGATTTTTAATATATCAGATCTCGGTACATTATTAGTGATGATTTACAGATCATCATAAAACTGTTCTTTGATTTCATCTTTTTCATATGTCGGCGATAATGCATTAATTATTGATATGTTATCATACTTTCCCTTTAGTCTTAGTTAACCAGTCTCTCATTTAGTGGGATAAATAATATTCCATGCTTTAGCATATCTTTTTTAGTAAAAAGTCAGTTCCGGCCTGACCTGTTTTAAATTCTCCTCCAATATAATAAAATAAAAAATCTTTCGTCTTGAAAAGTCCACACCCACTCCATCGAGTTTGTTGTACAGCTACAATAGCTAATTTTGTGTTTCTTTCTTCTTCTATTAGCTCTTGTAGTTTCCCAGGTTGCAGCAGAGTTTTCACGTTTCATGTTCCGACATTCATTACAAATTTCTTTCGCTTTAGTCGTCGTACGTTTCTATTTACCTTGTTCCGAGGTTGATAGTTTTGATTTTTATAATTTGCCTTTTTTACGGGTGACGGGTAGCTGACCCAACGCCCCAACCTTCCTCTTTAATCCGGGCTTTAGACCGGCAACGGCATTGGGAACCTACTCAATCCACCCCCCAATGCCGCAGGCAGAGTTGATTAAAAGACGATTAGTCTAAGACAAATCCAAGGGGAAAAACATTAATAACGTCGTCGTCTGCATAGATTTTAGTGTCAGAAATAGAAACTCGAATTCAAAACTCTTTCTTTGAAATAAAGGGCAAGGAGGATCATAACGGACTGTAAAAGTGCTTGTCGCAACGTGCTTGGCGTATAACAAATTCTCCGCCAAATTAAAAGTGATTCGCAAGTAGTGTTTGCTTTATGTTGTGGATTTAATTTTTGTGGCCAGTAAGAAAACATCAACTACATAATTAAGACCAGACACAATCAATCCTCCAAAGCATTATTTGGTTTGGCTTGGCTTGATTCGTGAAGAACAGAATGAGATAGCTGGAGATAAAATTGTAATTACAATCTCATTGTCCATTTTCATTGTTTTTAAGGCGGGACCAGCACTCCATATTTGTCAAATCACAGAGATGCGTAATTAATTTCTTCATTTTTATTCAAATTGTTATAAAACACAACAATATGAATAATATTTTTAAAAAACATGATTGAATTCGTATGTATCAGTTAACAGTATAGTACTACGTTTGACTCTTTCGAAATGCATAAAAGCATGTAAATACATGGCGGCCGAGCGCAACGGTTTTGTGATTTATGCATCTCACCTCGAAAAATGTGAAATATCTTTCTCTGATGTCCGGTGACTTATAGATAAATACTATAGAGTATTTACTATAAATCAAAGTAAACTTACGTCACTTTCGTAATTTAAAAATTGGTTTAAATAAGTGTTTTTTCCACGAGACGTAATGTATTACACTATCAATTACAATTATTTGATTTAAATGGGCGGTGAGGTATGTTTTTCAAGTTGACATCACTACAAGTACATGTTACTCCCTTTTTTAAGCCGATTTAAGATATTTTAGTGAATTAATTCTACCTACGCCAGTACTACCAATTCAGATAACAAACCTTCTTGTCAAAACAGCAGTTGAGAACTGCGTATGAACAGCAGTTGAGAACATAGGGTGTAATAAACTTAGTACTCTCCGGAAGCAAAGCAAAGTACCAACCTAATGAATTCCGACCGACGGTCCAAGGGCTGTGGTGGAATTAATACTTATTAAAAATATTTAATAAAATACGTACTATATCCATTTACTATTCCAAAATGAATCGTATATATTATGTGCAGTGAAAATATGAAATTAAAAATAACAAAACTTTTAAATGGCATTTCCGTCCATGGAAAATGTCTATTACCCGCAGGAACACCGGAGAAAAAGCCGGACGAAGATTCACCATGAAGGTATACCCAGCCAAGTATTAATATGAAGAAAAATAAGTAAAGCATACGCTTTGTCCTAAAAGAAATAGAGGTAGAAAATGCTGCATTGTGAGTAGGTAAATGCTTGGTGCAAATATCTATCATAATAATTCCACTTTGAGTTAATTCTCCTGTGCAATAATATCGTTGCCCAACCGCTCCTCTATTGTTAACGAGGCTACGCAATATGTAAATGCCGTGGCTCAGGTTCGCTGATTCCAACGTGACGGGAAATTGCATAGGGAATATGTCGCAACAAATGGCTTCGATTCCCGGAAAAAGTGCATGTTTGCTAGTCGAGAAGCGAGGACCTCTCCGCATACTTATGCCGACGGCTGCTGAGGGCTATACCACGTCCTCCAGGGAAAATTAAACAGGTGAGTCTTGGTGGTTCTACACCAACCAACGTGCTTATGTGAACTGAGCGACCAGTCGCGAATTTACACGAGAGTTTTTGTTACATCTTTTTGTTCTTCATTGCTATTCAGTGTAGACAAGAATAGCGCATATATAATAATTCTTAAGATAAACAATTTCTTGTAAAGTTTTACTGCTAATAAAAGCAATTGCTGTGGCCAATTGATTTTTGCTTCTTCACCGTTTCAGGACCCTTATAACAAACATAAGAAATTTTGTACATTTTTCTTTCACATGATTTATGATTCTGGAACAAAGTTATTACATGTTGGTATGTTCGACCCTGCATATCTCTGATCCATATTTAATGTTTTAACCTTTACATTGTTTATCTATCCCTTCGCTCCTTTTGTTGTGCTTTCCACCACATTGTTCTTCGTGCTATTTGCAGTGTGTGATGTGCCTCATTTATCGCGGTTTTAGTTGTTGCTGCCCTAATGGTTAAAACGTTGGTGTACATTCCAACATAATGGTCAGCCTGTTTTTTTTACTTTATATATTGTCCTCTTTGAGTGTGTGTACAACTTCGTTTGTTAATCTCTTTTTGCAATTGTTCAGTATCTAGTATTGTTCAGTGTACTGTTTCAGACTTTATCCCCGTAATATAACTTGTGTCTATGGGGACCTGCTTATAGCTCTTCCGTGTTTGGAACCACTCTTAGGCAAGGTGTGAACTCTCACAGTAACATACCTACAAGGGTTCCATTCGTCTCCAACCTAGAATCTATTTCAAAAATGTAAATCTCAAATATTTCCTTTCAAAATTTAGAAATAATATCTCTTAAACAAAGAAAACAATGGGTTTCCAAAGATCCAATTTTGCCAAATATTAAATGCTTCGAATCCATAAAACGAGTAAGCTATGTCATTTCTATTCTACACCTTTATCCAGCATTAAGTTCCACTTTACATGGAGCACATTGGAATTAAAAAATCTAAATTTTCATAGTATATTAACACGAAACTGTATCAAATCTCTGTCAACACAATTTGGTAAATAGATGACACTAAAGATATGAAATGGAGCAAAAGTTAATTGGCAAGTGTTGATGTGTTGCTACAATCAAATTTATGCCCTGTGTGATGATTGACCGAAAGAATAATGCACCACCGCTTGCACAAGACAATTTTGTGTTGCGAGTTTTGTTGTGTAACGGTTCTATATATACTTGTTTGCAATAAAGGCGTGTTCTTCAGTTTTGCAGGTAGACACTTTACGTATATTAGGAATAGTATGCGGATCATTTTGTTTCGATTTTACAACGAAGAATGTATTGTAATCATGAAAAAAATCGATATCATGGACAATATTGATGGAAATTTTGGTGTCCCTGATAAGAAAAAGTTGTTTCTAAAATAATGTTGATTCAATAGAGCGACCTCCTCCGTCAAAACACCCATGTTGGCATAGCAATTCTGGAGGAATCCATTTCATTCACTTTTCGTATTTAGTATAGATCCTATTTCTGGTCGATGAATATGCTCTAGAAATTTTATGACCGTATGAAAATGAAAGTAAGTTTTGGAAAATATCTCAAAATCAATATCAAATTTTTTATTTAAATTTTCTGCACAGATGGTGCAATTAATATTAATTACATCCATATAAGTGGTTTTTCGATAGAAAGTTAGTACAGACGCAGTAAAATGATTACTTTCTACAGCACTTACACGTAGTTTCGCAAGTCTTGTAATTTATTTGTCAGTGAAAAACAAAAGGAATAATTACTCTCTCGTGTAGGAATGACAGAATCTTTTGTAAAAATTATGTATTAAACATGATATAGATAACTCATATTTAAGCAGAATTCAAATTTAAATGTATTGGGTTTGAATTAGTGTCCCTCTTAATATAAGTCATTTGTGCGTGTTTGGAACGCAGCAAATCGTGTTTTCCCGAAGAATGTGTTTTCGTAGATCTACCATTTGTCCGTCGTTGCTTCAGGAAAACAGGTCATTTTGTTTCGTGTGTGGTCCTTAGAGATAACAACGTATCATTAACATTCTTTCACTAGCAATATTTGTCACATCAATTTTGCAGATTTTTTCCTCAGACTGCTATATTTGTAAAACAATAAAAATATTAGTTTTCTGAATGAAATGTATTTCTTTGCTATAGATAACTTTTAAACATGTATGACAAAAAATATACATTGGATTTGCAACAATAGTTTTCCTTGTATGCATCTGTTGTTTTTATTTGATTTATGAGTGTTCAGGGTAGCAGTTCCCTTTTCTTGAGGAAAACGCAACAAGCGTCCCTCATTATTTTTATTCCATTATTATTTTGAATCGTTGTCGATATATTCATTTATTTTATTATGATGCTAAAACCTCAAATACGATATGAATCGTACTGATAATAATCTGACCGTTAAGTCAACTTTTACGGTTCGTGTCGCCAAGCTGTTACGTTCATTTGAAATGTTCAATGAAAGTTCAAAGAAATTACGTTCAATGAAAGTGAAGACCCAAGTGAAGACCAATGAAAACGTGTGCTTTAGAACGATTATCGTCAAGACGGTCCTTTACAAGTTACAGTGTTCCTCTTGTATCTTTGTCGATTCGTGAAGCGATGACAGATGGAAGATTATACGATTTAATTGAGCTGTAGGTCGAAAAAACAGAACTCAAAAAAAGATCTTGATGTATTCATCAAAGTGAATGTCGTTAGTTTTAGTGTCGTTTTAATGTATTGTATTAAGTATACGTTGGCCAGAGAAACTGTTAGCCAGATCGTGTGGAGAAAGAACACAGTTCTCTTCGATGAGTTTTACATAATGTACTTTCTTATTTTCACTTCGACATAAATATGTGCTATCTGAAAATCTTGAAGTGTCTTACGATGATATTTTAGGTAAGTTGGAAGTGATGTTTTTGTTCTAATCACTAAAGAAACAAAAAATTTCTATTTAACAATAAAAGTACTAAGAAAGATATTTTCTTTCATATTTGTGTGGGTTTATAATTTTATATGCACTAAACGTCCCACAAAACACAAAAGATTCCTGAAGTATTCAATAGATCATACCTATTTTTCTTAATTTCATTAAAGTTAAAATTTTTATTTGACGTATAACTCACAGAAGTATAAAATATATCTATTCTTCCAGGAAAAGGTGGTGTTGGGCAAGTGTTTTTTGCATTTAGTTAGAATTCTTAAAGTTTACATACATTACGAAATAATATATATGCATTTATACAGAATGGAAATATTTATAACAATAGATAGGATACCAGAGCATAGAACAAAGATGAAGAAGAAAAGGTATATTTTCACCAGAAGACAAGCAATAGAAAGATGTTCGTATTAATATTGCAAGGAGGACTCAGCATCTGGAAAATATGAGAAGAATAGAAAAAACAGTTTAAAGTGAGTTCGTTAACAAGTTCTCTGTTTCCGAAAACCAGTATAGGTAAGGCTCGTGTAAAGAGAAAGTGTACACTAAAATGATTCAAGTGGGAACGAAAACATTTTTCAGTAAACACGCAACAATTTTTCTATGGATTGTGATATTGTCGTCTTCCACTACAATTAACGTCCTTTATATAATCTAATTAAATAAATAATTCAAGACTTACGACCTTTTATGATGAATAACATGAATTGATTTGAAAAGAGCGTTTCTACTTCGTTTTAAGCTGTCAGTTGATCAAATATTAACAAATTATAACAAGAAACATAACAACAAAACAATTACAAATGATATTAAATCATAAATATAAACACAATATATGTTTACAAACAAGCAGAAAGTACACAAACATGTTATAATATGGTACTGTATACACCAGATTGCTTTTCAATGTCTGTGTGTAAACTTAAACTCCCATGTATATTATTCATAAATCTCATTTCTAATTTACTACGTTTCTTATATTTAACTTCTTTAATCAAAATTAATGTTTTTCCCAATCTATCAAGTGATCATTAATATTTCAAAATAGGGTAACTACACTTCTCTCAACTGATTGTAAATTTCGACTGTGCTCCTGGATCCTAGTTTTTAACCTCTTTGTTTGACCTACGAAACTAGCGTTACCATCTTTCCATTTTATTTCACACAATACGTTCTTAGTATTAATGTTTTCTTTCTTATCTTTCCCTTTCGTTATCAAATTATTTTTTATATTTTAAATGTCGATATCAATTTCATATCCTCAGATTTTAGTATTCTATGAAGTGAAGGAGTTATAAACTTGCTATAAGGGTACACTGCATAAATCATGTCATCTTCTTGAAGTTGCGTTTTTAGTTGCCTGTTCTGAAGGGAAAAAAATATAAAAAATGAAAACAAAATCGGCCAAAACTAGTTTTGGCAGATGTGTTTTTGCCAGAACGTTATGTGCGTTTTCAAAACGACCAATTCCATTTTGAATGTTTCGCTTTGCACAAAATAGTTTTGTGCGATTTGAAAGACAACTACTATTGGTCATTGTTTATGCTGACGCATAAATTATATTTTTTGAAATTTAAAGTATTACAATTTATAGAGTATTTAGTGTTGTAGAAATGTTATTTCCATGCACGATACATATTAATAAAAGTGGCAGTTTTCCTTCCTTCTGATTCTTAAAAGCTAGAAAATTTACAACCCGATTACATATTTCTATGCTTTTATGAAAAACCCGTGAAGGGAAGTTTGTGAGTTGAGTCAAAACTAAGAACAGCATACTGTCACTTTCGGGTGTTTTCACACAATTTACTGGTAGGGAAGGCCGATCTTGTTGGACGCGGAACATTTCTCTGGTTATAAAATCATGTTTACACAAGTTATTTTCTTGGGCAGCTGAAAAAAAATTGAATAATTTATCTGGCTTTAAACTAGCTTATATATTATGTTAAATGGTTTTGCTTAATATAAAAGACACGAAGTCAATAACTCTTGAAGTTTTCAAGATTGTGCTTAAAAACATACAGACTATACCTTTTTTTAAGATTCTAGTATGATATGACGAAGGTAAAATGTTTAGTAAATAACCCGATTAATTAGAGAGATTAATTAGATTATATCTCGAACTCTGTTAAGTTTGTCAAATTAAGTTAAGTTTGTTAAGTTTGTCAATTCAAATGATAGTTCTTCAGCTACGTTCAACGGGTGGCATAGTCAGAAAAAAACTTCTTAATGATATTCATAAATATATTTATCTTGTTGGTAACTAAAATATCGTTAAACGAACCAAACTTTAATTTAGCCTATGTTTTAAGTTGAATGATTGTGCTTCACGGAAGAAAATAAGTTTGATAGCTCAGCCTCCAGTAAACTCACGCGTTGGCTGTTTAGCGGACAGACAGCACCATTAGCTGCCCCAGCTTACACTGTAGCTGCCCGAAAAGGGTTTTTGTCTGAACGCGACCCATTTTCTATGAATGCGTAAGCTAACGCAGTTTTGTCAGAGAGGAAGAAAGTTGCATCAACAGTTATAGCTTACGGGTTTTTCGCGCAACAGCTCAGCCTTACTCAAAAATCTGACATAGCTGCACGAACTGTTTGTTCCTCCCCGCCGATCTGTTTCGTAGTTGCCGCTAAATAACACTCGGCTGCGCTGCCTTCTATGCATTCTTTTGTTGACTCATGGCTAAGACGACGCAGACTGAGAAATTGTTTTACAGAGACAAATCGATCATAGCTTTCGCAACTATGAATAGTTGTTAACTTGAACAAAATGATTCATTACTACGACTTATTGACGCCATCTCGATATTGCATAACCTGTAACTTGAAGTCTAGACGACGAAAATTTATTGTCTCGACGTCGAGCAGCTGTACTCCAATGAAATTTTGAATTTCTGTAGGTTAATGTTGGCGATATACTTCATGATTATTTAAAAAAAAATGTTATTTTCAAATTAATTAATCTAATAAGAATTAATTTCAAGTATATTTAAAATAAAGAAACCTTTGGATACATAAAGTCTATTTTCTTGGTACTTAAATATATATTTTTCAAGATTTTAGAGACCAGTTCTCTTTTACGTATTTAGTATTCATGATCCTACTACTATGGTGTCAACTCAACAACAGCGTAATACAAGAGAAAAAATATTTCTTGTCGTAGCTCAGTAGCTCAGTGACAGCGTTCGCGCCTTTAAAAGAAAGTAACCCAGGATTGAATACTGACGCTGTGGGACACCTGAAGACGAACGTTGAAAAAAGAACGTTTGCTATATTCCTGTGATTAACCAAGGTAAGATAATAGAGTTGTAATAAAAATGGATATTATGAAGTAAGTCGCACACAGAAGAAAGCTTGCAGATGAGACGACGTCGACTCACGTCAAATCAATATTACATACTTCCGGGGTGGCAACATCCTTGCTATAGGTTCCCTCTTCTTATCTTGTAGATAAGCTATTTAAGCTGTGAGAGCTAACGCTGTGGTACAGAAGGACGAAAATTCACGTCATACTATAAAGATGTTACATCTGTGTGCTCATGTGTTGTCATTCCGACAGGCGACCAATCCATTAGCTACCCCAGCTCAGTTTTTTCTGTGTTCATACGAAAAAACCCGACGTCTGTAACTTTCTTAGTTCTAATGATAATAAGTAACCAATTAATAAACAAAATCTTATTTTTAAATGATTTTGTAAACTGAATACCACATTGTCGATCGTGGTTTATTGTAACGGTTTTCAGTCTGAGTGATTGTTACAATTAGTTGATTTATCTCCGAGTAATTTATATTAAATTTGAATTCCGTATAAGTATTGCCAGTTCTCAAAATTATAAGTTGTAGAACTTAAAAGTTCACGGTAACAGTTTTCTTTCTGCGTTTATGTGTCAGTCAAGAGAACGTCCCAACATTCTCAGATATATTTACCAATTATAATGTGAAACATCGAAAATTCCAGACGTAAGTTTTAGATATTTTATTTAACAACATTTGCATTCAAAAACATAGATATCTCAATTAGTTCGGGATATAATAAACCATGCCGTTAATAAAATAATTACGATGCCGTTAGCTCAAGTGACAAAAACATGAAAACATTTCTACCAAATTAGCGTCTTTACACAAACAGTAATTTTAAAGAAGGCGTTTCATCGTCTTTGACATTTTCTCTATTACTTCATAATACTGTGTGTGTATCTAACATGACGAATGAGATATTGGAGTACCATCGAAAAGTTAAAGAGCTCATCGTTTGAAATTATATTTGGAAACCAGACTTTTAGACTTTAAGAAACCAATTCTTTGAGTGAGAGCTTATCAGTAAATTCAATTTCTGCACGATATTCGAGTATCTCTGTAAACTCAATCAGATTGCGGAGGGGCACAGGAAAGTTTATGTCCAGTGTTCTTCTTCAACTATTCTTTGCAATATTAATTTCTTAAATTCACTTTTAGTTTTATCGTTTTTGAATATTTGTTTTGTCGTTTTGTATAACACATTATTTTCTTTTATACCTTTTTTTCTTTTATATCTTTTTTTCAATATTTCTTTTTACAATCATATCATGGGGTACGTTACACCAATGGCATGTTTTTTCTTTCAAAAAATATAAAGAAAATTTTGTATATTATTTTGATTTGTTAAAAATTTAAATCTTAAATCGTGGATAGAAAACGAAACTGAATATGGAAGTACTCAGTGGCTATTTTAAGTTTTTCGAAGAATTAGATGGATCTTGTAATTTAAATTTCATCGATACCATGTTCGTTCATATTGTAATATCTAAAATTAATATACCATTTAGAATTAAGGGGTAAAATTTATCTGCATTTTTTACTCAAGTTTTGTAACGATCCATCTCTGTAATTAGATGCAGTAGTGTCATCCACCGGTATATTCTTCACCTTTATCCTTGAGGGAAAATCCACAAAAAATATTTTTATTCATTCGTTTCACGTCATTAATGAGTAAATAAAATGTATTTTCAGAAGTTTTCAGAATGAGAATGGTTGCACAAAATTTATGTTAGCGATTCCTTGTTCGAAGATATGATACCGAGGAATTATGCTGTCAACATTCCTCGAACCAGACTAATATTGCAGTGGGGACGGATTGAAAATGGAAAATCATTTCTGCAAAAACTTCTTTACTATAAAAGCTAAAGCATACTCTTTAGGAGATTACTGCTACGTTAGAAGAAAAGGACGTGCCATTTTCTTAAACTACAGCAAAAATAAAAATATATATTTGTAAAAATATTCATTTTTAATTAATACGAGCTACGCGGCCCGTGTGCAATGGGTTCCTATTTACAGTAATAAGTTATAAGTTTGTCTGCGATTGTATAAAAATATTACAAATATTATACGTTGGGCTGGACAACTTGCAAGATAGAGCACGGAGAGAGCGATAAAACAAGTGTTTGATATGAGGCCAGATTGGACGAGGAAAAGAGTACGGCCAAGAAAAAGGTGGGAGGACAACGAAGAAGAGGATCTTAAAAGGTTGGGCGCCAGAGGGTGGAAGCGGGAGGTGCAGGACAGGAAGAGATGGAGGCAATACGTTGAGACAGAGAAGACCAAGCTAGGGTCGTTTTGCTGCTGAAGAAGAATATTATATAAAGGGTTATGGTATCATGTGAATATTTTGAACTACTTTCTAATTTTTACCCCAAATGGTGGTAAAATACAGATAAAAAGTGTAATTGTAAAGCCGTATTCTAATTAATAAAATCGTGTCAGATATGTCTCGGTATTAGAAGGGTTCGCCAGAGTGTCTCTGAAGTTACCTCCATGCCCGGGTCGTTGTATTCGACCTCCGCCTGTTCTCAGACGGCCTCGTAACGACGGTTGGGAATGACAAAGGTTATGTTCGAATGGTCAGGAATGAAATATGTGTGAAATTTGAGGTGAGATGAAAAGCAGGGAATACGGGATTATCTCTAGAAAACTTTCTCCCCCACTGTATATTTAATTTGCATCTACTGGGATTTGAACGGACGTAATAGCAGCAGTAGGCGAGAGCGCCAAGCACTACGCCTCAGTTTGTCACCTGTGTTGTTAATAGTTTCCTGAACGCCTCTAGATGCCAATAGTGTCGGAACCGCAATTATATCGTGTTTTGTTTCATTAATGGCGCTAAGTGGCACTATTCGTCAGTGTGCGTCCAGAGAGTGTGTGGCCGATGCGTGTCCAGGTTCCTGACTGGCTACGCCATTTTTCGTCAAATTTAAAATTAATTGCAATTGGTTTCATAGAATAAAAATCTTTAAGAATTATAAAACTAAGTCACTTTCATGCCTGTCTGCCAGCAAATCTGTTGCACCTCTTAAAACTCGCGGACCACTAAGATTTACGTATTTCTTTTCTTAATTCATAGATATGTTCTCTGACAAATTTTAGTATATATTTTGGTAACTAAGGTATCACAAGTAATTGGCAATAACGATTATAGACAATAGAGTCGGGGAAAAAATTAATTTTAATAGACGAATAATTGCTTACGCTGCCTGAATGGGTAGAGACAGGGGACAACAAATATAATCCGTTTCAAAGAGCTCTACAAAGAAGTCCGCGACAGCACATGCACGAGTATATCTACTAAGTATATCTACTAAGGTTAACCTAAATATTTGAAAAAAAAAAATTCAAAAATATACGTTTTAAAATACTTTAATATAACAGTGTAATTCAAGTAGGTAAAATACATAGTCATCAAATTAAATGAATTCTGTGTTTTGTGTATTTAAAAAAGATGAAAACTGTCTATAAATCGTACAATTTGCACGAAGAGTTTAGATTTTAAAA
The DNA here is from genome assembly GCA_002313205.1 of Laupala kohalensis. NCBI lineage: Eukaryota > Metazoa > Arthropoda > Insecta > Orthoptera > Trigonidiidae > Laupala > Laupala kohalensis. The sequence goes on from NNCF01126974.1 coordinate 1,058,368, forward strand.
CGTTTTAGTTTTTCATGCTGCAGCCGCCGTCGTGTGTTGCTTTGGGAGTATCAGGCAAGCATTTCATTGGCACGCTACCCGGCTTGAGGTGCATCGTGTGCAGGTAACATTCGTATATTTGAATGCCCGCTTTGACGGAGACATGGCGGCTACGGGTAGTGGGAAACATATGGTTAGATCCTGAGATGGCCGGATACTCTGATTGGACGCAAGAATTGTGCAGTTGGAGAGGGAAGTTGGCGTCTCTTCATGATTCGTATCAGGTCTGTGATTCGTATCCTTTACCTGATTCATTCCAGTGATGTATGATTTGATAATTTGTGATTCACGTTGTGTTCAAGACTAAGACTGTTTCAGATCTGTTTCACGCGAGCACGTGGTCAGTTTATAACGCGAGAATCATTTCGTATTATTGCTGGGTAGCTGTTCAGGGTGGTTCTGGATGTCCGACACTGTGCCGACGAATTCAAGTCGCGCGATTTGCGATATTTGTGATAAGACAATTAAAGCAAATAAGAATTTGTATGACCATAAATGAAACGTTCACGGTGTTAATGTTAATCCGGGCACATTAATTGTTTGTCCGCATAATCAGTGTGAATTTTCCTGTAATTTTGTATTTCATTTAAGGAATCACACGCACGTTTCATGGGTTTACTTGCTTGAAGAGGGAATTAAGTTTCTCATCAAAAGAAGGTAAGATCACCTAATAATATTATTGTATAGCATAGCTAAATAATGATTAAAGGCCCAATATAACATTATGATGAAAACAACATTCAAAAAAAACTTGCTATATTAGAAAAAATATAATTGTGATTCCGGAAATATGTTTCATTCGTCGCCCCTGATTTTTACGGTAATTATAGAAAATATTGTTCAGCACTATTTTCACTGTCTCCAGTTGTTTCGGGTATGATACTTTCAATTTATCTTGATAGTCCCACATTGGTATGATTTACCTTCGTACGAATCTACCAGTATATACATATGTTTGCGCTGTATATATAATTTATAAGCCACTATATTTTATAAGAAACAAGTTATTTATTGGTAACGATATAGTATTTAGTAAAGTGCTTTATTATGTTTCTTTTGCAATGAGAGAGACATTTCTTCTAACAACTATGCATGTGCTACCAAAAGTGTGGACAATGTAAATTGAAAATAATTGTCTCGTTTAAGTTATTTCTGAATTCTCGCTTATTGATAAATAACCAAATATCAACTCTTTAAGTACGTGTTCTTAATCTTTATACCAGGTCTTTTCAAGTATGCAGCACAGGAGTTTCAAACCACTGTTCTCTTGTAATAAGATCCCTCTCTCCGAAAGTACGACACCGTCGCCAATGCAACGCACACATTATTATAAGGATTCATAACGCTTACAAATATAACACTTAACACAAAATATGCTTGAAACTTATATTTATACACTTATGAAAGTATTTTAAATGCAATGATTCATTTTTACTAATTTTTGTATCCTAGATTTCTTCTTATGGAAAAGTGAAGAGGAAAAAAGAGAAACTCATCGTTTCACTTGAGATGCGGTGAGCAAACTCTTGCGAATGGAGTAGTAAAAGTGTACCGCAAGAGCAATAGGTCAAATTTGTATAGATCCAAGGAAACAAGGTAAAGGTAGTTAAAGTCCCAAGGATCTTGAAAGATAGGAATGCAATGCTTAGCATCTATGAATGCTACAATGCAGAATGGAAAGGTGTCTGTTGTTTATTACAGCAATCACTACGGTCAGGATTTGAGCATGACTTCAAGAAAAAGATAAAGCAGAGAATGCAGGTAATTACTTTAAATTTATGATGTTCTTAATTACTAGAGTTTTTCAGTCAAGACAATATTTTTTTGAGCCAGTCAAATAGATTTTTATTTCACTGCGTACGCGAACACAATTAAATGAAAAACATTGTGTAAATATTTAGTGAATTTGATTTATCTTAATTGAAATAAGTTTTTTATTATTCTTATATTATTCAATTTTATTACTGATTTGTGAATAATAATAATAGTACCTTGACATATTATGAACAATTATCATTGTATCAATTAATACCAACTAATTCTTATAATTTTAATGTTTCATTAATAGGAAAGCTGGCAAGTGGTATTACCATGTAACACATACGAGATTAAATCAGGGACAAGATTAATTGGAAGGAATTGTCACGCATTCACCTAACTACCCGAGAAGATCTTCAAAATATAAATAATCAGTATATAAACATAACTATAAAAAAAGGTATCATGTTAATGAAAAAATCAGTGTTGGGATATGGGTAGAGAATATGGCATCATTGCAAGAATACTCAGTTTCGTTGTTCAAGCAGCAAGGTGAAGAATGTATTAATAGTAAGCAGACTGCCGATTATTTTGTGCTTGTCATAATGTTACCCATTCAGCTGGAACTACTTCTCAAGTTTGGAGTTGACGAAGTATGTGTCTAATACACAAGGAAGCACATCATACAATTTTTATTTAACCACTTTGTTAACTGTAGATGAATATGAGAGTGGTCTTCCATGTGCATTCGCACTTTCCAGTAGGGTCGACAGTGTTGCATATGCAAGTTTCTTCCAAGCAGTGAGAGACAATGTAGGAAAGGCAGCTGGTAAGATTTTTGTGTCTCGTGACGCTCAAGCTATTTACATTGCTTGGAAGGATGTAATGGGTCCGGCTAAAGAACAGTTTTTGTGTACATGGATGTGATGAACTGGAGAAAGACAGTTGGGGAACTGTTCTGTGAGAAAGTTGATCAGGCATTAGTCTACAAGAACTTGCGGACATTATTGGAAGAGCCTGATACTGATACATTCCAGAAAATGCTGCAGAAGTTTTGTACATCCATGGATGCAGAGGAGACAAGACATTCCATAATTTATTTGTGCAGCATTATGCTTCACACTCTGAAGTTTAGACTTGTTGTAGAAAAATGCTGGCATTAACAGTATTATGTATTTGGAAGCAATGCATATAGTTCTAAAGCACTGCTATTTAGAAGGAAAAAAAAACAAGTGCGTTGACATTTGCATATCGGTTCTCCTGACAATGACTCTCACCGTGTAGTAAAAATTCATAGCAGTCATAGAAATGGTGAAAATGTTAGTGATAATTCTCTAGCTACTGTTTGTAATGGCTTGAAATCGAAAGTGAAATCTCAAAGTACAGAAAATCATCACTATACTGTAGAAAAAAATTTATCTGTTGGTCATAAGTGCTGTCAGATTGTTTGTAAGACCTGTGATATATGTGTTCATTCATATTCTTGCACTTGTCCATACAATAGGATCAATCTGTATATGTGCAAACATATTCATGCACTTGTTTCCAATATTGGAAAACCAGAAAATGTGGGTAGTAACCCAAATGAAGCTACTGATCACCTACTTTGCATCCATCAGATGAGGCATGTGCATTGTTCACGAATATTGATAAAATCTCTCACAGCAGTCATAATAGTGATAGAAAATACAGTCGAGACCATGAAGACGATGTGACTGAATGCGCATTGAAAAATCTTCCAACAGCTACTGGCTATATCTCAAGAGGACAAGTCAAAACTAATAGTGTTGCCAAATTAAATTATTTTTTGAGAAATTAGCAGCAATCTGCAGAAACAGGCTAAACTCTTAATAAAATGTTTGCAAAGGAACCTCCAATAAGGAAAATGTGTAGACAAATTCACTATAAACCAATAAAGAAAAGTAATGTTAAACATGATCCTGCCTTCCCAATGTCTCAAATCTGTATAAACTCAGAAAGAAAACATTTAAAAAATGTTAAAATATCCGCAAAATGAAATTATGGATACTAATACATATTGTGATCATTTATAGTGATAATAAAAAAACTAAAGTGGGTAATGAAATTGATTAATAATGTTAAATATGAACATGTAAATTTTTACAAAATTTGATAAATGTTTAAGTTTTGAAGATGGAATATTTTCTAATGATTATTTTTTTCTGTCATGAAAAAATTAAGTTATTAATTTTGTAAAATGAACAAGTTTATGACCTTGTGGAAGTATGTACAAAATAAAGGAAATGATGTTCTTTTTAATAAACGGTACCTGTGACTTTCTCCATAAATGAACATACAATGTTTGTTTCAATAGATTTTAATTTCTTCATATGTCTATGTTTGTTGCAAAGATGCCTTGTCATTACTATATAGCATGTAGTTTTAAATACTTTTGAATTCTTTATGTTCATACATTTCTTGAGAAATAAAAATATATTTTATTCTAATTACTTCTGTTAATGCTTTCTAATCGTCCAAGTTTTGAGATTCGAGAGTGTTTAACAATAATAATAAAGTAATATTATTTTTCCAACCACTAATATCTTAATCTTTAGCTTTCTTTTTTTCGATTTTTTCTACAATGCTTATTTATGTGGCAAAGATATATTTACGCCAACTTAAATTTCGGATTAAGTAACGAAAAAAATAGAGAACTAGTCTAAACAAAAATCCACGTAAAATCCCCTTATGTCTGAGCTATACGATATGAGTGAGTCATTAAGTCTAATAATATTAAAGTCGAATTTTAATAGATTTTATTAGTTAGATTTATTTTGGGAATAATTAATTGATAACTGCTTGTATTTGTTAAGTAACTTCTTTTCGAAATATTGTATCACCCCCTCCCCAATGGACTCTCGGTCGAAATTCATAGGGTGGTCGAAATCCCTTGCGGTGAGTAAATTAAATTGTTGCCCATCATGAGATACTATGCAGAGTGTAACTGCTTTTTTACAATGGATTCATTATTATTACATCTCCCATAAAAGAAATTAGATGGTAAAAATTTAAAAAATATTCTTTCACTGCAGTTGCTGTCGTCGAAGCAATCATGGGTTTTGCAGACGTGTTGGAAACTACATCGTTGCCGCATGCACATCTGCCAGAAGATGATGACCTAAGCTACAACAAAGAGGTACGCCATGAAGCTGCGCATGAAGTTAAAAGATGCGAGTAATGCGTTCACTTTGAATGATATACTTTAGTTACCAGTACCAATAATCGTTTGGCTATCCATTATACAGAGTGTTAAAGCAATACTTTCAGGTCTTCTTAAGTCTTTCCTCAGCGAGTACTTCAAATTTATTTTTAATTTCAAGGTTAATTACAAGAATTAAAATGCTTTATTATTGAAAACAATAATTCGCGGTTTTTTCATATTAGATTATGCTTTATTGATATTCTTCAAATTATGCATCCAATGTGTACCACAGAACCTTTTGTTATATAAGTACGGTTATAACTTTTACAACAGTATTAGGAATAGTAGCGGCGATTGGAAACAAAAGTGGGGAAGGCAAAAAATATTGAAGGACATTGGTGATTACCACATCCAGAATGGCGTAATTTTGTTATAATTTCCAGTTTAATACAGTTAAAATGAAATTCCTTCAATAGCAGCCGCTCCCCACGCACCACCATAATCGCTGCCACTGATTAGGAATATAAAAAGATCTAGAAAACAGCTAACGCGCTACGGACCAGTATGACCGAATCTTACGAAAACATTCGAATGAACGTTCGCTAAATAATATAAAAAAATAATTCTTACCCGTTCACAAAGTGAAATCGAACAACATTTTCTGTGCAAGTATAGAAAGATTATGTTCTGTCTGAAGGTGACAGAAGTAACCTTGAAAATCTCGGTACATACTTGTATATAGAGCTTTTTCACTTTTGTTTAGTTTTTCACTATGCTCTGCTACAGACAAATAAACGAAGTTTCATTTTGTCCAAAAGCCGTTGATTGCATTGCTTACATCTTTCTTAAGTGAATAAATATAATCTGAAATTTTAATTATCTGAATCATCCTAACAACAAAAGGTCGCATAATGAACAGTCTGTATAGTTTGAAACTCTAGAAACGATAAGGTATAGTGCGTACTAATTATGTGGAAGACTTAATTCGTAAGAATAAATGAAATGCCATTTTCACAGTTAGCACGAACTGATGGCACATCTCCCATCAGCCGATTCTTCGCTGGAACCTCCATCTTCTTGACCGGTGCTACTGGGTTCATGGGCAAAGTGTTTCTCCAGAAAGTGATGAGATGCGCCCCTGATCTGAAAGTCTTTTATGTCCTTGTCCGTAGCAAGAAGGGGAAAGATCCGTCTCAACGTCTTGACGAGATCTTTGACGACAAGGTAAGAAAGCACCTGTCTTTTTAGTTTTGTGTCTACTTTTAAGAGTCGAAGTAATTTCGGATGAATCTACTAATCTATATATTTATTGACTCAGTGAAAAATTACAAATTCATAACAATTTTTTCAAAAACAGTTATAGGACTTANTCAGTTATAGGACTTAAAATTGCGAAATAACATTTTTGGAGATGAATCGCGTTGCTCCATTTTGTATCGTAAATTTTATGTTACAGTTCTCTTTCAATATGTCCGCAATCAAATATTGATTTCGTAGAATGAATGCCAGGGGGCATCAACGCACAAACGCTACTAAGAGCTTATCTCTATCACTCATAGAGTGCGCCCCAATCAGTGCTGTGCTCTCACACTCTTGTATTTTTTTTAATGGGGCTTTAGGGCTCGTCAACATCGAGGTTATTAGAGCCCATCACACTCTTGTAATCAGTATTTAAATATCGTATTTGGATGCTTATTATACCACCTTCATTTATATGAAAAGAAAGACTGTCCCTCAAAAAATGTCGCCATTATGATAGCGGACGTCCGATTGTTTAAGAATACAATCGAAGCTACTTCTAGTGGAAACACAGTCAAAACAAGGATTAATTATGTAAATTAACGTGTTCAAATATAAAAATTGTAAATACTCGTAAATAAGTAAAATAAAAATAAATAGAGTTTAAACAAGGAGCATCACATAGTACATTTCTTATCGAAGTGCACGTTTATTCAACATTTACGAGGGGGCTTTAGGGCTCGTCAACATCGAGGTTATTAGAGCCCATCACACTCTTGTAATCAGTATTTAAATATCGTATTTGGATGCTTATTATACCACCTTCATTTAAATGAAGAAGAAAGACTGTCCCTCAAAAAATGTCGCCATAATGATAGCGGACGTCCGATTGTTTAAGAATACAATCGAAGTTACTTCTAGTGGAAACACAGTCAAAACAAGGATTAATTATGTAAATTAACGTGTTCAAATATAAAAATTGTAAATACTCGTAAATAAGTAAAATAAAAATAAATAGAGTTAAAACAAGGAGCATCACATAGTACATTTCTTATCGAAGTGCACGTTTATTCAACATTTACGAGGGGGCTTTAGGGCTCGTCAACATCGAGGTTATTAGAGCCCATCACACTCTTGTAATCAGTATTTAAATATCGTATTTGGATGCTTATTATACCACCTTCATTTATATGAAAAAGAAAGACTGTCCCTCAAAAAATGTCGCCATAATGAGCGCGGACGTCCGATTGTTTAAGAATACAATCGAAGCTACTTCTAGTGGAAACACAGTCAAAACAAGGATTAAGTTATGTAAATTAACGTGTTCAAATATAAAAATTGTAAATACTCGTAAATAAGTAAAATAAAAATAAATAGAGTTAAAACAAGGAGCACCACATAGTACATTTCTTATCGAAGAGCACGTTTATTCAACATTTACGAGGGGGCTTAAGGGCTCGTCAACATCGAGGTTATTAGAGCCCATCACACTCTTGTAATCAGTATTTAAATATCGTATTTGGATGCTTATTATACCACCTTCATTTATATGAAAAAGAAAGACTGTCCCTCAAAAAATGTCGCCATAATGATAGCGGACGTCCGATTGTTTAAGAATACAATCGAAGCTACTTCTAGTGGAAACACAGTCAAAACAAGGATTAATTATGTAAATTAACGTGTTCAAATATAAAAATTGTAAATACTCGTAAATAAGTAAAATAAAAATAAATAGAGTTAAAACAAGGAGCATCACATAGTACATTTCTTATCGAAGTGCACGTTTATTCAACATTTACGAGGGGGCTTTAGGGCTCGTCAACATCGAGGTTATTAGAGCCCATCACACTCTTGTAATCAGTATTTAAATATCGTATTTGGATGCTTATTATACCACCTTCATTTATATGAAAAAGAAAGACTGTCCCTCAAAAAATGTCGCCATAATGATAGCGGACGTCCGATTGTTTAAGAATACAATCGAAGCTACTTCTAGTGGAAACACAGTCAAAACAAGGATTAATTATGTAAATTAACGTGTTCAAATATAAAAATTGTAAATACTCGTAAATAAGTAAAATAAAAATAAATAGAGTTAAAACAAGGAGCATCACATAGTACATTTCTTATCGAAGTGCACGTTTATTCAACATTTACGAGGGGGCTTTAGGGCTCGTCAACATCGAGGTTATTAGAGCCCATCACACTCTTGTAATCAGTATTTAAATATCGTATTTGGATGCTTATTATACCACCTTCATTTATATGAAAAAGAAAGACTGTCCCTCAAAAAATGTCGCCATAATGATAGCGGACGTCCGATTGTTTAAGAATACAATCGAAGCTACTTCTAGTGGAAACACAGTCAAAACAAGGATTAATTATGTAAATTAACGTGTTCAAATATAAAAATTGTAAATACTCGTAAATAAGTAAAATAAAAATAAATAGAGTTAAAACAAGGACCATCATATAGTACATTTCTTATCGAAGAGCACGTTTATTCAACATTTACGAGGGGGCTTTAGGGCTCGTCAACATCGAGGTTATTAGAGCCCATCACACTCTTGTAATCAGTATTTAAATATCGTATTTGGATGCTTATTATACCACCTTCATTTATATGAAAAAGAAAGACTGTCCCTCAAAAAATGTCGCCATAATGATAGCGGACGTCCGATTGTTTAAGAATACAATCGAAGCTACTTCTAGTGGAAACACAGTCAAAACAAGGATTAAGTTATGTAAATTACTGTGTTCAAATATAAAAATTGTAAATACTCGTAAATAAGTAAAATAAAAATAAATACAGTTAAAACAAGGACCATCATATAGTACATTTCTTATCGAAGAGCACGTTTATTCAACATTTACGATACTACTGACTATACTATCAATGTATCTCTGCTTTACATTACTCTAATATTTATTATTTATTTAATAACTTTGAAATTGGGGTTTTAGGGCTCGTCAACGTATAGGTCGGTAGAGTCCTTGCAGCTGGGGTAAAACGCAGTTTCGCACCATACTGAAGAAAACTGGCATGACTCTTTCCCCGTGTGTGGAACTCGCCGAATACCTCGACCATACCCACTGAAAACCCTCCTGATTTCACCAAACATATTAAAACACAAAGATGATAGGAAAGGATAGCCAACAGTTGCGTACTACATTGTATTAAAAAATAAATAAAATTTGAAAACTATAAATTTTCAAACAAAGGAAAAGTATAGAATAAAGGAATAGAAGAGGAAACGGATAGAAGAATGCAAATTTACACCCTCCCGAGAACTTGTGGTAGAAGCCCGAATTATTTAAAAGCTTTGATAATTTATGAACTTAATCCGATTTATTTCCGAGAATTGTTGGTAAATCTGCAGCCAGACAAATATTTTTCCGTATTGTGGTTTATTTTCTGCAATTAGTTCCTAGGTAACACATTGTCAACCCTAAGAACTACACTCCTCACATACGTTGCAAGTTGCAAGTTTCATCACTAAGTCCCAACAAAAGTGAGAGGACAACGTCCTTTTCCCAGATGGGTCGCCAAGACCCTCGACCCAGGCTGACCTACAGAAACTGCACCATGACTAACAGAGAAATTGATAAGTCCGAGCTTAAACCCTTTAATAGCCAACCACTCATTGTTCTATTCTTAACTCCAGGGAATTTACGATGTCCTGTTTCGGAATCGTGGAGAAATTCACGCGATTCTTGAGGCATGCTGACTTCGCGGAAACGTCTGCTTCCTCATTTCCTCTTATTCCTACATGTTTGGGAACCCAGGAAAACATAATGTACTTTCTTTTACTTTGGAGAGAACAAAAAATATCCTGGATGTTATGGATCAGATTAGCGGGAGGATTCATTTTTAGGATTACTTAGAACTTCGAGAATCAGATCAATCAAGAAGTATGATCCGCGGGAGCATTTTGTTGATCTCAGTGCTCTCAATATGGTGTTGCACTCAACTGTGTAAATAGGCACAAATAGGCAAGAGGGTAGTCACAGGTCTTACCGAAGAACACCATGGAGCAACCGACAACATCGGCCTGCTACAACCCGTCAGTAAACAAGGAATATAGGCCCGAGGTTTGTCAAGGAATAGGTGGAAGTATACTCTCAAGTTTCACCGTAAGAGATCTTTTCCAGTGTCTTCATCTCCTATGTTTCCCTCTTTCGACGAAACTCACACACTTCCTTCTTCATAACGTGTGACTACATGTGCAGTTAACGCACATAGCAGGCTCCGAGCATGTAATGCCAGGTTCGTGTGCCACTTTTCACACTTTACGAAGGTTGCACGACCCTAACACAGCGTTGGATGTGTGACCAAACCTGATATACTGAAAACAGCGCAGAGCGTTTGGGAAGAAGGACCATTGTGGCAGGTTTATCCATCAAGTTTTCAGTTCCTATGGCAGCTTTGGATATATTTTGTATTATTTTATTTTGCCCTAGATTTCCAGAGCACCTAGTCTTTAATGCATTCATTAGAAGACTCAAATTTTGTATCTTTCCTTTGATCTTAATTATCCGTAGTAGTGCCAATTAGCTATTGATCTTCATCAATATTCCCGTCCCTGCCACGAGGAGGGGGACACTCATTTCTATTTTTCCCTTTTTCTTATTAATTCATCTCTGGCCATACCATTTTGCCACGTAATCTCTAAATACAGCTTACTTTTCTTTTGTGTCTATCAGTGTGACCTTGTCCTCAGGTAGCTTAGGACATTTCTATCTTTTTCATTTATTTTAGTCTTGGAATCTTAGACCGCCTTGTCTTCCGTCAGAGACACAACATGGCTCTTTTACAAATATTCGTATTGCATTTTTTGTAAACATAAGAGTTCCAGCCACGTTCACCTCTTCAGCACACAGCAACCTCTGTTAACAATTTACCAACAAGATTAAGGAAGACTTTATAAAAAACACAGCCTTTTGTTGTGGAAAAAATTATCTGATTGGGTGCTTTCAAGTTTCGATGTCAAGATAACTTTATTGGTTTGATGAATAATGCATTGAATTTCCTAAGTATATACACACCATTCGATAATGCGAATAGTTATGAGTTGTTTCAGTATGGAAAAATGACCAAAAAATGAATTTAATAAACATACAATACGTATTTTAGTTCTTTTCTGGATCCTGGCAAACTACAGCTGTTGACAATTGTCAATTGTCCGGCCCTGCAGTCGAATGTATTCCGGTCATTGGCGCTTCCTGTTAGCATAAGTGGGAACTGATTCTCTCCAACTGTTATCGGCGCGACTAGACGTTTTGTTACTTCGTGGTTCCCATGAGATACTGATTAAATATAATATATCTTTTAAGTGGCAATCCCAATTTTGTAGAACCGCGCAGACGCCAGAGACATTTATAAGCAGGAGTTGACTGCCCGCTCCAGGTGTTTAGTAGTCCATAACCTCCACGATTGTTTTAACATATTGGGTTTTTCGATACATAATATGGGGCCGACGGCGAATACTCAATTGGTGAATTTTTGACCAAGAATTATTAATAACATAGGTGGTTCGGAAGTGTACGACAGTGTCACACTCTTTAAATAAATTTGTAATCGGAGTAGTCTGAGGTCAATAGACAGTCAGGTGCAACTCGATTCTGAGTTGAAACCTTCATTTGTCGACCTTACCTCTCAAAGTCTGTGAGGATACGAAGGAGAAGACGTTGAGATAATTAGAAAAAATAATTAAGAATTTATGCAACTGATAATGCGTCGACAATGAGCGATTTTGACATTCCCGCACCAGCAGACGTGCGCTAAATTGTCTGATATCCGAGCAGGAACAAAGGTAGAGAATCTAGAGAAACTTTTGACTCGAAGTTAAGGAATGTTGATATTCTGTAGTTTCCCTATGTTAAGGGTATTTTAATTACACAGAATTTACTAAAATGGTAATTATTAAGAGTGATTATAGTTGAGAAGTGCTCCTGCCTTCGTATTTCGGAGAGCATTTTTCGTATTTCAGAAATGTTAATTTGTTTAGTCCGGGGGAGATTAATATATCTCTGGATTTAATGAAAGATACAATTAGCAAATGAGTATTGTAAAAATCCTTTATTTAGTAAATAACTTTTCTTAAAAAAATGTTATTGAAACCCACTTCAGGGCTTGTGTTAGGTGGGAAGATAGAATTGAAAGATTAATATTTTTTGTCATCACGAAGAGTTAGGTGGTTTTGCAATCTACGCAAATTTTATTTCATATTTAATTGAGTGTTTTCCCAATGGTAATACATTATATATAAACTTAAGATTTTAAGATTTAAAACTTGAAGCGAATCTCCCTACCTTAAGGGGGTTTTCGATGATACAGAAGTTAATAATCTCAAATCTGAAATGATCATATTGAATTGAAGTCCGCCTGCATTCGAGCACTTTTGACTATTGCATAATTGGCTATTTGATTTGTACTGGGGGTTAATTAGTAATTTTTACTCCTTTGGTAACAAACAAACGTTTTGAACGGCACGTGAATACGTTCCCTTTGCAGTTTTGATCTGTATTGTGTAGATTAACCCGTTTTGTTATGGAAAAGTCTTTTTAAATATCTACGACATTGTCTGTTAAGAATTTGGATGTTGTTTGCCACTTCGAACTATTTTGGAGTATTGACAGGTAGTCAGCTGACCAAAATAATTTTCACAAATAATTTAAGTGTTTTTAGAGCCATGTACCTTTGCTTTGGTTTGGACATTTTTTGTCGTCTTGGGTGAAGGGTAAATTTATTAAGGGATGGCTTGTTATCAGGTGTTGTGGGGTTATAACCTCCACGTCATCATTTGTAGACCCGGTGTATAATGGACGAGAAATTAGGCAGGCTTCGATTGTGGATAACAAGGTACGCATTCCTAGGAAGGATATTACATTTTGCCGTAAGGCTTGCCTCAAATGATATTTCAAGGATTTGATAGCTACCTCGACCAGACTGGTTCTATGAGGGCTGTATAGAGGACAGAAAATCCACTGAGTGTTGTGGTTACTTAACATTGATTCGATTTCCTCTCGATTGTCTTTTCGTGAAATGAAGCTAAGAAATTCTGCGATGTCCTACAAGCTTTAACAAAGGTTCTAGCATTGTCAGACATGATTGTTTTCGGAAAACCGAAACGGAATGAGAACCTGATGAGACATACGATAAAGTGTTTGGTAATGAGAGATCCAACTAAATCCAAACATACTGCCTTTGAAGAATGACAGAAGAAAATCGATATATAGGCCTTCACAACAGCCTTGGATCGGGGCAACTCGATGCGAACATTCAATGGTCCAGTGAAGTCAACCGAAACATGAGAAAAAAGTGAAGGTGGTGTAACCCGATTTACTGGAAATTCACCCAGTAATTGTTGGGCTGTTTCCTTTTTAAATTTAATGCAGGTTAAACAGCGATTTGTTATTTTCCTTACTAGTTTGTTCAGCGAAATTATCCAAACCAGGATTTTATGGCAAAACTCAACAACTTCGGGCCTTCATGTAGATATCTCAATTGATAAGCTTCTGCAATTAATTCAGACAAATGGGTACCGAAAGTTAGTATTAAAGGATGTTTCTCTTCAAATGCCAGATAAGAGCTTTGTAACCTTCCTCCCACTCTCATTAAATCTTGACCATCAATAAAAGGAAATAAACGAAGTAATTTACTACATTTTGGCAGATCCTTTTCAGACTTCAACGCCTTTTGTTTCAAGATGAAAGTTACGGAATTGAACCTCCCTAACTATTACTTTTAGCGATTGATTTAACAGTATGACTGATAAGGAATCTATGTTTTTGACCATTTTTGTTATAGTAGCTCTGCAATTCTGAATGAATCGGAAGTAGTAAGGAATAGTTTTAATAAGGAACTGATACTTAAAAAATTGTTCTATCACTTTAATTAAGTAAGATTTATTTTCTTTCCTTTCGACGTCTTCATTAACAAGCGCATGAGAGTGCATAATACTTTCTGATAATGTTACAGAGTTCGTTTCATCAAGAATTTTTTCCATGTCCTGGACATTCTCTCTTCCAAGATTATCAGGGTCATGTCGCTTGTTAGGGTGGCAAGTAATGTTAGAAGATGATCTCTGGTATGCTGCCAAACCTAACACGTATGAATGCAATTCACGAGTTACTCTGCCCTCGTGAATGTCGAGTTGTAAGGCCGACAGAATTAGCTGGCAGGAAAAGGGACATAACAACCATAATTAATAAAGGAATATATATGTTATTTATTTTCAATCCTTTATCGTTATCAAGTTATTTGAATGAAAGGATGTTAAATATGACACCTTATTTAACACACAGACAAATTGAAATGTAATGAGTATACTCAAATCTACCAAAATCTTAGATTTAACAATGGCATAAATACATGTCATATAATGAAAGAATTGATAGGTAACTCTATCTAATATACAATATGTAGGGAAAGACGTTCCCAATTTGCGCCTTAATAGTGATTGTTTTACGCAGTGAGCACGTGGTCAATTATAATTACGGAGTTCCATCTTGAGCGGCCCATCTCGTCTTGTTCCAGTTCCCTAACTTCTTGCTGCTGTCCATGAGTACCAAATCTTGATGCTGTATTCACCTTCTTGAATGATCGGAATTACTTTCCAAAGATGTCTTCATGTTATGGCATCTCGTGATCATGTCGCTGACACAAAAATGTTCCTAATGTATGTGGCGCATAAAATGTCTAACGCATCGTCATAATGGGACGAATGCTTGTATCATCAGGTTGCACTCGGAATTATGTCTTAATATATGTTGATGAGCACATCCCAATGTTACTGTTCCTCGCAACTTATATGCATACGTCCCATTCTCTCGGGACACACTCGCGACTGTTCACTTCTCGCTCCCTCATCTCACTGCTGCGACTGACTCACGACGACTACTGCTGGCGACTGCACGTTTTCGACTGACTGGCGGCTGACTCACTACGACTACTGTTCACCACCGCGGCGTGGCTTGTAATGCTTTGACGCGCAAACGGGGTCCACATACTGAGAAAAAATGGCGCAATTGTAGTACTGCGCTCCTGCGGAAGCGTCACTTACCTGTTAACAGGTTTATGGTCACAGTTGTCTTCCAAGAGATTTGCATAGTGGCGCCTTAGTGGTGCCAACCAAAACTACTAGATCAAACGCTGATTATGCGAATATAATGGGTGTGAATGAACATCGCTATAATCCGGAGCGGTTTCAGACGTCCCACGGGTCAAAAGGTCTGCTGGCTTCTCACAAATTTCACTTGCGACCAAACCACATCTCCAGTCAAGGTTCTAATGATTTAAATCCGATGAGAAACAAACAGCTCAGTTCTTGAATTTACATTATTTATCCAGGACAAGACAATGGTACTATCAGTGTAAAGATAATATTTTTGAATATGATGGGCAGATTGATTCTCACCCTGTCGACAAGTTCGAATAGTAACACTGCTCCACACAACTCCAGCTTTGGGATTGTCGGAGTTTGGGAGCAGGGGGCGACCTTAGTTTTAGAACACAAAGAGTTGCATGTGTTAGTGTAATATTCCGAGAAACAATGTAGATGACACAACCGTACGCTCTAAAACCTGCGTCAGTGTAACAATGCAAGGAGAATGTGGTTGTACAAACAGGCGGAATGACACAACGAAGAAAAATCACATCTGGAATGAACTTCTCTAACAATTCTTCCTAGTCTTTCTGAAGCTCTCCTTCGTTCGGAAAATCCCACGGTAACTTAGCCTTCCACAGTCCTTGAATGAACAATTTGAATCGTATCGTACTGGGCTTAAAAGACCATTAGGTTCAAAGATCATACTGACAACACTTAAAAATTTTCTTTCGGTACCTACGGAGGGAACTTGAAAAGGTTCGAGTTTGCCACTCACGCTCAATGTATCGTCTTTAGGATTCCACTTTAGTCCAAGAGGTTTTACTTCGCCTTCAGCCCTTAAAATCAACGGTGATTGCGCTGTTTTCTTTAAAAAAATATGAAAGGAACTCTGGGCGATTGCGGGTACATTTTGTTAGAGGAAATTGACCCTGTGCTAATATTTCATTTATATGTTTAGCTATGCCTACCGCTGATTCTTCATCATGATTTCCGCTCAGTAAATCATCTACATATAAATTACTTTTTACAATTTCACTAGTTCGCGGGTATGCCGCTTTGCTCTCCTCTGTCATTTCCCATAAGCACTTTACCGCCCCAAAGGAACTGTTTTTAAAACCATACGTCAAGGTATTGAGAGATAGAATTTGGAATTTTTTTCCAGGGTCGTCACGCCAGAGAATCAATTGAAATCTTTTGTCAGTTGGATTTAAATTGTCTGTACATTTTTTGAACATCGGCATTGATTGCTACAATATGCACTCTAAATTCCAACAATATATCCATTAAATTTCGCTGAATCTGCGGACCTCCCATTAAAAGATCATTGATCGCATACCCTGAGGACGTGGTTGTAGATGCATCAAAAACAACTCTTAGTGGTGTCGTGGAGGAATTTTGATTTCTCATTGCGAAATGAGGGACAAAATAATGATCTTCTTCGAATATCTCATTTCCTACTCTCGTGGCATGTCCTAAATGTATATATTCATTAGTGAATGCTGTATCAATATGAATAGAATATTGTATCACAGCTTCAGCCTGAGGTGTATTTTGCCTTTGATTTGAAATTCTTTCTTCTAGATGTAATAATCCAATTTTTCTAAAAGAATAGTTTCCAACAATATGTTTTATATTTCTGAATCTAATTGAAGTGCATTTATCTCATCGATATGGGAGGCAAACTCTGAGATAAATATTTTCATATCATTCAGTCCCTTAGATTTCAAGGCGGACATTTTAATAATTTCTGAACAATGTTTCATTGCTATTTTATTTATATCATGATAAGTTTCAATAAGTTTATTCTAACACAAGGTTAAGTAATGATCAAATATGTAATAGTTTTATAATAGTTTTAGCGTATCTTTTCTTAGAGATGATATCAAATAATGCATCATTTGCACACCCGTTAAACCTTTGTTTCTTACAATTAAATCCGAAAACTAGTTGAAGTTAAACAATCTAATCCAATTCTCTAACCGGTCAGAGAAAATTGATATTGAAATTGGTGCAAGTCTGATTAAGCTATTAAGTGAAGCATTTTGTTGTGGTGCTTCTTGAGAATTAACAGCATTAGTGTTTTTAGAATTATTTATGAGTAAGGTAATGTTCTCCTTCGTAGTAAGATAAAAGTCTTCCAGTTCAGATAACAGATCTTTGGTTAATATGACATCTGATTCCTCCATCAGTTTATTTAATTCAACCCACGCTGTTTCTAAATGAGCCAATCAATATTCAGCCAGATTTACAGACAGTTCACCCTCTCCAAGAAAGAATAACAGCTTGTGAAGTGATTTTTGAATATATGATAATTTTAATTCAAGTTTTTTCTTTAACTGAGGCATGATGATTTGCAAACCGGATGATAATCAATAATTTAGATACCTTCTAGACAAAGAACAATGAATAATGAAAATATTAAACTCTCCTCAAACAGCTGTATTTTAATCTAACACTTTCTTTAAACCAGAGAATTGTAGCAGAAAAAATATTAAAGACCTTATCTACCTCATCTTTCCTTAAGGCTTGGTTTTGATAAAAAAACGTGAGTAACCAATATTATACTAACAATAGCCGAACATGGCATGGAATTAAAGAAGATTACACCAACAAGAAATTTTATTTGACAGTTTCACAGAATAATTGTGAATTCAAGAATCATTGTAATGTCTAGAATAATTCAAATACGTTCGACCTCATCAGAAGAGTCGGAATCTTCCAATTATCTAAACGTCCCTGGTCAGCTCCCGGGTTTAAAGGCACCAATTTTGTGAACACAAAACATAAGAGCTCCAAACACATTCACCTTCTCAGCACACAGCAACCTCTGCCAACAATTCACCAACAAGATTAAGGAAGAGTCTTTAAAAACAGAGCCTATTGTTGAGGGAAAAATTATCTGATTGGGTGCTTTAAAAATACAGTTTCATTGTCAAGATAACTTTTTATTGGTTCGATGAATAATGCATTAAATTTACTAAGTAAATTCACACTATTCAATAGTGCGAATAGTTATGAGTGGTTTTAGTATGAAAAAATGACCAAAAAATGAATTTAATAAAGATACAATACGTATTTAAGTCCTTCTCTGGTTCCTTGCAAACCACAGCTGATGACGATTGTCAACAGTCCGGCCCTACGGTCGAAGGTATTCCGGTCATTAACGCTCCCTGTTAGCATAAGTCGGAACTAATTCTCTTTAACTGTTATCGGCGGGACCAGACGTGTTGTCGCATCGTGGTTCCCACGAGATACTGATTAAATATAATATATCTTTTAAGCGGCAATCCCAATTTTGCAGAACCGCGCAGGCACAAGAGACACCTGTAAGCAGGAGTTGAGTAATCCATGATCGTTTTAACCGTGTATGTTCGGTTTTTTTGAAACATCATTAATAACTTACATATCTACTTCACATTAACTTAATTACAAATTTTCAAATTTCGAACATACCCATCTGTGTCACGTAGTCTCGAAATAATGCGCATTTTTCATATGTGTCTATTCGTGTAAATTCGTCCTCAGTGCCAAATACTCCCAGCTTTTTCTCTTCCTTAATATATAATGCTCGTTCATGTCCATTCCTTTCATAGTCCCACATCCTATATTCTCTGGTTTCTTATTTGTTTTCACAAATTCGTATCTTTTCTTCCAGATATCCTCTCTTTACAATAAAGCTATTAAAGCTGTCATGTCCTGTGATGAATTCGATTACATATGGATTAAGTCGAAACCAATTTAGATTTTTGTTTGCAAATGCTGCTTCTGGAATGTATTCATAGGTCAGTCGCTCATTTAGTGTTTTCCTCCATCGTATTTGCCATGCCTGTACTATAATTTGTGTAATCTTTCCTTCCCTTCTCTTTGTTGTTTTTTTCTTCTTCGGCAAGGGTTAGTTTCACCATAGGTGACTTCCAATGCTTCCGGAGATAATGTCCAATATGGTCCGCCAATTGCAAGGAGACATGTTCGTTGTATAGATTTTTCTTTCTACATAACCTGTGGCAATTCTGTATTTCCATGAGAACGAGCCACATCAAAACATTTATCGACCAGCTCCTTTGTATAACATTATTTTATCTTCCTAGTCGATATTATATTTCCTTCCTACACGAAGCAATCCATAGTATAATCGTTTTGCCTTTCCTGTCACATAGTCAATGTTTTAAAAACTGTAATATTTCATCCAAAATGAGTCCTAGTAATGTACGTGTTGCTGCAAATATTATTTTGTCTCCGTATAATTTTATACATGGATTTTGTCTATTCTTGCAACTATGGCCAAACCACATTACCCTTGTTATTGCCACTGAAAGATTTAATTTATTATCTGTAAATGTTTTCTACTATTTTCATCACCCAAATTCCCTCATTCTGTATATCGTTTCTACTGTTTCCCTTAATTATCTGTGTATCGTGAGATCATCTGTGTATCCCACAAATTGTATCGTTTGTTGTTGTAGTTTGTCTAATATTTTGTCCATTATTATGGTCCAGTACACGGGTCCCGTCGCTGAGCGTTGTGGATACCCTCCCGTTGCTGTTCTTTTCCGATTCTTAGTAAAAAATACATATTTTGTAGATAAGAGTGCACTATTCTTCGTACGTAAACAGGTACATTTTCCGCCATTATGTGAACCAATATCTCCCATTTAGCATTATCAAAGGCTCCTTGAATATCCAGAAAGGTACATAGACAAACTTCTTCTCTCTTTTTGTTATATCTCTTAGTAAACAGGCTTGTGCATCTTTTCCTCTACGAATCCTATATCCATATTGTCCATTATTAAATTTTCCCTTCTTCTCCATATGCGTGCTTATATTCTGATAAATCCAACGATCATATATTTTTCCACATGTTGGTAATAGTTCTACTGTATGATATGACTAACAAAATTGCGAATGTTCAGGTTTAAAAAACAACTTCCTTTCTGCAATTTTCCATGCCGCTGGAAAATATCCTTGACGCACGCATATGTATTTAAGATATTTTATAAATGTATTTAAGAGGTAGAATTTTTAAAGTTAAGAAAAGAGGATGTGAATTTTCAAATTTACTTATATTTAAAATTATCCTCACCACATGTTTCTGTAAAAGAAAAATTGGATTTTAACAGTGCTATACGTATTTGACGAAACTACAATACCATATATAATCCTACACTCTATCAATACATAATACAGTATATGCAAAATCTCCCTATCAGTTAGTCTTCTTAAAAAATAAAAATACCTTAAAATACTATTTAGTTTATTTTTCAATTTCATCAAATGAGTTTTCAATGAAACCTCACTATCTCAAATGCATTTACTTGTTACACATACACCTTCTTGTCCAAGATAATTCGCACATGTGTATTTAACTTGGTGACATTTATTATTAAAAAATTTCACTTAACATGTGTACTTAACATGGTCATAATAATTTTAAAACTGAAAACAATAAATTTTGTCTTTTCTGCGCTCAACAGAATATGAGTATGAGAATTTCTGAATATTTGTAGTAAACCATCACTGAAGATATTTTAAGTCATTTGTCCCAATCAAGTCATTGATTCCCAATCATTTTCTATATAGCACAAAGCCGTACCATCAGCAAAGGATGTTAATTTTCCATACAATTGAACATCACAGAGATTATTTATATAAATTATGAACAAGATTGTTCCTAAAACGGATCCTTGGGATACACCACTTTCTATTTCACCCATTTGACTGCACTCTGTTCCAATCCCGACACATTTTCTTCTTCCTACAAGATAATTCTCAAACCATTTATGTGTATTTCCTCTAATACCTCTAATACATTTGTACATTTGATTAAGCAGAATATCATAGTCCACAGTATCGAATGCCTTCGTAATATCCAAAAACAAGCCACTTACACATTTTCCTTCATTTAATCCGTAATTTACATCAGTCATAAAATGCATTAATGCAATTTCAGTGTTTAGGCCAGTACTAAATCCAAATTGATTTTGACTAAGAAAATCTGTATTTTGTGAAAATTTTATCAACCTAAGTATCATTAATTCTTCAATAATTTAAAAAAAAACATCACAAAAGAGAAATTGTTGCATTGGTTTTTGGATACACTTTTAAAGATGAATATGCTGTAGCCATTCCTAAGTTTTTTAGGAAATACTCCAGTAGTGAAACTAAGAAAAATTATGTATAACAAAACATCAGTTACTTTCGATGCGATTTCTTCACTAAAAAGGTACTTACTCCATCAATACTTCCAGCAGTATTATTTTTCATGATTTTATTACTTGAGCAAGTTCCTATAAGGCAACTGGTTCTATACAAATCGATTTTGAATCTGTTTTAACAGTAAAATAAATTTTAATTGATAAGTTGAAAAAATTACTGTTCACTTTACAGTTTAGATTCAATTTATTGACTATATCTAAAAAGGATTTATTGAATGTATGTGACACTTTATAGGGTTCACTAATTATTTCATTGTTTATTTCAATATTCATTTGACTGGTTTCATCTGTCATTTCTTCTGTAAGTTTGTTCAAGAAGTTCCAAGTAAATTTTGAATCCCCTTTCTCTCCCCTCTTATCTCTCTTTAAGCAAATTTTTGTCATCATGCAAATTATTTCTAAAATGTTTGTAATTATTTCTGAGGTTTTCGTTCATAGGATGCTTTTTAACTAGTTTATCTATGTGATTTCTTCTCTTAATTCTCATGCAAATAAAGTCATTAATCCAAGGTTTCAATTTTTTGTATCTCTCCCTGTTTCCATTAATTTTAACTTTACATTGAGTAAGATCCATTTCTACTATTTGAAATAAAGTATCAAAAGCAGACGACGCATCAGTATGATTGGAAGCAGTTGACCAGTCGGCGCTTTCCAACTGCTGTTCAGGTAGAATGTAGTCCATGCGATAGCGTACGCAGGAGGGAGAGGAGGCGAACCTGTCACTTCCCACACAGTGTCCCTGTCCATAACACGGATCACCGCTTGCACGAGAGAATGATCGGTTATGCCCAAAAGCTGTACAGACGCATCCACCGATAAAATAGTCTTGTCTAATATTCTAACAAATACATGATCTATGCAGGTTTCGGGATATTCAGTTATTCTCGTCGGCTTCTTCAACGCACATTCCAAACCATTTATTGCTATCAAAGCTTCGTGTTCATCAGTTACCGAACTGTGATTATTTGAGTCTAAAATATTGACGTTGACGTCACCAATCCATAAAATGTTTTTGTGTGTGTTTCAATTTATTTCAATTAAATAATCAATTTCAATTAAAAATAGATCAGCTCAGAAAGACTTAAACCTGTACAAAGATAATATAGCAAATTTTTTCCCTAATAATTCTGAAGATAATATAATTAAATCAGCCGTTTGATATTGGAATTGTATATAATCTATAATTTGAATTGAATCCTTAACAAAACCAGCTACACCATTCGCTCTGATAGTATTATTACATTTTGAAAGAAGGTTGTAGTTAGGTATTTTGTAAAAGCTGACCTCGCTAGAATTTACCGAAATTTCAGTTAAAATTATTATATCTGGAAATAAATTATGAGTTGCTATTTCTGCCAAAAATGCATCGAAATTTGCTCCTAAACTTCTAATATTCAGGATAAACATTAATATTTCATTTATCATTTAATAAGAAAATTGGACGTATTATGTTTACATAATACTTGTTAAAGTTAAGAATGAATTTTAAATATATGATAAATTTAAATCTTTTAGTAATCAAGAAAAATATAACAATTTCTTAAGAACAAAAACTGTTTTAAGAAAATAAGAACAAAACACACAAAAATATTTACAAATTGTACAGATGAACCTGACAGGTCAAGTGCACAACTGGAGCCGCCTCTTCTTTCCTAAGGAAGTTTCTTCTAACTCGCACTCACATTATTTGCTAAAGGGAGAGAGCTGCGAATTCTCTGCCACTTTGTAGTAGATTGGATGTCAGGCAACCCTTGGGTGTCAGGCTACCCGATCCGCAAGGTGCAGATCTTGTTACCACGAGTTCAACAGAAGAGATGCCCAGCAACAATGACGCGTCACGCCACTAAACCTTATAAAGCCGAGGTGCGGCGGTTGCTCCCGAGGTAAGGATCCGCTAAAGAAGTGTTTATCCTCAACACCCATTCGCCTCATGAGATTTATGGAGATTTAGTTGGTCCTCGCGACCCGGCCAATGTAGGCAAGATCGCTGCTCTTCCTAACAAACAACTTCCCACCAACCACCTATAGTGATAGCTGAAGCGTTCCCAAACTGGTGTCCCACGTTTGGGGCCGTGGATTCGCAATGCCCATACTCAGACGAAACTAAGCCTTGTGCGGGGGATATTCATTTAGGACTTTATAGGTTTTACATAACTCATGCTTTCATGATGCTTTTATGAACTTTCGGTCAATGCACCATTGATTCCCACGTGGATAGACATAAATAACTGTTCTGTATTATTTTATTTATTATTCATTTAGATCATTGTTCCCGGTGTTTCTCAGTTCTTATATAATTTACTAAAATTATGATAGTTTCTATATTTCTCTTCTTTGGTGATACTAAATTTTCCGTTTTGTTTATTTCAAAAATTAAATACCACGAAGAAAACATACAAGAAAACTCAGTTTTCTGGATTGTTTGTGCGTAATCACGAATTATATTAAAATCCTGACAGAAGGAAAATAAATTTTACACAGGATGCTTAATGTAGGTAGTCAAAACAGAATCTTTGAATTTCACTTGTAGTTTATGTGCTTCAAAACAATATTTTTCATAGCGTGTGTTTAATTTCACGATTCGTTTATTCACTGGATTGTCCGCCTCATAATGCTACTGTGGACACATCAGTATGATTGATCTGTCAACAGTTATGGAGTGAACATCATCTTCCGATTAATAGCTTATTTTATTTGTTTTTCTACTCCTGTAGTTCATCAATATTTGCCATAGTTTGCACGTCATTTACGATAGTCCTTAAGGTGGATTATTTGAAAATTTCAAATAATTTCATAAATTACTTTTTCTGGTTTCCATGCCACATATTCCACAGAATTCTCTAGATTAGATAGTAAAAGTTATATCGTGAACGAATGGTATCTAATGAATATGTATTACTATGAATGGCAGCTGTTCGAGTGCATGAAGGATGTGGTGCCAGAGTGGCGAAGCAAAGTGCACCTGGTGGTTGGTGACATCTCCGAAAAAGGCCTTGGGTTAAGCGATGCTGACCGCCAGATGCTGTGCGCCAACGTCGACATCGTCGTCCACGGCGCCGCAACCGTTAGATTTGACGAAGCCCTCAAGAAGGCTATCACCATCAACGTACGGGGCACCAAGGAGATGTTCGACTTGGCACACCAAATGCCTCATCTCAAGGTATTTCAAGAAAATATTACAAAGTATATGCATGATACGTTCTAAAGCATAGTATCAAATAATAAAATTTATGAAATTTATCCAGAATTATTTATTTTTCAATGAGACTTTAGTGGCAACATTTTCTTTTTAAAGAGTTCTTCTTTAATATAGTACACTATTGTATCTATATCATAGACTAAAATCACCAACATTCTTTAAGAAAATCAAATGAACAAATAATATCATAATCTAAAGAGGAAAGATATGATGGATAAAGTGCCCTCACAAATTGTTTTTAACAGACTGTTTTGTAAAAAATGTGCTACCTGCTAGATTAGGCAGATTAGGAGTAAATTATTCTCGTGAATTAACGAACACCAATGAAATGTTAACACACTACAACAAAGTGTCGTATCATTATGTTTTTGTATTTTCGTGTATTACATATTATAATGTTAATCATGGGTTAATGAGAAAATATAGGAAAGCACCAAAAATTGCTGTAATAAATTTATCTGTAATTAATGAAACCAAGAAGAATCCTTTGTCTGACAGTCAATTCGCGGACATATAAAAAAGATTCAAAAATGATACAAACAAAATTAGAATACTTTCGATGCAATACAAAATATCGTACCTCAAAAGTGATTTTTATCGTCTACAATATGAAGTATAATAATCATTACAAAATTATTCTCTCCAAGCGAAAAATATGTATATACAGTAATTCAAGAAGGAACAAATCAATAATCATCAAATTTAATGGATTATTTGTTTTGTACATTTAACAAAGGTAAAAAACGTCTTTAAATCGTAAAATTGTGACAAACAGTTTAGGTTTTACAAGAATTTTAATGAAACAGGTGTAGCCGCGTTATGTCTCGAAGGCTAAAATCCCACCGGCGCTGCAGCTCCAGCTAGATGGTGTAGTGTATATAGTCAAGTTAATGAAATTTGTATTATTATCTATTTGTAAATTGAGAATACTGTACATAGTTTTACTTACTGATTTTTAAAATATTTTGATCTTACAATATTGACAAATATTATTTCTTTTTAGTAAAAGATGATTAGTTGAAGGAAATCCCAGGCAACGTCTGGTAATCGGTTTATATAAAAATAAAAACCAAGAAATCAAGATACGCGTGCTTTTGCTTAGAAAGAAGATTAATTAATAATGTACAACAGCATTCTTGTTAGAGTTTAAAATAGCAGCTTGGAAAATCCGTGCGAGAAGATATGGTATAGCGTTGGTAAATCAGGAGATTCTATAGAACGTAGCAAGAAATCGGTGAATGAATAATTGATGCGCTATTTCAAAGAAGAATGAGAAGAAATTTCTGAATCTGAGAAAGAAGACAATATATACCTGAAAGTTCACTCATGACAGAATCCCTCATGAAATGGCTCAGATTAGCTAGAACTTGAGAAAAAGAATTTCAAATATTTTTCAAAATATATTGAAAAGAAAATTATGAAAAATAGTACAAGTAAAATAGATTGTAAACGATCGGCATAGGGAACACAAGTCCGAAATTATATGCGCCAATTTCATAAGAGCCGGTATTTTTGCAAAGATTCGGATAGAGAGACAGAAAGAAGTAAGAAGATGAATAGAACATAAACGGCAAGATAACAAGATATGTAGAAAAGAAGTTGTTAAATGGATTACAATATGGATTTAGGACAAGACAAAGAAAGGAAAATAAGGTGGATAGATATTTAAACACGTCATTTTATTTATTTCAATTTAGATCTTTCCGCTATGAGGCTAGCTCTTCCGTCTGACAGTAGAACTTGCGAGAGGGCTTTGGAAAGTGTGGCCGGAGATTTTATGGTACCGATCCGACAGTTTTGAATATGTCAGGGAAACCCCAGCTGAAAATCTCACCTATTTGAACTTACGTTCTCCCACTCCGTGCTATCGGGTAGACGCTACCACTGGACCATCAATGTCGGTGGCATAAACACCAGAAAATACGCTGTCGCCATATCTATCGATATTGAGAAAGCGTTGAATTTTTTGCTACGAAATAATTATAAATACGTTACAAAAATTCAAATGCCATGAATACATATATAACATTTTAAAGTCATTCTTCAGAAAGAGATATGTGTACTTCAAAAAGGATCGGTGAGAATCCATAAACAGGGAATACTGGTAAGTTAGGGGTAATTCTCATTTCCGTTATTCTGGAACGACAAGTAATTAATTTAACTACCTAGATGAGGAAAGGTGATTTGGCGGTGATATTGTACGGATCACATAGATGACAAGAAGAATAAAGAACTCACAAAGTAGTGATTAAAATAGATGAATATTGTGACAAAATACAATTGGGCATTTCAGAATATAAAACAAAGGCATTTAGATAGAGTTACTGAAAAATAACATACGGGTTTCTTTAATAAATCCTCCAAGTAACATGATACAAATTGTAATGATATCTTCCTAACAATCTATAGTATTCACGTCCTTGTGAAATAACTTTTTCGTGTATTTAATTCAATACTAATTTTTGGTTTTCTGTTAGTATAACACGTAGCAAATCAAATTTATCCTTCTCTTAGGAGTAAGGTGAAATAATAAATTCTTCTCTGCTTTACGACCCTTGATCGCATGGTCTGTTGCTTGCGGATTACCCATGTTCTGTACTCATTTCAATAAAGACTTGAGCTGGAATATCCACTATTTCTCGGATACTACAAGAGCAACAAATTTCGTTCTTGCATAAGATATAGGGAACAAATTAGCAACAAATTATTCCGAAAACGGCATTTCTATATCTCAATGGGTTCCGGAGATGTAGATGATATCCAGCTTAAGCTCCTGTTTCTCGGAAATGGCAAGAGAGACAAATTTTCTTCTTGTGTAACAAGTCAGCAAGAAATTGTTATGTAGGTCCGAACTTAGCGCTATGAAATGGATACTTCAGCTTAATAAACATTCGGGTCTGGAGGATACCGTGAAATTTCTCGGTACTCCTTACAATAATTTCCTTGAATTCGCATCACACGAAACACTTTAGTACATATCGAAATTAAACATTAATGATCGCATTTCTGATGATTGGGGAACGTGCTTTAGGTTTCATTTTGTTACCAACACACAAATGAGAGTGAAATACAATGATATTAGAAAGGAGCAATTACAGTTATATTATATCAGTGGTTTCTTAAAGTAATTAATGTATTCAACCGAGTACATTAATATGCGTTTCATGGGAATGTATTCTGGTTGCTATCAATTTGGTATATTTTACCCGTGTTAAACAGTACGAAACTACTTCTGCGATAAAATCGGATATCCATGAACATTTTAACATTTATTATTGTTGAATAAAATTTCCAGATACTTTCATGTTGCTGATCTTTTATTGATTCTAGGTATTTACATACATTTCAACGGTATACTGTCATTGTGTGAGATCGTGCGTGGATGAGAAGTTCTATGAACCTGTGATTTCATATGAAGA